>JAUEPR010000040.1:0-444796 GCA_030435655.1 Armillaria novae-zelandiae
ACGTCCAGCTATTCTGACTCAAATACACAACGCTCTCTGGGGTATTTCTACCCTTTTTCACTAAACAATAATCGAGATGATACTCGTCTAGCAGATTTGCTCTTGGAGGAGGAAATCAAAGATAAAATATAATTGTTTCGCGTGCGCGCAACTAGATTCTCTTGAATCCAATCGTATCAGGTTTTGAAAACTACTTCCCCCCCTCGCGGTGGGCTCCAGATGAAGAGCTGTCTAAATGCACAGAGCTAGAAATGCAACAGCGTCGAAGACACTGATCGCACCCACACCCAACACTACACACACAAACACGCTCAAGTTCGTGGGGGGATTCTAATGCGATGAAAGTAGTGAACCAATACAATTCAATTCTCAATATCTCTAAGATACACGCGCAGCAGTAGCGCTCATATAATATCTAGATTTCTCTAAGTCCAAAGGCTTTTCTCAAGAACAAGAGGGTGCGACTTCCGTCGCCGGGCCTCAAGGCAAGGGTGTATAACACAACACAACTTCGTCAAACGTCTCCACAAATTTCTAACAGTCGCTCGGGACTCTAATAACCACTGCACACACTCAATAACACCCTAAACACCACTTAAACGACTGCGCTCGAAACAGAAACCAATTCCTATTAAATTCAACACACTAATAAACCTCACGTGTCGCGCGCTAAACCAAAACCTTCGCAAACCCGTGGAGAAGTGTCTACACTGACACAAGACTCCGAAACTTCCACAAGAGCCACAGGGTTTGAACCTACGTGCTCGAGCTTCCAACCGATCGTAGACTCACAGGATTCGAACCTATGCAATCCAGAGAAACCCCGTCCGACAAGCCAAAGGGTTTGAACCTCTGCGCCTGTAATGCCTCGCGTCACACAAATGCCCTCAAGAACTCGAAAGGGTGACCTTCAAGACACCGTACTCTTATTCTCTCACAGAGCGCAAGTCAAACCGAAACCAGACTCTCTGCACGGAGTGCCACGCTATTTTCTTGTTTAAGCGCGCGACTTAAATCACACAATAGATTCCTGATATGGGTTGTATTCTCTCTCGAAGTTCCTAGCTACTCTAAGTGCTAGAGCGCGTGGCTGAAAAGCTTTGCACTATTACACCGGGGGCTCGAAACTTGTACTCTACATCTACACTACAGTATTTATACAATTCTACATCATACACATCGATACAACTTGATACAGTACTGTTAGAACCTCGGAACATTATTCCTCGCAATGCGTGCGCGTTGTTATAGCATGCACGGGGCTGGACACTTGGTTGGAGGCCTATCTCGAGACCAGATTCTGTCTCCTCATGGTTTATACTCCACTCGCACTGCATTCTATACGTTGGCATGTCACTCGTCATTTCTTCGGAGGATACTTGGAGTGGCAACCAATCCTATACACTGTATCTCATTCAAATGTTGAGTTTCTAGTTTTCTCTGGTTGGTGGGGGATACCCGTGGTAAGCCTAGGCACTGCGCTCCCTGGCCAAACTGGGTTCTCTCGGAGTTATCTATACTCAGGCATTATTTGGGACACGCGCGCGCGTGCTGTGCGATCGGGGCCCTGTGCGTCATCGATCACTGTGTCACGTAGTTCTTCTTGAGATCAGGCATGTCTTTTATTATGGCTGCAGAGCATGTATGCAATCTGTTGGTAGTGCATTCAGTATCGAGTGCTGAGCTCTTGTACTTAGTGTGACCTCAATGAAGTATCATACTAAGTTAGAGCATGCACTCTACCAATAGTCACTTCAGACTTGCGTGCGCATGCGCGCATTGTTATACCGTGCGCGGTGTTGATATCACTGCGCTCTATGTCTACTTTCATACACGCGTGCAGCGCGCGTGGCAGATCAATCCTTCTCATATCATGTCTGTCTCTCATCAATTCATTGGAGCGCGTCTCTGATCTGCCTCTAGTGTATTCACTATCAAGTGCTGAGCTCTCATACTTAGTGTGACCTCAATCAGTATCATTCTAAGTTAGAGTATGCACTCTACTAATTGTCACTCGAGGTCGTACTGCGCGCGACTCGGTATCGTGCTCCATACATATATTACTGCACTCTGTGTGTTTGACACTGCGCTCTATGCATAGAGTATTGCGCTCTTTCTGTATTTTGTGTTACCTCAGTAACTAGCCCTTATACCATGTATGTATTCATACATATCGCAAAATTACATGGCTAGACACGATGCGAGCGTGTCACCGGTTCCTTACCTTTCCCTTCTACTGGGTCGAGGTCCCAGTATTCGGTTAGTTGTCGGATTTTTTCTTGTTCCTTCCGGATTAATTCTTCCATGTCACTCCTTTCCTGTGTGACTGCTTCTCTTCTGATTCTAACTTCTTCCGGGGAGAGGGGTTTTCCTTCCTCGGTATATTCTTTCCTTGATCTGCTGGCTTCTCCCGATCCGGCGACTAGTCGGCTTTGGGTTGGCCAGGGATAATATTCTTGTCTTCTGGTTCGGGGGGGAGGGGAATCAGGTAGAGGCCTCGGCCACCATGGCGGATTCTTGGGTGTACAACCTCTGGACGGGTTCATCCTGTCGTATCTGTTCCTCTCCGACCCACTCATCATAGGTGAGGTTGCGGTTGATCCTCTCCCAGTTCTCTTGTAGGGCTCCCAACTCTTTGAAGAGTACCTCGAGCTCTCCCTCAGTTCTTTCTCGTAGAGTCCTTCTTGTACTCTTCTTCCGGGTCGAGGTCCATATACTCGTTCCCTCTCTCGCTGAGATGGGGTGAGTTCATAGCCTCGAGTTCCTCCGTAGAGTTCCACCGAGCCCGGGTCTTCTCCTCCTTGTCGGAGGTAATCCCTTTGTCTGAGGTCCCATGCCTCTGCTCAATGTTCTCCGAGAAGGCATCGCTGGTGGTTGGTGAGGTCCGGCCAGACCCTGTCTGGTCCATTTGGGTAGAAGGGGCTCTCATTGAGCTCGCTTCTTGCGAGGACCTCTTCCATCCTTCGGGGAAGGGGGGTTTTGTGCTTGCTAAGGGCTCATTGCCTTGTGTTATACTGTCGCCTGGTCTCCCAGGACTGCCTTGACGGCTTGGGCCTTCCGACTCGAGCGACTGATAAACGCTCATTCCTGAGCTCGCGGGCCCGCTGCTCGTTGCCCAGGGTGTCATGAAGGACTGGCCAAATGACGAATCTTCCCTCGACCTCCACGTACTCTCCTGGAGTCGGACCTGGTATGGGTTGGGAGGGGCCTGCTCTCGGGGTCTCGTGAATAGAGATGGCGTCCGAGTCTGAGGAGGAAGATTCAGGTGAAGGGCTGGGGGGGAGTCTTCTTCGAGGATCGGGGTTTGTAATCCATAGACTCCACGGCGGGGGTATGACTGTGTCGCGGAGGGGGCTCTGTCTGAGGGTGGTCTCTCGGCTAGAATTGGATGGGTTCTGGCTGGTGAGGTCCTCCTCGATTCTGGGAGTTCTAGGTCTTGGGCGAAGGGGGTTCCGAGCCCTGGAAGGTCCAGCGATGGGGCTCTCGGGCTCGGGCTCATTGGTTCCTCTGTCAGGGCTCCTGGAACTGTCCTCCGTCGGGAGGTTGGCAGTCTCAGGAAGCCCGTTATTCTCTGTCGTCAGCTGGACCCATGAGGGGGGGAGGGGTCCGAGGGGAACATTGTGTGAATTGGATTAGGGTGGAAGGGAATGGGCTGTAAGGGGATAGGTTGCTGGGCTGGTGCTGGCCAGGCACGAAGGTACCAGGCCTGCAGCTGGGTGCCGAAGTAGACTAGGACAACGATGACCACTCCTACGGTGACAGCAGATGATACTATCACGACAATTAAGATATCAAGGTCAAGGGTAGTGATGTCTGGGGTATTGCTCATGGGATCCTTTAGCGGCTAGCACTTGAAGGAAATGTAGGGAAGCTTCGAGCTAATTGTTAGGACTAGCACTGAGTAGACCAAACTAGAGTAAACTGCTGAATTATACCGGGTAATACCCGAGTCCAACAGAGTCTCAATCGTGTCTGGTTATGGTCAGGAACTAGCGCAACAGTCAGGTCGTCGCGAGTGGATCGAGAGAAGAATGGAGTTGTATAAACTTTAGCTCAAAGCTGAGTATTACAGCTGAAAGTGTGCTACTTATATACTAGAAAGATGGTTTTAAAAATAGTCCTTAGTGACAGTGATGGTGAAGATTTATGGAAGTTGATGCGACTGTCACAAATGTGATGCATATAGTGCCGATGTGAAGGGTTGAAGGGTAAGAAAGTAAATAAATTGTAACACCCATGGTCCAAGAAGGGCCTGGCATCCGGTGGGGGCTAGGCGATGGCGCAAGGTGGCAACTTCCCTTTCGGGGCCCCTGAGCATGCATTGCCCTTGGCAATTCTCCGAGGCATGAACGTGGGGTGCGTTTCAATTGGGCATGTTCCGTTGGGTCCTTCCAATTCTCCTTGGGGAAGTCGATGCTCCCTTTACTTTGAGAAAGATCAATTCTGCCGAGCGGCCACAGTTGCATACAACAACTTCCCCTAGAATGGGAACTGCCGCATCATACGGCGCTGATGGCAATGCCAGCACCCACTCTCTTCCCAGATATTCATTGTTTCTGGAAACTGCAGAATTTTTTTTTTCATTACTGCCACCCTGGAATAGAAGCTGAAGCCGCTGCTGCTATAAGTATTGAGCAGTATTTGGGCGGTTCCCCTCCACCTATCGCCCCTGTCCGCCTCATGCCCTCCAATCCCCATCTCGAGTCGGATACTTTCTGCTTCGGACCGATGGACCGGGTCCCGATGGGGTGGGGTGAGACAGAGGTCCGTGAGCTTTCCGACCGCCTCGCGAATGATCTGACCACCCTCAAACCCTTGCAATGGGGAGCGGTCCTCATTCTCTGGGCATTCAATGCCATCTGGTTCTGCGTAAGTGGCTTTGGTGTTATTTCTCTGTTTTTCACTGATTCCGGTAGGACAATGCCCATACTTTGCGCAAATGCAGCGGGGTGCCAGTGAAATGGATGCGGGTGAGGTGCGCATGCCTGCTCCACAAGCTGGAGTTGGCTCTCGAGCTGGAGCAGAGGCCAGCATTTGCCAAATGTGCTTGTCGGAGCCCTCAGGTGCGCTCCGCCATGCAGCAGATGCTGAGGATCACCTACCATGGTCCGCCCGAGCTGCTGGAGGCCAACACGGAATCTGAGTCCGAGGAGATGGCTGAGCCAGCCGCCGGTCCCGAGGCGAGCAGGGCCTCTCTGCCCACTGGAGACGTGTCCTTGAGTGATGAAGAGAGTGAGGGGGGAATAGAGCGGGATGCCCAGGCATCAGTGGCAGAGGAGGAGCTCGTTACTGAGGCAACCAACGCTGGGGTGGAGGAGAGATCCCCAACTCCACCTGGTTTGGACGCTGGGAGCTTGGGGTCGGATTTGCTGCTGGCAGGGCGGAAACGCGGTATGTATCCCTTTCATCCTTCAATGTCTCCTGGCTGATGAACACTAGTTGCTCCGGCATCTCCAGTCCCGCCAGTTGCCACGGGCGAGGATGCAAGGGAACCCCCTCTCAAGAAAGGTTGGTGAGCCATGCCCTGGCATCAATCACAGCTAAAGGTTCTGTTTTTAGCAAAAGGGTTTACAAGGACTGGATGGCCGCTCGCGCTGAACCAGCAGCTCAGGGAGGGTCAGACGCAGCCAGCCATGCGTGCAAACATGGAGGCTATGCAGGATGAGGGCCTGCTACTGGTGGGTACATCTGTTTTGTTCTTTTGTGTTGTATGACCTCCTTTCCAGGCCGCTTCAACCAAGTGCGATCGTTGCAAGGCAGCGAGCGGTTGCTCCTGTAGGATCCCGGCAGATTCGGACAATGGGCACCCATCATGCACAGAATGCCTGATCAGCAGCCATAGCTGCCCTAGCCACCTTGTGCCTGCTACTCGGGCTGCGCGTCCACCCATGATCCCCAAGGCGCCTACCACCCACCAGCAAGTCGTCGTCACAGTTCCCCCGTATTGGCAAAGTTGCCCACAAGTATTGGAGAATTGAGGGCTCTCAAATGAATCTGCACCCGCCTGTTGGAGGAGGTAAGCTTTTCTGATCCACGGCGAGCCCACCTACTGATACTTTCCCAGATTCCACCACTGATTTTGCCTTTGGCTTGGTGGAGAGGCTCGGCTTATGATCGCACCCTCGTGAGGCTGCCTGGGATCGGATTGTGGCTGCTAGCGAGCAAATCGTCGCCAGGTACCATGCCCTTCAATATGAACTGCAAAATTATGGGCCATTCGACAAAGCGGATGTCGAGCACTTGCTGACCAACTGCTTCCCAGAGTCTGCCCTTGATGAGGGACATGCGGGTCTGGAAAACTAAAAGGCCTGAGAGTGCCCCTCGGGCGGAGAACTTTTCTTGATGGTCAGCTGGATTTTCTTGGGGAGCAGATTCCTAGCCCAGTTGTTATGGATGGAGAGCAGGCGGCTCTGCGGATCCTTATCGGCAGGCATGGAGGCAGTCCATCATGGGTAGAGCATCTTGGAGGGCACAATATCTGCACGACCTTAAATATCTTGAATCTTGGCAGTCATAGTATTGAAGTCAAGGAGGAGGTGGATGAACTGATCGCGCAGGGGTTTTTGTACACAATGAATAGTGATCCTGCAATGTAAATAGTTGATTGTCAGCAGGAGGGGAACAAAAAATTTTCTGACTCCTGGCAGAAACCCTCATGTTCAGAAAGAAGAGATCAGAAAAGAGATGTATTGCCTTAGTAGATCATCACAGGCATGCGCGCTAAGTAAGTAGTAATGAGGTGACACGACTTTGGTACAGTATGGACAAAAAGGAACAGTGTGAGGCGGACACCAGTGCATACCCATCCAACACACAGCCACCCCAGGGCAGAAATGACAATCCACGACTGTGGGAATATTTTGGTGGCATGGGAGTGGCCTTTCTCAATGTCTGTCCTCGCATGCAGAAATACGATAATAGTCTGGGAACATAGGGGCAGCAAGTCCCGGGACAAACAAACCTTTGGGCTCAACAAACCTTCAGGCTCTCCTGGGCGAGATAGGCCTAGATAGGAAATATTTTGGGCTTGTCTGAAAAATTTTTTTTTCTTTCTCTGGTCCGTCCAGGAAATGGTGTCTTTGGACCGATGGGCAACAGAGAGTCATGCGTCCAGGAAAATGGGTCCTAGTCCAGCTCATCCTCAAATGAGTCCAGTGTCTGCTCTAGGGTGGCCACCTGTGCAAGAGGCTGGTCCAGGAAGCTTGAGAGGTCGGGTATTTCGCTGGTTGCCTGCGGATGGTATGGAATGCAGCGGAAAGCGGCCACAGGGTTTGCCAACAGCGTGCCATCTAGTTTGCATAGGATCAGGGCTCCTCCCTTGTTTTTGGAGACATACACCAGGGGCCCTAGGTACCTCAGCTTGAACTTTCTGTTAAGTTCGTATTCTACCTGTGTGTTGTGGACGAGTACCAAGGACCCAGGCTGGAATGCCCAGTGAGCGATCTGGTTTGCGTGCTCCTTCTCCCATCTTTGGACTGTCTTTACTCGTGCCTCGTAGACCTTAGAGCAGATTTGGTCAAGATCCTCCGACCGCTTCTGGAGGGCTATAGCACGTCTGGCAATTAGTTCCTCAGTGGAGAGCATATGGGTAGGCGGCTCGACCAGGAACAAAGCTTCTGCAATATCAAGTGGAAGGATAGGTGGGATGCCGGTGGCTACCTCATACGGATTCTTACCAATGGTCTGAAGGGGTGTCACCCTGCTCCGCCCAGATGATGGAGTATGCTACATGAGACCATCGACTTTCCACTCCACCGCAAGCCTTGAAAAGAGACTCCCTGAAACCCAAGTGTCTGCGTTCAATGACTCCCTGGGCTCTAGAATTGTAGGGTGAGATGGCGATCTGATGAACATCATATTTCTCACACAGCAGCTTCAGGGCGGCTTGGAAGGTGGGTCCGTTATCCATCACGATCTCCTGTAGGCTGCCCCATCAGCAGATTATATCTTTGAATATGAACTTGGCAAGTGCTTCTGTGTTTTCGTGCCTCAGCATTCGGAATTCGGGATAAGCGCTCATGGAGCATCGGGTAGTGCACAATGTACTTGAATCCTGCCCGACTTTGGTAGGTGAAAGGTGTCAATGTAGACCTTGGAAAACAGAGGTGCAGGGTAGGCCACCATGGGAGGAATATTCCACTTCTCCGTTTGGCGGATCTGGCACATATGGCATGTACGGACGAACCACTTGACGTCGTCCAGCAGTTGGGGCCACCAATACCTCTTCAAGAGATGGACCCTGATGGAGTACACTCCTTTGTGTCTGAGCTCATCATGCGCGATCCACAGGAGCTGGTACCGCTTTTCCCTTGGCACCACAAGTTTGTGTTCACCAGTCACGTCCATGTTTCCACAGCATGTCTCCAGAACAGGAAGAAACCCACTGTGTAGTTGAGGAACAGTCCTGCCTTTGGTCCTCAGACAAGTAGGCAGGTGTGACCAAGTTCTCCAGGAATGCACTGTACAGCATTGATTCTGTCATCATTGGCGGACACTTTGGTGGATCTAGGAATATTGGCCTCCAATTCGTCGGGTAGGGGATTCTTGGTGAGCAGGTGTATCATTGGACCTGCCACCTGGCAAGGGCTGTGACTCTGCTGCAGAGGTTGTGAAAATTCTCATGGGGGACAGAACCATTCTTCCTGAGGGTCGCCCTTCTGGGAGCAGGTTCCCTATGTGAATGAAGCCGTACATGCTGTCTACCCAATCAGGGTCATCCCCTTCTGCGGGTGCGTCACCTGGTTGCAGGTGCCACCTGGATAGACCATCTACACCATGCTTGGTGCCCGGGATGTGTATGAGTTTGAAATCGAAAAGAAGGATTCCCGCTACCCAGCGGTTGATAACTGCATTCGGGTTTAAATCCGGGTTGTTAATCATCCCTTTGATGGTGGTTGCATCTACTTCCACCACCAGTGTCTTGACCCCGATAAGCCATATAGCAGCCTCTTTCAGCGCCCTATACAGGCCATAGAGCTCGAGTTTCAGCTGGCTATACCTTGACTGCACTTGGTTGAGCGGTATTGAACCAAAACGGGACGGATATCTGTGCTTTGGGTTCTGCGGATCCTCTTAGAATATCACGTATCCGACCGCTAGCACACTCATGTCTACAGCCAATATCACAGGAGCAAAAGAGGTATAATCCGTCAGGCAGAGAGCGGGCGAGTTGATGACCGCCTCCTTCAGTACTTCTTGGGCTAATGCTTGGTCGGGGCCCCAATAGAAATTGACTCCTTTGCAGGTGAGGTCGACGAGTGGTCTTGCCAGTAGACTGTAGTTCCTAATGTATATGCGGAGTATGCCAGCCGTCCCTAGGAAGGATTGGACATTGGTCAGGTCTTTGCATGGGCCCCAGTTCTTGATCTTGTCAACCTTGCCATCCTCTGGCACCCTGCCTTTGTAGGTGCATTTATGTCCTAGAATGATGGCTTTGGGCACACATAGGTAGGCCTTCTTGCCAGACCAGGTGCACCCCACATATTTCATGCGCTGAACTATGCGATTGAGATTCTGGAAATGTTCCCAGACAAAACGGCAGATGAGCGGGTTCTTGGGGATGGTTTCGTATCCTCCATCCAGGGTCTCATAGCGGGTCTTTGGTCCTTTTACCCCTGCATCGTCTATGAAAGGAATTGTTATGTCCAGGATTTTGTCGTTGAGCATGTAGGTGATATCGCCTTGTAGGACCTGCATCGAGTTTGTCCATCCCATAGGGAGCATGGTTAGTCGGAAGGTTCTTAAAGGAGTCTGGAAAGTGGTCAGGTTGCGGCTGGATATGGACAACAGCTGCTGGTTGAAGGCGACAAACAGGTCGAATATGCCGTAGCAGCCTCGTCTGCCAAACATTTCCGCCAGCTGCTTGATGAGCGGAGGAACACCAGAGTTGTGGATGGTGACTGCATTGAGTGGCTGGAGGTCATGCATGATCCGAAGCGAATGACCATCCTTCTTGAATACCGTGAACCACTTGGAATGGTAGGACGAGCTTGAAGGTTCATATATGCCGGATGCGATTTTGTCCTTAACAATTGCAATAACTTCATGATATAAGCCTGGTGGTATTGGAATATTTCTGTGTACCCAAGGGATATGTTCTATGACAGGAATGGTGACCGGGGGAAAGAAATCTTCCCTAAATTTCCCCTTCTGTGACTTATCCCACACAAAACCGCCTTCCTGCAGCAACATAAAGTGGTGCATGAGCTTCTGCTCCTCGGGCCATAGAAACTCCCCAGGATGATTTTTGTCTATTACATTGTGATTTTGCTGAGTATACCATCCGGTCGGCTTGAAATCTGGCAGATATGGAGAGAGAATGGGCATGTCCGCAAGCGGATCACCCATGATTTCATGAATGATACGAAACTCCTCGGGAAGCATGGTAGGTACAGGCTTAACACAATTCTCCACCTTTTTGTACTGCTTTTTCTTAGGCTTAGGTCTCGCGACCTGGAGAATGCCAACAGGTTGGTGAGGAGTGGGTTTGCTGTAAACGCTGTCCACTCCGAAGAGTTCTGCGAGGAGCAGCTCATGTGGCTGATGAATGAATTGAAGGATAGACATAGAGGGAGATTGAGAAGCGTGTGGAGAAATAGGCTCGGTTCGAGGTGCTTTGCAAGATCCGCCAGCAGGAACTGGTGCTGCAGCGGATGTGAAACAACTCCTCGAAACCAGCAGGGTATCATATTCATTACGAGCTATATGCTTAGCATTCCAAATATAAGGTTGTGTTTGGTCCAGGCCTTCCATATTGGCAACCTGTCTGCTAGAGATAGTGGACACAGTGATGGCATACCCAGGGATAGTAGTGATATCTATATGAGTGGTGCTGCCATCTGCTGTGGATGCGAGAGAATATGTCCAATGAGAGAAATCCGATGGTAGTTTTTTGACCGTGATAGAGAGTCCCAATTCACCTTGATCAGAGAAAAGGTCCTCGCTTAATGAAAATTTTCGAACTGCATTCTGTATGGTGGGCACGGCTCATGAATATGCAGTTCCATATGGCAGTGTCCTTCTTGCCATGAGTAGTGTGGACGGCTGCGCTCATGAGTTGGAATGACTACCTCACGTCTGGTGTTGGGATCTGTTAGAGTTAGGATTTGTTCCCTGTTGGAGCGGTTGTCAATTTTCGTTTCACATAGCACACTGAAAGGTCTTCCCAGCAGCACATCGTACGCTGCATGTTGTACAACATGAACTTGTAGGAGGACTTCTACTCCTTGGAAATTGAACAGCACATCTCTGCATAATCCCAGAGACCACCCAGTCTCGTTGTTGGCACTGGTGAGGGAGATTTTGACAGACGGGTCTAAGCGCAACCTGCATTTCTCCCATACGGCTGCTGACATGGCCACGACTTGGGAACCTTCATCCAGGATGGCTTCAACCTCATGCAATCCATCTATGAGTGGCATCAGAGAGCAGAGACCCACGGCTTCGTCCACCACCACAATATTGGTGTGGTTCCCTTTGCATAGAGACCAAATCACGAAGGAGTCTTTACCTCCTTTCCCGACTGCTTCTGCGCCTTTCTGTCCCTGACTCGGTGTATCAACTGGTACTTTGCAGTTTGTCAGGGCATCTTTCATCTTGGAGCGGATTCCAAGGCTCTCGCTACACAGCTCCTTGATGGAAACTTCCACCTTCAAGTCGAGGACTCGGTTGTACAGCTCTTCAGTCGAGCTAGGCTGGATGATCAGCACCGAGTGCTTGTACTGCCGTGGGTCCTTCCTAGGTTCTGTGGGCTGTGGTGGATCCAGCTTCTTGGGCTCCTTTGGAGGTGCTTCCTGCTTCTCTGTTTGGGCTGCATCCTCAGGCACTTTCAGGACAGGATCTGGTGCAGACGGCTGGCTTCGCGCAGTGGACAGAATGATGACTTCGACCTTCTTGAAGGGTTTCCCCATTGGTCCTTTCAGTTTCCCATCTTTTCAGTCCATTTCTTGTCTTGATTTTCTCTTGCAGGACCTGCTCGAGGATCCTGATGGTATCATCATCATCAGAATCTGAATCCCCATCAGAGTCCGAATCCTCTGAAGAGAGGGCCGCTGATGTGAATGAGGACCTCTCTAGGTGCTGGAATGAGGCCTCATTCTGCAAGTTCTTTGGAGAGAGATGGTGGTATGAGTCAAGGGTGGATTGCTGATGTAATCTACTGCTAAACTCAGACTAAAGCTACTTTGGACTACTGAATCTGACTACTAACTACTACTATGGAAAGGAACATAATCCGAGCTCAGAATGGGGTACACCCCATCACCGCCATATACTGGTGGCTCAACTGCTGTGGGCTTTGCTGGAAGATCTCGCTGATTTGAGAAGGCGTGACTTTTTGGTACACAAAGCTCCCATCCGCTCGAGGCCCTGACACAGGTGGGTTTGCCCCCCACGTTCTTGGGCCCTGTACCATTGCATAAGAGCCTTGGGTGGAAATCATGTTAACCGTCATGGGAGGAGTACTATGCTCCACATGCCATTTGTCCACCCTTGTCTTCATCCAGCTGGCACCATTGGGAATGTCTGTGCCATCAGGCATTACGAGCTTTCACTTTGCTCCATCCCATTTAATCAAACCGCTGTCATGGTCCACTTTCTTGGTGAGGCACATCTTGAAACCAGTGTCGCAGCCATCATACCCACACCTCTTGGGTGCTTGGTTCTGGCTCTGCTGGTTACCCATTAAGTGCTCTATAGCAGCCAGCAACCTGTCTTCCATTCATCTCCGGTTTGGGTGGTGGAGTGGATGGTTTGAGCCTGCTCCAGGATTGCTAGGAGACGATCATCTGTCGACTCAGTTTTGATGGCGGGTGTGGGAGCGGGTGCCGCAGGTGGTGCAAGCGATGGCATTGCATATGGTGGGTATGTGTACAGGTTGAAGAAGGATGGCGGCAGGCCCAGTGGCCGATGATTGTGACAGAAAGTCTACTGCTTCCAGTCATTGATCCAGTTAATGGGTGCTACCATCTGCTCAGGTGGCACAGGTTGCACGAACCCCACCCCTGCATACACTGCTGAGACTGGGTTCACATATGGAGATTTATAACTCTCCAGCACGTATTTCACGGCTTTCCTAACCTTGTCGACTGGAAACAGCTCTGCTGGGTCATGGTCCGAGAAGCGGACTGCGAGGCAGGTTCTCGACCGGTATCCTGAGCACTGGGTGGATAGCGGATATGTACATCCTGGTGTACTCATGGGTGGACATCAACGGGTTGTTCCCTGCAGTGACATCGAGCCTGATGCCTTGTATGTGCTGATCGAAATGGCCAAACTCATCAAGGGTTGTGATCGGACTCCTCTGAAGGATGCGCACTGCTTCTTCTAGGTGAGTGTGTGTATATCTGCATGCCTCGTTGCACTTGGGGTAAAACTCATAACACTCCGCCTTGAAGGCCGCCCAGGTTGCCGTAGCCACGTTGGCTGGCAGCGCCTGAGAGAGCCTTCTCCACAGATCAGATGCCGTTGGGTCCGCATACATAATTGCGGCCATGATGTATTCCACATCTGTGTCTTGTCCTGCCGCTTGGCAGGTGTGCACTCTACCTCTGTGAAGTAGATAGGTAGGGTAATGGAGTCGTCAGGTCCTTTCCACCCCCAGCTGGGGGCTTTACCGGACCGTCTGATAGGGAGTTGCTGCTGTTGGGCATTAGGTTGGGCCATCTCGAAATGCAGATGGATTCGTCAGTTTCTTGCCCAACGATATGTTCTGTTCAGGGTTAGGTAAGTTGGAGAAGGTGGAGCCGATTCCTGCTCTTCCTCTTCTGACCAAAATAGAGGTGTCAGAGGCGAGGGTGGAGTATGAGGCAGTTCCGGCGGAGCGGATGCAGAACATTGTGGAAGGGGATCTAGTTGTGTTTGCTCAGGGGTGTTTCTGAAGGGATTAGGATCTGTTGAGGTGTCTAGGAGCTCTCTCAGCTCTTGGCTGTAGGAAGATGAGAAGGATTGGTTGAAGTGGAAATGGGCCGCCTTGTTGTCAGGAATGAGGTCAAATAAATCCTCTTCCTTGATCAACTCATTGAAGGCGGCTTGGATAACAGTCTGTAGGGTGGCAGCTTCTCGGTGTTCCTGGGTTGGGCGAAGAGAGCTTCTCCTGTCAGCTATTGTGGGGTTAACCCCCCCTTGTGGTGGGCTCCACTTGTAAGGCTAGGTAACTCCCTGTGAAGGAAGAAATCCCTGTCTATGCAAGATCTTTTCTTATCTGGTAAGGGATAAGGGAAGGTAGGTCCACTCCGCTTCAGTGGCTTGCAACTTCTGCTAAGACGGTTGCTGGCGAGAGGAATGTAGGATCTGACTGGGATCGGACGGTTAAGACTGGCAGCTGATGACGACGTCGGATGCGTCTTATGAGCTTTGAGAAAGAGGAAATGTATTCCTTTGGTGAGAGGAATCCTGGAATAAGGATCTCTATGGGAGTAGAATTAACTAACTAACTATCTTCATCTACACAATCTTTTATACCATCGCCCATGGTCCTGATTTGATTAATTATTAGCCCTTTTTAGGGCAGTTCTGCGTACTCACATGGCAGACCCCCTGCGCACTTGCTACACTTTCCTTGGATGGCTCTGATACAAATAGCCTTAAAGGGCAACCAGGGTTGCATCCACACCTATCTGCTGACAGGGACAAATATGACCCCTGTTTGTGCCCAGACCCGCCTCTATCTGCATGGCAATGACAGATCCGCTCATGGCAGGCCTGTCACAGACGTCCATTGGTACGCCACATCGGTCCGGCATCATGCGGGAAAGGCGGCCGCCGGGCGGTTGGTCCGTGCTCCAGTCACTGACCAGGCCATCCCTTCCTCCCACCATGACGACTGCGAGTGGGTGATGCCTAGGCAAAGTGCGTTGCACCCATAGTGATGGTGGAATGTTGTGAAATCCAAAAATGTGCACTCACATGGATGTGTGGCTGCACACTGGTAGCCAAAGAATTGAACAAGGATTACCCCATTATGCCCTTAGAAGAAGCTCGATGTTCAGATGCTAACAGGAATCAAGGGGTGCTCACTGGAAAATTCAGCGATGTCCTACTGTTCCAAGGCTCCGTGGTAACGAATGCTGCATTGTTTGTAGGAAGTTATAAGGTGAATTTCCAAATGTTGCTCGGATGACCATGGATTCAAGGCAACATGGTTTCAATGAAGGAAAAGGTAGATGGCACATACCTCATTTATGAAGACCTGGGCAATACAGGGAAACAAACTGAATTGTTAGTAGTGCCCTCGCCCTGGGACACGCAAACAGAAGGGGCTGTCCCATCGTACTACCTGGAACATGACGAGATCAAATTTGAAGGTTCCTGGTGACTACAAGAGGGTGAGGCAATAGTACCCATGGGGGCATTGCAATACAATACTTATTTGAGTCGCGTATCCTCTCCAGACAATACCTCAAATTTGGAAGGCTGAGATGATGATACGAGGAGTCATGAAGTCTCAAACTGGAGTAGCATGACTACTGAGTCATCTTGGGATACTGCAAAAGACTGGAAAGGAGGGATAATAAATGACGATGAGAGAATTGAAGAGGTAGAGAGAGAATACACCTTACCTGAGCACCAAGATATCCAGGAGCAAAACAGTGGTGTACATGGAAAGATTGCTGACTGGGGAAACAAGTGCCAAGAACAAAGGCTGGCCTCACGACAAACAGGACTTGACAACGATGAGTGAGATGCCAACCCAGCTAGCAGCTCAAGTAGGACTAGTAGCTCCACTGGAGAACGAGAACGTCGAAGCTACTTGGGGATTTTAAAATTTCTGATAGGGAATGTCAGTGCAATAAATGACATACCCTCAATAGAATTGAAGGTGCCCACAGAATTTCCTAACAGCACTAATCAGATAGTGCTGTATACTAAAAAGGAGGGAATGTACGTGTTTTACCCAAAAATATGACTACCATTGTGGTCAATTCTAGGGAGCAACATGCCAGAAAAAGAAGGTACAATGAAGACAAAATTGTGCTCACCCAAAGACGTGTTTGATGCATTGTCTGCTGAGATACGCCATCTCATGAGTCAGATGCCCTTACGAAGGAAGAAGACAAGGTATAAAACTGAAGGAGGGGAGAAAAATGAGAGCTCGACAACCACAGCCAATACCTATCAAAGCAAACATGACCTAACTGAAATGACATCATTGCACAGCCATGCAATGTATGATGACATTCGCCAGCACATATGAGCTCTCTGCCGCCATGACAATGGTGGGGTGATGCCTCCCCTCCCGCCAAACAATGTACTGCTGATGTGAATGAGGACTTCTCTAGGTGCTGGAGTGAGGCCTCATTCTGCAAGTTCTTTGGAGAGAGGTGGTGGTATGAGTCAAGGGTGGATTGCTGATGTAATCTACTGCTAAACTTGGACTAAAGCTACTTTGGACTACTGAATCTGACTACTAACTACTACTATGGACTACTACTATAGAAAGGAACATAATCCGAGCTCAGAACAGGGTACACCCCATCACTGCACCCGGAGCCTCTGCAAGGCTCAGCGGTGCATTATCCTCTCCTTCTGACTGTAGCCACCACCCAGCTGAACTACTTACACAATTCACTCTTTCACCCCGGCATTACTGGCTGACCTTCTTTTCACTCCATCGTGCTATCGACTAACCATGTGCTGCGACTCGACACGGACATCGTGCATGGACAACCAGTGCAACGTACTCATGCTTTCAATGCCAGCCTAGCCAAGCTGCAAGGACCGGATGGCCTTCCCATCTCTACACGTGCTGGACACGCTGTTCTATTTTTTTTCTCTGATGATCATGAAGGTGAGCTTGACAAAAAGAAGGATTGGGATGACTTACTGAAACTCCAGACAGTTTGCTCCAGTCTCAATGCCACCACACCGCTGGCTGATGACAAGGATAACAATAACAAAGACCGAGCCAGTGGACCTGGTGATTTCATTCAGCATTGAGACGAAGATGAGGAGAGCAACACAAGTAGCCACATGGAGGAGGTAGAGGTGCCTGCTGTTACACAGTGGAACTCTTACCCTCCAGATGCCCATGCTAAGCTCGAAGGATGATCGTCACTGGAGATGACACATGAGGAGGAAGGCAAGATACCTGAGGTGGCACATCAGTATGAAGGGCTGGTCCATGCGTACGTGTATCAAGTCAACAATGTTAATTGAGGGGAACTCATGCAAGAGTCCCCTCCGATGACCTTCTCTCAAGGCTTGCAATGTATTCCTCCACCGCCGCACCCTGCTCTCCTGGCATCATTCATGCTGCCCATCTAGCAAATCATTTCTGTCAAACATGATGAAGCGAGAGGAGTTTTCCGAGTGCCAAGGGACTACTCACTGTGTATGAGCATCAATGAAGACGAGTTACAAGCACTGAAGAGAGGCTTACCTCTACTCATAGCGGTATGGCTAGACTTCATTGTACGCACCCTTGCACGGGTATCAAATCAGTGAGGGAGCACCCTTATCCTTCACAACCCTGTGTATCTTGAGATGATGCACCAAACACTGTACCCATGATGTGTTGATCTGTATTCCCCGCCGACGGCTCATCCACTCATGGAGATGCCACCTTTCCAGCCAAGCATGTTTATGCTGAATGCCTACAAACCCACTGAGGTCGACTCAAGCCCATTGTCATCCGAAGATGATGAAGAGGACAAGAAGAGGTCGACACATGAAGAAGAGGAGGGAGCAAGCTACCAGGGTGGTAGCGAGAGAGGTTGAGTCCCATTGAAGAGATGATGAGTGGAAGCTGAAGTAGAAGGTGATGGGGATCAGTTGATGCACCCAGGGAGCCCTCTGGCTGAAGCAGGTACGCAATCTGATGAACCCTGCATGGAAAGCAACACACTGATGAGATTTATCAACTATACAGAAGGGAGCTTTTGTCCTCCCATGCCAATTCCATCTGTGCTACTACCACCATCCACCCGTACCCTGGACAACCTCGAGCCAACACTCTTGCTCCCAGTCATAGCCAAAGATCATGCTATGCTGAGCCCTGTCCCAAAGGTCTTCACCATGCAAATACATATGGTGCAAGCCCTTCCAAATGACATCGATATTGAAATGAGCAAACCTCCATGGCAGTTTTTGATAAACCCAGCTGTGGTGGCACCCAAAGATCAGTCGCAAGCTCCTGTGCAACAAATCAACATGAGGATGACAATGCCTGTTCAGTCTCCTGCATCGAGCAGGAGCTCATCCTTGCCTTGCATAGAGACTTGATATGCTGCAGATGACAACTCTTCCTCAAGCAATGGAAGTGGGTATGAGACATTGGAGTCATCTCCTCCGAGCTCCCCTGACTCTGCTCCATCCTACTCCAGCGGAGATTCGGATGCATATTCGTCCCTCAGTCTGGATGAGCTTACGTGTGGCAACCTCAAGTCTCAAGCTTATGTTGATGAGCCTGTACAGCTCAGCCATCAAACCTTGGCTTCACTGGAAGACCAGCTGAACGAGCACCAATACTTTGCATGCCAAACTTTGACTACTGAGGGACAAAGAGAGACTAACACTATTGCTTACTTGATATGCCAACACAACAGCGATGGCCAACTGATACAGGAATATGCACCTTACCTTTGAAAGGGCTGGTGATGGTGCAGGTGTGCAACAGTACTGTTACTCACACTTATAACACTCTAAGACACTAACCCGGCAAGTTCGTAGGGGCAGAGGAACATCCATTATGTAGACCTTTGTACTTTATTAGATTTCCTGGTTGCAATATAATGGATTTTAAAGGTCTGTTCTGACCTGGTAGGATTTATTCTTGTTTATCGGAAACATGAAACACAAGTATCTACTGAGATACCAGATTCTGCAGTGAGTTGCAAGAACCTCCAAACCAGGCTGACTGACTGACTGACTCTGACTGACTGGTTCTGAGGTACAAACTTTCAATACTGGTTCTGACTCTTTCTGAGGGTACTTGCTAAAGCTAACTTAATCGTGATGATACTTTCAATTCTATTGAGTCTAGGACTCAAAGCTCTAACCTAAATTCCTGTGGGTATTACTACCATAGCTGGGGGCCAGGAAACTTGACCCGGCAACTATTTATTACCTACTTTTATACTACTTGGTATGTCTAATTAGGATAAATAAAACTATGGGCTACTATTACCTGATATCTAGTAATCCTACTACACTGCTTACTTAAAGCTTGGTCAGAAGGTGCAATCACACCATCAATCAAGTTATATTTCCTTACTGGGTAGGTCTGGACACATACCCAACCTATAGATTGCCTATGATCAAACGCTGACACGCTCGCATCGTGTCTAGCCATGTAATTTTGCGATATGTATGAATACATACATGGTATAAGGGCTAGTTACTGAGGTAACACAAAATACAGAAAGAGCGCAATACTCTATGCATAGAGCGCAGTGTCAAACACACAGAGTGCAGTAATATATGTATGGAGCACGATACCGAGTCGCGCGCAGTACGACCTCGAGTGACAATTAGTAGAGTGCATACTCTAACTTAGAATGATACTGATTGAGGTCACACTAAGTATGAGAGCTCAGCACTTGATAGTGAATACACTAGAGGCAGATCAGAGACGCGCTCCAATGAATTGATGAGAGACAGACATGATATGAGAAGGATTGATCTGCCACGCGCGCTGCGCGCGTGTATGAAAGTAGACATAGAGCGCAGTGATATCAACACCGCGCACGGTATAACAATGCGCGCATGCGCACGCAAGTCTGAAGTGACTATTGGTAGAGTGCATGCTCTAACTTAGTATGATACTTCATTGAGGTCACACTAAGTACAAGAGCTCAGCACTCGATACTGAATGCACTACCAACAGATTGCATACATGCTCTGCAGCCATAATAAAAGACATGCCTGATCTCAAGAAGAACTACGTGACACAGTGATCGATGACGCACAGGGCCCCGATCGCGCGGCACGCGCGCGCGTGTCCCAAATAATGCCTGAGTATAGATAACTCCGAGAGAACCCAGTTTGGCCAGAGAGCGCAGTGCCTAGGCTTACCACGGGTATCCCCCACCAACCAGAGAAAACTAGAAACTCAACATTTGAATGAGATACAGTGTATAGGATTGGTTGCCACTCCAAGTATCCTCCGAAGAAATGACGAGTGACATGCCAACGTATAGAATGCAGTGCGAGTGGAGTATAAACCATGAGGAGACAGAATCTGGTCTCGAGATAGGCCTCCAACCAAGTGTCCAGCCCCGGGCATGCTATAACAACGCGCGCGCGTTGCGAGGAATAATGTTCCGAGGTTCTAACAGTACTGTATCAAGTTGTATCAATGTGTATGATGTAGAATTGTATAAATACTGTAGTGTAGATGTAGAGTACAAGTTTCGAGCCCCCGGTGTAATAGTGCAAAGCTTTTCAGCCACGCGCTCTAGCACTTAGAGTAGCTAGGAACTTCGAGAGAGAATACAACCCATATCAGAAATCTATTGTGTGATTTAAGTCGCGCGCTTAGACAAGAAAATAGCGCGGCACTCCGTGCAGAGAGTCTGGTTTCGGTTTGACTTGCGCTCTGTGAGAGAATAAGAGTACGGTGTCTTGAAGGTCACCCTTTCAAGTTCTTGAGGGCATCTGTGTGACGCGAGGCATTACAGGTGCAGAGGTTCAAACCCTTTGGCTTGATTAGTGTTCGCTTTTCTGTGTTATTTCCGCAGGTTGGCAAAGGTTCAAACCCTTTGGCTTGTCGGACGGGGTTTCTCTGGATTGCATAAGTTCGAATCCTGTGAGTCTACGATCGGTTGGAAGCTCGAGCGCGTAGGTTCAAACCCTGTGGCTCTTGTGGAAGGTTCGGAGTTCAGTGTCAGTGTAGACACTTCTCCACGTGTTTGTGCAGGTTTTGGTTTAGCGCGCGACGCGCGAGGTTTATTAGTGTGTTGAATTTAATAGGAATTGGTTTCTGCTTCGAGCGCAGTCGTTTAAGCGGTGTTTAGAGTGTTATTGAGTGTGTACAGTGGTTATTAGAGTCCCGAGCGACTGCTAGAAAGTTGTGGAGACGTTTGACGAAGTTGTGTTGTGTTATACACCCTTGCCTTGAGGCCCGGCGATGGCAGTCGCACCCTCTTGTTCTTGAGAAAAGCCTTTAGACTTAGAGAAGTCTAGATATTATACGAGTGCTATTGCTGCGCGTGTATCTTAGAGATATTGAGAATTGAATTGTATTGGTTCGCTACTTTCATCGCATTAGAATCCCCCCACGAACTTGAGTGTGTTTGTGTGTGTAGTGTTGGGTGTGGGTGTGATCAGTGTCTTCGACGCTGTTGCATTTCTAGCTCTGCGCACTTAGACAGCTCTTCAACGCGCACAGCAGCTATTTGCTCATACCCACTGAAGAGGCGTCTAAGTGCACAGAACTAGAAATGCAACAGTGTCAAAGACACTGATCACACCCACACACCCAACACTACACACACAAACACGCTCAAGTTCATGGGGGGATTCTAATGTGATGAAAGTAGCAAACCAATACAATTGAATTCTCAATATCTCTAAGATACATGCACAGCAATAGCGCTCGTATAATATCTAGACTTCTCTAAGTCCAAAGGCTTTGCTCAAGAACAAGAGGGTGTGACTTCCATCACTGGGCCTCAAGGCAAGGGTGTATAACAAAACCCAACTTCGTTAAATGTCTCCACAACTTTCTAGGAATCACGCACGACTCTAATAACCACTGCACACTATCAATAACACCCTAAACACCACTTAAACAACTGTGCTTGAAGCAGAAACCAATTCCTATTAAACTCAACACACTAATAAAACCTTGCACATCATGCACTAAACCAAAACCTTCACAAACATGTGGAGAAGTGTCTACACTGACACAAAACTCCGAAACTTCCACAAGAGCCACAGGGTTTGAACCTTTGCGCTCAAGCTTCCAACTGATTGTACATTCACAGGGTTCAAACCTATGCAATCCAGAGAAACCCTGTCCAACAAGCCAAAGGGTTTGAACCTTTGCCAACCTGCAGAAATAACACAGAAGAGTGAGCACTAATCAAGCCAAAGGGTTTGAACCTCTGCCGCCTGTAATGCCTCGTGTCACACAAATGCCCTCAAGAACTCGAAAGGGTGACCTTCAAGACACCATACTCTCATTCTCTCACAGAGCACAAGTCAAACCGAAACCAGAACTACTGCACAGTGTGCCGCGCTATTTTCTTATGTAAGCACACAACTCACTTCACATGATATGTATCAGGTATGGGTTGTATTCTCTCTCAAAGTTCCAAACTACTCTATGTGCCAGCGTGCATAACTATTGTCTTTCACACCATCCCAATTGGGGTTCAACACCTCTCACCCGTCACTAAAGGACAGAGCGCAAGGTTCAAACAGCTCCAAAGGATCGCATGTGAATCAAATAAGCTTGTCACTATTACATGGGGGGTTGGAAACCTATTGTACTCTATCTATACTACTGTATTTATACATTTCTATGTCCTACAACTTGGTACAACTTAATACACTACTGTTACAACCTAGGAACATTATCCCTCATGACATGCATGCATTGTTATAGCATGCCCAAGGCTGGACACTTGGTCAGAGGTCTATCTCGAGACCAGACTCTGTTTCCTCATGGTTGAGACTCCACTTGCACTGCGCTCTTTGCATTGGCATGTCACTCATCATTTCCTCAGAGTATACCTGGACTGACAACCAATCATATAGGCTGTATCCTATTCTAAGGTTGAGTTTCTAGGTTTCTCTGGTTGGTGGGGGATACCTGTGGTAAGCCTAGGCACTGCGCTCTTTGGCCAAACTGGCTTCTCTCAGAGTTATCTATACTCAGGCATTATTTGGGACACGCATGCAGCGTGCCGTGCAATCTGGGCCCTGTGCATCATACATCATTGTGTCATGTAGTTCTCAGGCATGTCTTTCAGTAATGCATTAGGGTGTGTATGCAGTCTGCTTCTGGTGCATTCAGTATCGAGTGCTGAGCTCTTGTACTTAGTGTGACCTCAATGAAGTATCATACTAAGTTAGAGCATGCACTCTACCAATTGTCACTCAAGACTTGCACGTGCACACGTTGTTACACTGTGTGCTATGTTGGTTTGATCACTGCACTCTATTGGTTTGACACTGTGCTCGACTCCTATATCACTGTGCTCCATGTCTATTTCCATCTACGCATGCAGCATGCATCTTTTCATGTGCTCTACTTCTATGTTCCTATATGTGCGCAGCATGTGCCATAGATCAATGTAGTTCTCCTTGTATCATGCCTGTCTCCCATCAATTCCTTAGAGTGCATGGCTGATCAGCCTCTTAGTGCATTCAGTATCAAATGCTGACCTCTCATACTTAGTTTGACCTCGACTAGTATCATTCTAAGTTAGAGCATGCACTCTACCAATTGTCACCCAACACCATACTGCGTGTGACTCTATATTGTGCTCCATACATGTATCATTGCACTCTGTGTGTTTGACACTGTGCTCTATGCATATAGCACTGCGCTCTATCTGTATCTTTCGTTATCTCAGTACCTAGCCATTATGCAAGGCATGTATTGATACATTTTGCAAAATTACACACATAGACACTTTGCAAGCATGTCACCGTGCTGATGAGCCTGGTGGCTCTGTGCGCTCAGAATTTGTGGGAAGCATACAACAATTTTATCGATCTATTCATAGGTCAGCACCCTAGTCAGATAAGGTGTGCCGGTTCAATGCTGGTTAAACCATCCAAATCCATAGGCAACACACGAAGTTCGCAAGCTATGACGCATAGGTCGGCTCCAACGTGAATCACTGGCATCGGCCTGACACAATTAAACATACGCGTCATACGCGTCTGACATGGCAAGATATGGTACCTAACACATGACCAGAACCACACAGTCATAGGGTCTCCCAACACGCACATAGTATGCGGCAAAGAGGGACTTATAATAAAGAGAACTCCAGACACGCCAACACATATACAACCCAACCAAACAAGTTCACGAACTTGTGGCAGTAAGGACTGCGGAATGACTAATGGTTAGTAAGGTGGTCCTGCCGTTAGGCCTCGTTAGCCGGGCAGACAGATATCCATACAAGCAAGCTACCATAAGGAAGATAGCGCAGTAATAGTGTTATGAATAAGTTCGCTAGGCTCAATAAGCAAGTATTGCGGCTGACAACAGTAGATTACGTTGTAGTATAGAATAGTAGTATAAAAGTAACAAAGTATTTGAGCGAGAACAATAGAATACACTCGGGACTACTACTCCCCCACACAATAGACCCAACAAACTAAGGTCTTCATAGTCGAAGACACACATACACAATGACTCAGTCAATACACTAGTGTGTTGCAAGTCCATCGCAAACTTGATTACACTTGTGCACTGTACCACTGCGCACCCGTTGCCTACTAGCTTAAGTCTATAACCAAAGAAGGGGAAACTCACCTTCATTGCCGCTCTCAGTCTTCCACCCGCTACTAGCTAACTTCAAGGGTAATCCGAGATAGGATAGTCACCCTTTAGTTACTGACACCCACAGATACCGTTCAATTCACTAAGAACAACACCAAACCCACTAGCGAACTTCTTTCACTCACCTAGTTCTCCAGTACTGACTTGTTACTGACGTAACAACAGAACATTATCAGCTTAGGAAGGATAGTCATTGCACAGAGGTGCCCGACTAGACTTGCTAGAACCTGCCTTCAGATTCTGTAAAACAGACACCACTTGCCATTCAACGGTTTAGTTGTTTTCTGCCCGCAGGAGTCACTAGGTTCATCAGCGCTATGACACATACTCCCCGGTAACCCGCAGCTTACCAGGTAGAACTCATAGTTCTCACCCAGCTACTGGGTAATCTCCATGCTCTTGCCATATTTGGACTTGGTAACACGTTTATCGACCTGCCAGACTCAGCCATCCAAATCACATGGTACTGTGCCTGGGATTGTCATTCTTTCAATAATTAAGAAGGCCTACCTTGACACGTGGAGTACTTCGGTGGTTTCTATCAATTGCTGGTATGTTCGCAACCCGGTATGTTTATATGACTCTTGCTTGCCTTATAATCTTTCCAAGTTACTGTGTTCTTACTAGGTGTTACTTTCTTATACTTAATGATACTTGTAATTCCCAGAAATGCAATTTTATTAGGTTTATGCAGCTGAACACCTTTTAGGCACATCACCTTCTGGAGACATCTTCACTTTTTCCACACGACAATCTGGACTTGGAGTTCGTCTTTCAAGTCATGGAGACCTACCATGGACCCAACAACACCTCCACCTTACAGAACAGTGCACCAAATGAGCTTGTCAACCCATTTGGCACCCCACATGATACCTTGTGAGGACTTGATGAGTATCAGATATCCAAGGTCACCTACAAAATTTATGATTTGATGATGGACCTCAATGTTTATCTCAATCAATGGAATGGGACTTATCCCTGCCTCACAACCAGTGATGTCGAACTCATCCGACTCACCATTTTCCATGCGCATGCCAAATGAGCTCGACTTCTTGATGCCGGCAAGTGGCAATGGAATCTCATCATGCTAGGAGCTTCAGAAGCCTCAACTGCCATAAGAGTCATGAGTTCAGGTAGCCTCATACAAGCTGATACACAAGCTAACGAGAATCTGCAGATCAATCAGACAGATGCCGGCACAGAGAACAAGGCACCGACCCTGTGTGTGCTGATTTTCTTGAGGCCAGAAGAAATGATGCCAGGCAAAGAACACATCGCTAACGCTAAATGCAACTGAGACTTATTAGAAATGTACCACCCTCTTAATGACAAACAGGCCTATTCCTTTCTGGACCCTAGGCTATCACATCTTTCAGATGTCTATAAGAATCCCTGGATCCCTGTCATCATGCATATCCAGATTATTCATCTCTTTATTCACTGATTACTTGGTCTCCTCACTAAGCAACTTCTTACTACACAGTAGCATCGAGCTGTTGACAGGCTTAGTCCTGAAGACAAGGCTCAGCACTTTCTTTACTACCATAATGAACTTTTCAGATATCTCTCGCCCTGAATCCCGTCATATTTTCAAGGCTTCCACCACAGATGTCTACATGTCCAACCCTCGACTGGTACCTTATGGGTGCCCATACCTCCCTGTAATCCCTTACTTACTGCCAACAAGGACGAGTTCATTTACCACGCTGCTGTGCTCTTTGAGTTCAAAGGGTGAGGTGAGCTCGCCAACTCTCTCTGCTTTGCCCGCACCGCAGAACCCATCCTCTCTGTGCAAGTTTGTACACTCCTTGATCAGGGCTATGTTGATCCCATCAAGTACTACAACAACCAAGGGAGACAACGTGCCTTTTGTGGTGATAAACTGGATTTATCTTACTACTCGGAAGAAGCTTGAGCAGGTACTTTCCATCACTTTGTTCCCCATGAATACCACATTAACATTCCTTTCAGATCTGGAATACCTTTCTTCAAGCAGACATTTGACAACATTGACAAGTACAAATCTTTTTAATATCTTACTGTTTATTTATGCGCATTCAGACCACTTCAAATTTGACCTCTATTCTCATTGTACAACCTTTCAAAACCTTTTGAGCTCACTAGTTACAGACTGACTATTAGCTATGAAATATTCCTTCATATCTCACCCATCTTTTGTGATCCCTTGTAGTAATTACTTGATGACTGATAGTATACTCCAGGAAATGGGAAATAAAGTGATTTCCCCCTACAGACTTGCACTCTCAGCAAGGAAGCCAATTCTCATGGGATATTTACAAGTAATGCAAGATGATCAGACTACTAAGGAGTATTCTGGAGTATGGCCGAGATGGGTACCTGGACCATGACTGCACCTAAAAAGATGCCACAAAATCATTGAATTGGCTGATAGCTGTTTTTCGGCACAAGATTGGCAAGACTATTCAGGTGATGATGAAAATTGGATTTATACCTTATCTGACTACCCCTTTGAGGATGATGACATTATTATTGTGCCTGCCGAAGATATGGCACAAGTCAGCTCGGACATCCAGCAAGAACAAGTTCATGCATTCACAATGTATAAACACATAGATCAGAAAATCAAGCCAGTATCCACCACATTCCCAGAAGAAGCACATGTACGAAGGACTATACCTAGGGACCCCTTACTGTCCCTTACTCCTTTGCCGAAACAACCCCCAGAATTTATGCGAACAGCCCAACTCACTGAAGAGAGAATGCGGGAATTAAATGTCAACCAAGATGGCTTCCTGTGGCCAGAAGAAGAAATTTTATTTAAACACGTGCTTGTGCTGAATGAAGCAACCCTGCCTTATGACGAGAAGGACTGAGGAACATTTAGTTAAGAATATTTTTCAGACTATATTATGCCCATGGTATCACACACCCCCTGGGAGTACAAGAATATTCCTATACCGCCAGGAATATGAGAGAAAGTGATTCACTTTCTGAAGAGCAAAATTGAGGCTGGGGTGTATGAAGCCAGCCAATCTTCATATTGCAGTCACTGGTTTTGCATCCTTAAAAAGAATGGGACCCTATGCTTAATTCATGATCTACAACCCTTGAATAAAATATCAATACGAGATGCAGGACTTATTCCCAAACCTGATGAATTCATTGAACCTTATGGGGGATGTCAGTGCTATACAATGTTTGACATGTTTTGGGAATTTGATGCCCGTAAAGTGGACCCCAAGTCTAGAGATTTGACAGCCTTCTATATGCTGCTAGGGTTATTGAGGATTACTGCACTTCCCATGGGTTACACCAATTCCCCAGTGGAATTCCAGAATTGCATGGTGTTCATTCTACAAGATGAAATTCCACATGCAGCCAACATATTTATTGATGACCTGCCAATTAAAGGACCCCAATCCTGTTACCCAGACAAGGCAGGTGAACCTATGACCCTGGCAGAGAACACAGGCATACATAAATTCATCTGGGAACATGCCAATGATGTGCACAGAATCATGCACAGGATCAAGTGTGCTGGTGGAACCTTTTCACCTAAGAAAACTCAAATTTGCTGACCAAGAGTGACCATATTGGGACAACAATGTTCTGTGATTGGAAGACATCCAGAAGACAGCAGGGTTATGAAAATACTGAAATGGCCCCCCCTGACGACGGTAACACAAGTACAGAGCTTCTTAGGCCTATGTGGGACTGTGTGCATCTGGATCAAAGATTATTCCAAGATTGCTCAACCCTTGGTAGGGCTGACCAAGAAAGACCCAGATTTTGAATGGGGAGAAAGAGAAATCAAAGCTTTTGACACATTGAAGCACAAGATCACTACAGCTCCCATCCTGAGAACAATTGACTACAAATCTGGACTGCCCACATACCTTTTGGTGGATACAAGCCTGAAAGCAGTGGGATTCGTTCTGTCACAAGTGGATGAGACAGGGAAAAGACGTCCAGCTCGGTATGGGTCAATCCCACTTAATGAAAGAGAGTCCAGATATTCTCAACCCAAGCTGGAATTATATGGATTATTCCAAGCCTTACGGGCCTGGAGAAGATTTATTATTGGGTTGACCAGCCTTAATGTGGAAGTAGATGCCAAGTATATTAAAGGTATGCTTGAAGCCCCTGACTTACAGCCCAATGCAGCAATGAACAGGTGGATTCAAGGAATTTTGTTATTCAATTTCACACTAATTCAAAGGCCCAGATGCCCTATCCCGACGAGATCTTGCTTCAGACAAAGAAGAGCCTCCTGATGAGTATGATGACTCATGGCTGGATGACATAGCTCTCCTAGCACACTTTCCACATCAGAAGTCCTTGCAACAACTTGACTCATGCCTCTTTCATCAAGGTGTGAATCAAGTTTATGCCACACATATAGAGAGACTTAACCGCCAAGACCAACTCATGTATCAAATCAAGAAGTTCCATGAAGATAAGGTAATGCCTGTTTCTGATAATTGAAAGGCTGAGCAGAGATTCCTGCAGAAGGCACGTCAGTTCTATGTCACAACTGATCAGAGAATGTTCGACAGGAAGGGCAACACCATCCCAAGACTTGTGATACTGAACCCAGAAACTAGACAGAAGATTCTAGAAGAAGCACATGAGAAACTAGGGCATAAAGGAGAACAAGCTGTTTTTGATGTGCTCTGACTTCGAGTGTTCTGGCCATATTTAAGGACACATGTACATCAGCATGTTGCTTCCTGCCATGAGTGTCAGTGCCGCAAACTGAACCAAATGATGATGCCACCAACCATTTCTACACCAGTTACCATATTTGAAAAGGTGTATATTGATGTTATGGTGATGCAGCCTCCATCTGGGAAATATGAGTATATTGTCTGCACAAGAGATGATCTCACGGGAGTAGTGGAAGCAAGCTCATTGTCTCAATGCAACTCTGCTCAGCTCGCAAAATTCTTTTGGACCAAAATTTATTGTAGGTATGGAGCTATTCGCCATGTAGTGACCGACAATGGCCCAGAGGTCAAAGGAGCATTTGAGCAGCTCATAAAACGAATGGGGATCCCTCATGTCAGAATTTCCACATACAACAAGACAGGAACAGGAGCAGTTGAGCACAGTCACTATGTGTTGCAGGAAGCTATTGTCAAAGCATGCCCAAAACAGAGGAATGGAAAAATCAAGAATTGGCACAAGTACATTGACAGAGCTGTCTTTGCTGACCAAGTAACTACTAGTAGTGTGACAGGTTATACACCATACTATCTGCTGCATGGTGTTGAACCCTTGTTGCCCATGGACCTTATGGAAGCTACCTTCATGGTAGAAGGCTTCCAATCCAGGATGTCAACTGAAGACTTACTGGCCCTACGCATCTGACAGCTATCACGTCATCCCACAGATTTGGAACATGCAGCAAACATGCTCAAAAAGACAAGAATACAATCTCAAAAACAGTTCATGTGAAAGACTGACAATTGACCGGCTGCTTGTAAATAGACGACGGTATGGCTCCAAAGCACTGACAAAACGTAAAGTATTATCGACGTGGAGAGGTACTTTACAAGATGAGAAAGGCCTAGCAGAGGACTGGACGGACCAGAGAGGGGTTTTAGTGGGTATTGTGCCTATCCGGTGTAGACCGAGAGGCAGGCACCAAGTCCCACACATGCGAGATTAGCTGTGCGTCATGCATTTCCCCTGGTGGACCCTCCCGTATTGGCCTTATCTTTCTGGATTTTCGAACCCTGGGGCATGCCCCCTCATCAAGCGAGCAGTCTGGGTTAACGTGGTTAATTGCGGACTGCTAAGTTTTTTAGAAACATGCTCCACCAAAAAAAAAAAAAAAAAAAAACAGTTCATGTGAAGATACAGACAGCGACTTCAAAAATCAGAATACAAGCCAGGTGAATTAGTACTAGTCCAGAATAGTCGATTGGAAATGACCATTAATCACTTCAAGACAGACCCCCACTATCTCGGACCTTATGAGGTAGAGCAAAGGACATATGGAGGTGCCTATAAACTGCGGGAGTTAGATGGAACTGCAATGTCAAAGAGTGTTGCCGCCTTCCGGCTATTGCCTTACATTGACTGAGAATCACCCGAGTTTTACAAATTGATAGGTGAAACAGAGGAGATAGACAACCCAGACTCAGACAACCATATGTCAGAAATGTCCGAAGAAGAAGCTGACAACGAATCAGAAGTGTAAATGGGAAACATTCACTTGAAATTCATGAGCACTCACAAGAAGAGCAAAGAACCTTTGTAAATGACATAAAGAATTTAATCGACCCTTCAAACTAGTCAATGACTATCTCAGTCAGTATAAAGAGACCGATTCCTTCGCCCAGCCATTATAAAAATGAAATAATGGTACACCTTCTCCGTGCCCCCTCGCACACCAGAGCTTATGGCTTTAAACACACTCATAAATTATCTCCCTAACCTGGGGCAATCCTTTACACATCCTAACTTCGCTGAGATTTCATTAAATTTGACTATGCCTAGTGTTGTAGGAGAGATGGGAGAATGTGATGTAGGGGAGGAGGGCAACTACCTGGCACTGAAAGGAGAGGAGGAACTGGTAGTAGAAGCCACACTAAAGAATGTTGAAGTACGCAACAATGACCAAGCCCCAGTAACTAAAACACTAACTGGAGATATTTAGCATTTCTTCACCACTGTCTTCAGACACACCTCCATCACCCAATTACATGGTGAGATCCACTCCTGTCCCATGCGAGGAGAAAAATTCGCCATCCCTCCTCCACTGCGTGTGCTTGGAGCTGGGGTTCTGCTCCCACCATGTGAGACCCCTGAGACAGCTAGCAAGATTGTTGTTGTGCCTGCCAGAGAACAATTGGGGAAACTGGACCTGCCATTTATCCTAGCGACAGTAGGCAGAGTGCCCTTATGCCTCTATGGGGATATCTACTGTCCCGTCTGGTACGGTGAAGAGGCGTCTGAGTGCATAGAGCTAGAAATGCAACAGCGTCAAAGACACTGATCACACCCACACCCAACACTACACACACAAACATGCTCAAGTTTGTGGGGGGATTCTAATGCGATGAAAGTAGCAAACCAATACAATTGAATTCTCAATATCTCTAAGATACACACACAGCAATAGTGCTCATATAATATTTAGACTTCTCTAAGTCCAAAGGCTTTTCTCAAGAACAAGAGGGTGCGACATCTGTCACTGGGCCTCAAGGCAAGGGTGTATAACAAAACACAACTTTGGTAAACGTCTCCACAACTTTCTAGGAATTGCACGTGACTCTAATAACCACTGCACACTATCAATAACACCCTAAACACCACTTAAACAACTGCGCTCGAAGCAGAAACCAATTCCTATTAAACTCAACACACTAATAAAGCCTCGCATGTCGCACACTAACCCAAAACCTTCACAAACATGTGGAGAAGTGTCTACACTGACACAAAACTCCGAAACTTCCACAAGAGCCACAGGGTTTGAACCTATGCACTCGAGCTTCTAACTGATCGTAGATTCACAGGGTTTGAACCTATGCAATCCAGAGAAACCCCATCCGACAAGTCAAAGGGTTTGAACCTTTGCCAACCTGCGGAAATAACACAGAAGAGCGAGTACTAATCAAGCCAAAGGGTTTGAACCTCTGCCACCTGTAATGCCTTGTGTCACACCAATGCCCTCAAGAACTCGAAAGGGTGACCTTCAAGACACCATACTCTCGTTCTCTCACAGAGCACAAGTCAAACCGAAACCAGAACTACTGCACAGTGTGCTGCGCTATTTTCTTATGTAAGCACACAACTCACTTCACATGATATGTATCAGGTATGGGTTGTATTCTCTCTCAAAGTTCCAAACTACTCTGTGCATCATAGATCAGTGTGTCACGTAGTTTTCCCAGTATCAGGTATGTTTTTCATTAATGCTTTAGAGTGTGTATGCAGTCTGTTTCTACTGCATTCAGTATCAAATGCTGAGCTCTTGTACTTAGTGTGACCATATCCCGTATCATTCTAAGTTAGAACATGCATTCTACCAATCATCACTCAAGACTGACACGTGCATGTATTGTATCATGTGCGATATGGATATCACTGTGTTCTGTGTGTATTACACTGCGCTCTATTCATATTCTTTGTTATCTCAATGCCAGGATGTTGTAAAATGTATATATTGATACATTTTGCGAAATTACACTGGTAAACACTTTGAGAGTGTGTCAACAGTAATGGTGTCATTGTCCACATTCTTCTTGCCACCAATGAATATGTCATGTTCAATGCAGAGTTTGACAATGATGGCTATCATCATGTGCCATATTGAGTGACATTTGTTGCCCATGCCAAGCTCTTCCATCTTCCCCTTCTTTGTCGAGGACAGCGGCTCATGGATCAGATTGTGTGCTGACTGTGGCCAGGACACAAACCTAGACTGGAAATAGTGTAGATGGACATTGAGGAGGCAATGCAGCATGACCTTAACCAGTATATCCCATATTTTAAAGCTTTATTATATGGACAACTTACTACCTTGGCTTGACATTTAGAATTGACGTTACACGAGTTACTATGATTATTGTCTATATTCCAACCACAACTTAAAAATCTTCTTAAGAATATATTCTCCTTGTAGTTTTTATAATTATCAAAGTGGAAGTGATCCATGCCTCCACCAGAGAGTAACTGAGGGAGGTTACATTTCTTTGTTCCCTGTGGATGTCAGGCCAGGAACTGAGCCAGTAGAAATAACCAAGAATATAGGCTGAAGAAGGTTGCTGAGTAATTATTTGATGTGAAGTAGTGGATGAGTAAGCATAGAGAATTAAGGGAAGGATATTCATACTCATCATGAGTCAGAATGACTAATGAGGAGTCAGAATGACTGACAAGGATTCAGAATGACTATTGCACGGTCAGAGTAACTTGGCTGAGTAAGTAAAAGGTAGCTAAAAATAGACTAGAAATCTTGTATATAAAGGCCAAGAAATGAAGATTTGGAAAGCGAATTCCTACCCTCAATTTCAGAGTATCAACTTGAGAACCAAGGTGGTCAGAGCCCACCAACACATTTCAGCAGCTCACAAAATCACCGTAGATTTTGTGAAGTCAGACAAGCAGCAGTCAGTAGCCAACAACTGGATGGTTGGCACTCCAGTGAAGACAATCTTAAGAATCAGAGACCGAAGCACAGTGAGCACTCTGATTATCGTACAGGTCCATCTGTTGGACATCCTCGAAGACATTCTCAAGAATCAGAGACTGAAGTGCATTGTGCACTCTGATTAACGTATAGGTCCATCTGTTGGACATCCTGGGAATCAAATCAGATCATAGAATCCATGCTGTTCCCCCCAAACTCATATTATTGTACTGACATTATTTTGCAGTGCGATAAATTCTAGTCACCCCTAAATTAGCGTGACAGTGGGTATGTTTGGTGTACACTTGTTCCCTTTCTATCAGTATCAACTGACAGAACTTTATAGCCTCCCACTCTATCAGCCTTGATACTATGATGTCCTGTATCAAACCTAGAATCACAACTCCTCTGGAATGGCATGGTTTTCAATTTTTGGATCTCTATGTGTTGGCGCTTGCTCTCACATTCATTCAGTCATCGGTCTCAAGCCTTGGTTCTGTAAAGTCTACTATCGACTTCATTTCAAGCATGTATATTTTACAGTGCCATCTTCATTTTTCTTCCCCAGAATCTCACAATGGCCCCTCATACTATTGAATCGAGCTATGATCTTGTTTTTGCTGGAGGTGAGCATTTCTCACTAGAATCTATGCAGTGACTGATGATGCATAGGAGGTACTGCAGCATGTGTTATTGCTGGTCATTTGTCCAAGGCAGATCCTAACCTCAAGATTCTCATTCTCGAGGCTGGCCCTACTACTAAGGACAAGTTAGAGCACATTCAACCAGGTCAATACCATATGCACATGGCTCCAATGAGCAAGACAATGCAGTTCTACAAATCCAAGCCTAGTGAACATGTAGTGGGCAGGGCTGTCATTGTCCCTTCTGGTCCCTGCATTGGTGGAGGTGAATATCTCAGTCTGTGACAATGGTCACAAAGATGCGCTAAATCAATGCCATCCAGGCTCATCCATCAACTTTATGCTATACAATTGCCCTGCTGAAGAGGCATCTAAGTGCACAGAGCTAGAAATGCAACAGTGTCAAAGACACTGATCACACCCACACCCAACACTACACACACAAACATGCTCAAGTTCGTGGGGGATTCTAATGCGATGAAAGTAGCAAACCGATACAACTGAGTTCTCAATGTCTCTAAGATACACACGAAGCAATAGTGCTCATATAATATCTAGACTTCTCTAAGTCCAAAGGCTTTTCTCAAGAACAAGAGGGTGCGACATCTGTTGCCATGCCTCAAGGCAAGGGTGTATAACAAGACACAGCTTCGTTAAATGTATCCACCGCTCTCTAGGAGTCGCGCGTGACTCTAATAAACACAGCACACAACAACTAAAACACAAAACATGACTTAAAGCACTGCGCTCTAAGCAGAAACCAAATCCTACTAAACTCAACACTCTAATAAAACCTCGCGCATTGCATGCTAAACCAAAACCCTCACAGACATGTGGAGAAGTGTCTACACTGACACAAAACTCCGAAACTTCTACAAGAGCCACAGGGTTTGAACCTACATGCTCAAGCTCCTAACTGATCATAGATTCACAGGGTTTGAACCTATGCAATCCAGAGAAACCCCATCCGACAAGCCAAAGGGTTTGAACCTTTGCCAACCTGCAGAAATAACACAGAAGAGCGAGCACTAATCAAGCCAAAGGGTTTGAACCTCTGCCACCTGTAATGCCTCGCATCACACAAATGCCCTTAAGAACTCGAAAGGGTGACCTTCAAGACACTGTACTCTTGTTCTCTCACAGAGTGCAAGTCAAACCGAAACCCGAACTACTGCACAGAGTGCTGCGCTATTTTCTTATGTAAGCACGTGACTCAATTCACATGATATGTATCAGGTATGGGTTGTATTCTCTCTCAAAGTTCCAAACTACTCTATGTGCCAGTGTGCATAGCTATTGTCTTTCACACCATCCCAATTGGGGTTCAACACCTCTCACTCGTCACTAAAGGACAGAGCGCAAGGTTCAAACAGCTCCAAAGGATTGCACGTGTATCAAATAAGCTTGTCACAATCACACAGGGGGTCGGAAACCTATTGTACTCTATCTACACTACCGTATTTATACATTTCTGTGTCCTATAACTTGGTACAACTTAATACACTACTGTTACAACCTCGGAACATTATCCCTCATGACGTGCGCGCATTGTTATAGCATGCCCAGGGCTGGACACTTGGTCAGAGGCCTATCTTGAGACCAGACTCTGTTTCCTCATGGTTGAGACTCCACTCACACTGCGCTCTTTGCATTGGCATGTCACTCATTATTTCCTCAGAGTATACCTGGACTGACAACCAATCATATAGGCTGTATCCTATTCTAAAGTTGAGTTTCTAGGTTTCTCTGGTTGGTGGGGGATACCTGTGGTAAGCCTAGGCACTGCGCTCTTTGGCCAAACTGGCTTCTCTCGGAGTTATCTATACTCAGGCATTATTTTGGACATGCACGCAGCATGCCGCATGATCTGGGCCCTGTGCGTCATAGATCATTGTGTCACATAGTTCTCAGGCATGTCTTTCAGTAATGCATTAGGGTGTGTATGCAGTCTGCTTCTGGTGCATTCAGTATCGAGTGCTGAGCTCTTGTACTTAGTGTGACCTCAATGAAGTATCATACTAAGTTAGAGCATGCACTCTACCAATTGTCACTCAAGACTTGCACGTGCATGCGTTGTTACACTGTACTCTATTGGTTTGACACTGCGCTCTATTCATATATCACTGTGCTCCATGTCTATTTCCATATACATGCGCAGTGTGCATCTTTTCATGTGCTCTACTTCTATGTTCCTATACACATGCAGCACATGTCATAGATCAATGTAGTTCTCCTAGTATCATGCCTGTCTCTCATCAATTCCTTAGAGCACGTGGCTGATCTGCCTCTCAGTGCATTCAGTATCAAGTGCTGAGCTCTCATACTTAGTGTGACCTCAACTAGTATCATTCTAAGTTAGAGCATGCACTCTACCAATTGTCACCCAAGGCCATACTGTGCGCAACTCTATATTGTGCTCCATACATATATCATTGCACTCTGTGTGTTTGACACTGTGCTCTATGTATATAGCACTGCACTCTATCTGTATCTTTCGTTATCTCAGTACCTAGCCATTATGCAAGGCATGTATTGATACATTTTGCAAAATTACACATGTAGACACTTTGCGAGCATGTCACCACTGCCTCCAATTTTGATGCCTGGAAAAGCAAGTTTGGTAATGAAGGCTGGGGATCCAAGGATGTTATCCCTCTACTCCAAAAGGTATGCAATATGTATCAACTTGCCCGATGAGAACTTTGACTAACTAAATTCAGCAGGCCAAGATGTACCAGGTTGATCCAACTAGGAAGACCCACAGTTCCTCTGGACCTATCAAGGTGTCATTCGGTGGGACTACTAAAATGATGGAGATGGCTAAACATTTCCTTGAGATTGGTCCAAAGTTCAAAAAGGACTGGCCAGAATCTGAGGAGGGAAACAACCTCAGCTCTGAATCAGTCAATGTATTCTATGTGAATATTGCTCAATTGATGAGTATCAGAATTTTCCTGCCCCTCTATGACAGAGGATGCCAAAGTACGCACACCTGACAAGATAATTGCCGAATACAAGCTAATATTTGCCATGTCTAGATATATCTCAAGTGCTGGACGCTGATCTGATACTGTGGTAGGGTGATCACACTCTTTTGTCACAACGCGCTCATGGTGGAAATAGCATCATTACCTCTACAATTCTGAGAGCAAGAATCTGTCCATGTTTGATGGAACACGGGTGAAACGTGTTATTTTTGAGTGCGTTATATGTAGAGATCATTTTTAGAATATCAGGCTGAAACTTCTATAGGGGAACTCAGGCGGTCGGCATCAAATATGTGTTTGACAAGCAGGTATATCCTGATTCGGAGCAGACTGTGCACACAGTTCAAGCGAGTCGCCTTGTGGTCATTTCTGCTGGTGCTATGGGTAGCTCTCTGATACTCAAGCGATCGGGTATTGGTGCCGCATCCATCTGGGGAAAGTTCAGTATCAAGCAGGTTGTTGACTTCCCCAGCATGGGAAAGGAATACAATGGCAAGTGATCAGCATGTTCTGGAAATAATCCTTCATATACCAGATCTCTAGATCATCCATTCCTCATAACACCATATATCGTGGATGCGAACATGGTCACAACTGAAGCCCTTTCCAGTAAAGATCCTGAACTGTGGAGTGGTAAGTTCAAATGCTTGAGACTCACTGTGAGAAGCAATCATACTAACTTTCTTACCAGAACTTCTGCATCAATGGGACACCAATGGGTCTGGACTAATGGGAGGAAAGTAAGAAGCACCCTTCTTCCATACATCTCCACATACTGATGATTTCTCACAGTGGAGTGGAGGCAGCAATTAAAATGTGCCCTCGGCAAGATGAACTCAAGGAGTTGGGTCCCGATTTTCAGGAATATTGGGAAAGAACTTTGCTGACAAACCAGATAAGCCTTTGTTTTGGACAAGTGCCTTGGGGGGGTATGTAGGGCAACTCTGACATCTCAAAATCGATTCTTACCTCAATTAGCTTTCCTGGTGCCCATTCAGGCTTATCTCCACTCAAATTCACAGCTATGGGCTGCTTCCTTGTGGGTGTACCATTTCTACGTGCCTATCATCTTGTTGAATCTGTTGCGCAGGGATATCCAGCTTCTCATGGACATCTTCACATCGCCTCTGATGATATTTATGCTCATCCTGATTTTGATGCAGGGTTTCTAAGCCAGTGAGTAATGAAGAAGGTACTACCCTGCCTTGATCTGATCTCTATTTTCCAAGAAACAAGACAATGAAGAGAGAACCAAGACTGCACAAGCAGGGCAATGCCAGTGGTCAAGGAGACAAAAAGATGAGATACATATAACAATTTCTAGCCAAGACGAGAAATTTGGGGTCTCTCAGATTCCTCATCTCACCCTGGGATCTTACCCTAAGGGGTCTTCTCCCTCATCCAACTTATGGTTAGACGTCAAACTATGTATCCACATATACATGCCGAGAATACAAAGATCTGCCTACTATACAGGATCTAAGAGTCATGATGCTACACTTCAAAATGTATGTATCAGCTCAATGCATGTTAACCAAAAGAATCCTAACAGTGTGTAATTTTGTATAGACATCTATTACATCTTTTTCAATTCTAAAGACAATTGGAAGATAAGGCTATATGGTTTGTTCGACTACTATTCATGTTTGCTACCAATACTAATAAAGATGTAGTCTGGTTTATATATGCTCTTGAATCTGCATTTACTATTCTTTCAACTATTGCTGCATGGCACCAGTATGGTCCTGGTTGGGGTGATATCAACTCTCTTCTATTCTTTCATTGGTCTTGGGAAGTTCTTCCCTCTTTAAATGGAACAAGTCATATTTTACTTGTTCAATTGCAATGGTGGTAGTCTCATGATATCTACAGTTTCAGCACTGGTTCAGACCTTCTATGTCTGGAGAATATACAACCTGACAAAAATTGTCTGGATTCCATTGCTTATTGAACTGGTGAGTGTAGGGGTTCAATATGTTTTTGCTCATTCTCATTCTGGGCCTGAATTCATTTTCAGGTTGCCATTGCCCAGTGTGTCCTTGTTTGGCATTTTGGAATAGTTGTATGAAGTTTTCATATATATCTTTCCTGGAAGTAGCTCGATTTATGCAGGTAGCAGTTGAGGGGCATGGTGTAGACAAACTTCTAGGTTTATCTGCTGAAATTAGTGTGTGTAATTATCACAATTTGATTCAAGCCTTTCTTTAACTCAAATCCAGGCATGGCTTGCTGGAAGTGCTGCCTGTGATGTGATGATTACATCCACACTTGTCTTTGTGGTATGCTATACAATTAAGATTCTCTCTGCTTCCTGAAGTTACTGAATAGCTGTATCATAAATGCTCACAGTCAAACTTTAGTGGGACAACAAGTGCAGTTACAAAACTGATCCATTTCACAGTAGGAACTGGCTTGCTTACTTCTGCTGCTGCCATAGTAGAGTTGATTATTTGGTTAACTCTACCTGAATACAGTATACATCTTATTGGGTGAATATCACATCTTATGATATTAAAAAACTGATCTAATCACAATATCTGGCAAGGTTTCTGGTTTTAGCAAAATTGTTTGTTTCTACTTGATTTATTCATCTCCGACAGCTACTGACTACATTTCCTTCACAGATACTATAATACTCTAGTGGCTTGCTTGAATTCCAGAGCACTTATCTTTGGGTCCCTGCATGCAGGTACTTACACCAGTTCATCAGAATCCTCTGGTCCTCTCACTTCAAACCTGTTCTGGGATGAGAGATCAAACAGTCAAATGCAAAACATTGGCACAACATCTCATATTTCCAGGACTGCTGAAACTCATGATGACAGCTCTCATGAGATGATTGTGATATCAGTGAGTGTTCTTTAATCTTTACATCTATAACTATCTGAGAAACAATAGGATTGAACACATACAGTTGCTGGTGATACAGAAATTGAAGCTAACAATGAGGAAGCAAAATACAATGGTCATCTGTGAACATGACCACAGCATTGTACACATTATGTAGGCACAAAGAATATCAGACAGACACAGATTAATAATTCTATCCTACGATGAGAAGTTGAAAAAGGGCAATCATTGAAGAAGAGGCTCAGCCACTGATTGTCAATCCCAAAGTCTGCATAATTGACAGTTATCTGACTATGTACCACTAAAAAGGAGATCCCTCTGGCATAAAGTTGGGATCCACCAATAAACTATGTACATTAAATGTTACCTTCCCCTCATTAAGATTTTGATAGAAAGCTAGCATGGGTCAAACATAAATCCATCCAGTAGATCATGATTGGAAGAGGACCACACCACTTGAATATCACTACCTCGCCGGGGTCATTCCTCTCAAGTACATCTGCTTATGTCTTGCATTCCAATATACCATATATGTCTCCCCAGGCCCTCCAGGAAACTTCAGCAACATTGGGAACAAATCCATCTTCTTGTTGACTGTGGCTCAAATTTATAAATCCAAGCGGCATAGTATCAAATGCTGGATTTTCGATTGAACGTCACAAACTGAATACTATCCGGAAGCGCTGAGTGGTGCTTGACAAGCTCCCAGGCCTCGCTTTCTGGTAAATGACTAAATACCCAAGCTCTGGCTGCTTCGGGTGTCTGGTCGACATGGAAATTAAACACCAGCTGATGCTTCATTGAAGACTTTTCCATGTCTTCTGGACAATGTCTGCGAACGGCTGCCGTTCCAAAAAATTTCTGCAGAGAATGTTTTCAAATATGAAGACCTTTGTTGCGCCCGTGAGTTCTTTGTACAACCGCTCGCTTTCGGGATAGCATTCCCGGAAAACGTCATCATCACAGTTGAAGGCCACATGCTTGGGAATGTGTTGGAAGTAAAGCCCACCTTATCAGAAAGATACTGATGCTCTTTGCCGTGAATGGTTTTTATTTCAATGATTACGTTGTGTTGGATATAATGTGACCACCGCCGAGCAGTGGGTGATGACAGGGAGGGGTGATTAAAATGGGGAAGATTTCGGCCGTGTCCATGGCGTGCAGGCTATTACCATCTATCACGGCAGACTTTATACGAATTTTTCTAGTCATTTCGGAATGGGGACCGTGACGGGCAGATTGAATTGCACGGACTGAATATTTAAGTTCATGGCTCAAACTCTGAATTCACATTCTTCAAATGATATGAGCTGAAACTGCAAAGACGTCAACTCATTCAAAATTCCAGAGAGTGCAGTTTCTCAGTGTCGCGACGGCATGGATGCCAAGATGATATCGAATGTGGTTCCCTTGTATCTGAAATACGCCCATAATTAATCTTCAACTTAATGGTCTCCCATATGAATCTAGAAAACACATACCCAAGGCGGTCCGCTCCTGGGTCATTGAAAATGCTGCAAGGTAGAAGCCTTTAGTACCATTAGCTATACCTTCTTATGGATACTTACATGTATCCTCGATCATTCGGAATTCCGAGCTCTTTCTCAAAGAATTCAAAGAAATGTTGACTGAAACCAATGTTTTTCTCCATTGGGATACCCAATACCATGAGCTAGAATATCATCAGTCCATTATCTAGCCGACCTATACAAAGTGATACGTACCACATTCATGGTAAAGGCAGGTTCATACGTGCCACCGAAGATCATGTTTTCATCGTACTTGTATGTCACTGTGACAAATTTTGTCATTCCAAGGATCTCAGCGCTTTTCTGAGGAAGAAAAGTATGTCACAGGATATAAATCCAAGGGGCTGAATAAGACTTGAGACAATGCAGTCGTAAACACTTTCGAATCCGGGGCCTTTGGAACGGGTCAAGATTAGCGTGGACGCGAGTGATTGAGATGGAACTGGAGTTCACCTTGACATTGGTAGTGAGCTCGATAATCGGCATTGTGAGTTAAAGAGGGTAGACAGGCTGGGAGTTCTGACTGGTCAGATAGAGAATGAAGGCCGATCTTTGCAGCCCTTTATACGTTTCATGGATGTGATCCTCAAGGACAAGGATGGGGAAATCTTCGAATGGGGTCCGACTAGGAGCGAAATTTTATTTGTGGATAACAAATGTCTCAGGTGAAATTAATATATCAAGCTTAAAGGTCGCGGCAGAATCCGTGGGGCGGAATTTTGCGGTAGGTTCTGTTCAATACAGCTCGATCACGATGTTAACGGATAGTGGTAGTTTGTCGCTGTGAGTTCACGTACTCAATTGATTTAGAGGCAAACACCGCCCACTCACGATGTTGATGAACAGTGCGGTCCTTTGAGAAGTCACGATACGTGCTATAAAAAACCGCCACGAGCGCTCAGCGTACATCAAAGTCAATCCCCTTCTAGAAAGTAGAAGAACATGGAATGATGTGCGCTGGAAGTGCCTGTAACCGTTATCACAAGTGCAAAAATTGGAAGAACAAATATAGGGAGTAGGTGTATTGTGAATTGGTGTACCTTGTGATACACGGTGTTTGGTAAGTACGAAATACATATTATATTACTAGATAACATGGGGACATCTCAATGTCATTCTAGACACTGATAGTTCCTACTTTCTCCGTCAAAAAAGGACCTGAACAGGCGCCAGGGTCAAATTACTAATGGCCCAGCATCGTAATAGAGCTATCAGTAGCTGAGGACATTAGTAGGGAATACAAGTTCATCCCACTGAATAGCACGGCTCGTAGCCATTGTGCGTGCCCGGTATATCATCAGTAACAAAGACACCGCTGATAGGAGATCCTTGGACAATGAAGGCAAATGTTTTAGTAGTCTTCGACTTCGGACGTTATTTAATAGTTCTATCGATCATTCCTCTGACGGCTAGAAACTAACATAAACATGTTTGATGATTCGTGATGAGGGGTACTCGCCTGCATGGCCTATAAATATGAGGTGAAGATACTAAAGAAAAAACAGATATTCCCGCGCTATTTCAGGGACATTATGTGTGAGGACCAATGTTTCTTGAAGTAATGCGAAACGATCCAAAGCGCGGGGACATACACGATCCCGACGGCTAGGCTTAACCTAATGCATTGCACAAGAACTAACTGAGGTGTTGTGAGCATCGAAAATACGTTTAAAAGATCCCTCAGTCTATGGCTCAGTAAAATACTTACCCGCCAAAATTGCTGCTCTTGGCTGAGGGACGTCATAAAGAGGCAAAATACGAGAAAGGCCGACCCTGCGAGCACGACAGGTCGGCTATTGTCAAGTCTAAACAAAAGCTTAGGGGAATTACGATGATGATCGACTTACAAGTGTCCCTGGTCCATAGCAAAACCTGAATACATGCGTAACAACCCTAGACCCAGTACTTGAACGCTACCTATCCAACTTCGACATGTCAGAGATAGTGATATTGTACCGGGAAATGGTCACAGAAGACATCGTACCTGATCCTTGAAGACGAATAGTTGCTCAAAATTTCACGGACGTAGTAATCTGGGGTCGTGCATGGTCAATTCGGATTTGAGGTTCAGACCTTCAATTAATCTACCTTCATATACACCATAGCAATTGACGTAACTACCGTATGTTCGTTGTTGAGTTTTAATAAACACCAAATGTAATGCTTAAACTTAAACGAACCCTGAAGAACAAAAGATGACGAGAAACCTAAGAGGGATGTGAGCGTTTTGGAACGAAGCATCCAGAGGACAGCTTGACATACGCGTCAACAACCGTCATCTATGCCCTCATCCCCCCATCGGGGATATTGCTCGCGTCTACTGTTGGTAGTGTAGTGATTTCATCCTTAGAAGCCGCCATTCTGTCTGTAGAATTTTGTTTTACAGTTGCCACCGGGAGCTGGGATTTCTGCGTAGGTGCGTGTTTTTGCTCCAGGGTGGACATTTCGATACAGGAATGAAGAGGAGTCGAGAGGTCTGGAAGAATAACGATGAATAGTCCAGAAGCCTAGGCAAGCTGTACGCATCGTGATGACCAGAAAAATGCAGCACATGGGTCAATATCATATGGTGCAGGATCTACAGTAGAATAGAAATTTTCCCGGAGCGCTGAAAGGTCTAGTAAAAGGTGATCCCGGTCAGGAATGAGAAAAATGAATCAACAAAAGATACCGAATAATACAATACAGCAATTAAATGTCGAAGGCCTCATCGGCTCCGTCGGGGAACACCATCAATAGTTGAAGAAGCACAGACTAGGATGTTGGTCGAGGCACCATCAGATTGTGAGCATTAACCGCCACACACTTACATAGAACAACTGAAAGGTTTAAGGTACGAAACTGCGTGGTTACGGAGCATCGAGCCGGAAGGCATCAAACTTCCAACCGTGTGAACCACCGTACATATTGCACCGCAACTCGCCGAGTAGCGCCTGGCGACCACAAGGACTCCAATTCGGTTGTCAACCATAGGAAGAAAAAAAAGTTGATATTTACGTCTTCCTCTCCAATGGCCTTTCCAGGCAGAAGAGCCCGTACACATTGCCCAGCGTGAAACATGACTCGCTGCTATTACAAGCGTGTTAGAATGACAACAGCTCAGTCAGTCACGTAGCCGTGGTGAACGACTTTATTACATACGCTGCCTGCTTCAACCACGTTTGAAACATGTAAGGACGCGTAATAATTGCTTGTACTCATCCGAGAAGGGATTGGAGCACCGAGATTCGTTGGTGCGTCGGTCAGAGGAACCACGAAGCTTGACTTGACGTGCTCCAAAGCCCAAGACAGAAGAGGAAAGACAGCGATGAGAAGAAGAGGGCGACACAAAAGACAAGCGCTATTGCCCTCGATATCACAAGAAGCACAGCCAGCAGGAGACACAAGGACGATATGCTCGCGACATTCCACGGTTTCAGGCTTGACCAACCCCAGAAACAACTTGATTAGCCAAATACAGAGTGAAAAGTGACATAAACGCCTGATACTATACTCCACACTCCAAACAACACGCCGAAATACCAGAGAAATCTATGCCAATGATCGAAGGAACTGGGTTCGGGAGAGTAAATTGGTTCATTTGTACCTCCACCGTATCTTGGTATAAATAGTGTACATGTAGTGATGGTCAACAAAATGCCGGATCCAAAAAAAATAGATTCGCTGCAAAGTCAATTGCGTGAAGCCTTTTTCTTGATGAACGCATCCAGCGCATCAAGAACGACGCAAACTTGGTTGAACGAATCCATCTCTTGCGAAAGGATTTTGGTGATAGCGTTAAAGGAAGGCCGCGTCCCATCACGAAGGCACTGGCTATAGAACATGAGGATCGCGGAACAGAGGCCCTTGTCTCGAATGAGTTGCTTCAAGAAATCACAAAGCACCCTGTCTATGCGTTTTGCGGCCTCAGATTGGAAATCACAAAAGACACTCAGAATGACCGTCTTTTTCTCCTGATCTACTGGGAGCGACCGTAGATAGTCGATGATGATAGACGCCAAGATGGTCTTTCCGACACCGGCTGGGAGAGATTATCAGGATTAGGAAGGCAGTGAAGATATCTGAGGAAATGACTGACGATCGCCGGGAAACCACAGGCACGACGATACTGCTGTACCATCTACCCACTGTCGGAACGGTTCAGACTCAAGAAACAAGCGACCAGTATCCCCCACTACTTGCTTGCTCAGCGTTTCAGCTTCTCGGGACTTAAATTTCGAGTCGGTGAGCCCAGAGATGATACGCATAACCATGCCAGTATCTGCCATCCAATACATCAGTGACCAGTACGGAAAACCACTAATAGGGCGCACAATCCTGGTCCTTCTCCATGTTAGTTCGGATTTGCGATAGCTCGCCATCGATACGCAAGACGTGGTCACTGACTTTGACGACATTTTTGCCGACAAGGCTCACGTCGTCCTTGATGCGGTTTGTATTATCCGAAATGCCATCAACCTTTGTGTCGACAATAGTCAAGGTTTTGTTGAGCGCATGAGATAAAGCGCTGAGTATCACACTTAGCATCTCCTGGGTAACTACGAAACACACTCACGCATGATCGTGCTGTACAGCGACCAGCACCAAGGACTTAATCCGCTCGATCTTCTTCAGAGAATCCTCGGCGCTCTCCTTGCTGAATTTCCACAGCAGTCTCTGCTTCATCTTTCCCATAGGGCCAGCCGGGGCAGGCTCCAATTTCGTCTTGACGCTTTTCAGTAGTTCGTCTAGCTGCGCAAAAGGGCCCGACAGCCTTTGCACCGTCTGCACCCAAGGGTCGTTTGCCGCCGCCGTCTGGGTGAGCTGGTGCACCGTATCCAGATAGATCGCAAGGTTCGAGAGCTCCCTGTTGAGCTCGTCTCGTTCTTTGGGTGCTTCTTTGACATCCTTCAGATATCCGACGATGGTGTTAGAAAGTTCGATGAGGGAGATGATGGAGGAAACGATTCCAAGAGCCTCTGCCATAGTCGATGGTGTAGAGAGAGAGGAAGCACCGTGAAGCTCTTTTGGATCCACAACACAGGTATGCGGAATGCAGCGTGCTTACAGCCAGGCCTCCCTGGAATCAACCACTGGCTCCTTCACACTATCACTTCAATATACACTTCTCGCATCTTCTCATATCCGTCAAAGTCGTGCTCATGTTCATGCCGCGAGAGCATCGTTACAATGTTATGAATCCCAGGGAAAAGCCACTGATGCCACAAGCGCCCTAGGCTTCTTATGTGTAGTACTACCCTTTTCAGGATATCCTTGCTAGGATGCCTGCTTCTAACCAGGATGCAGCCAGAACAAAGCTGAGACATGATGGTACTGGGTTCTCGATGGTTGTTACGCCCACAGCGAGGATAGAGTAACCAAAAAGCTTTCGGTCGGGATATTCCACTAGGCAAATCGGAGGATATGTGTCCTTCACTGCCTTCTGGTGAGTGTGACGTTCGCAGCTGTGGTCCGTTCAGAAAGAAAACAACATTTTCTATGCGTTCCGCAGTGTCTGTCATTTTCATCTGTTTTCTGATTCTTGTCGCATGTGAGAAACCAGGTCGCCAGGGTAACATACTGAGAGCCAAAATGTACATTGGAAGGAGGCGTCGGTATCAAGACGACCGACGGTGGCCAGTCGTGCATGGCGCGTGGACTCGAGACGGATGCGCTCATGGACGCGTTCCTTCTCTTCCTCCCTAGGGCCAGTCCTACACCTCTTCAGGGAACAGCAGATGATGGGCACCTAGAAGTACGCAGAGGAGGCATTTGCTAGGTGAACAGACGAGGGTTTTGTTGATGTCGTGCTTGATGACGGAAGAGAAGCTGTGGTCGAAGTTTCGGATCGGAGTTTCCGAGTCCGTCCGATGGCAAGTCCACTGAAAGAGTTCCTCCTATCGACGATCACCTCTTTAACACGCTTACGCGTTGCCATTCGTCGACCCCCAGTTCTCCTTATGTATTTTGCGAGGGTTCGTACACTCCTTATTTCCCTGAGTTTATCTGATGGATTGGTCGTAGAGTAACGAGTTTAACTGGCTTCCGCTCGGAATCGCAGAGCTGAATCCACAGAAACATATACTAGCTCGCCTTCCATAGTCCCAGGTCCTAACCCCGGGTTTCCCGTACTATTATTTGCAATACCTACCCTGCTCTCCGGGCTTCTGATCAGTCACAGGAAGCGCCGGCGAATCGCTTCTCCTTTGCATCTAGCCTCTCGGCGGGTTTTTCCTCGATGAAGATACTGACAACTGCTATGACGAACTGTACAGAAAGCAGCTCAGCGATGAGAATGGAACAACTGTACAGGACGCCATCAAAACGGCCAGAAGGAGACGTTCAACTTGCGAGTCTAAAAAAATACCAAGTCTGAATGCTGCACATGTGCCGAGGAGAAGTTGTCGGCTGATGCTAATAGAAAGAACGGGCGGAAATGATTGTGGGCTGGCGCCTAACCCCCAGAAGAGTGTAGAAGGAAGCGTTACGTTTACCTAGATGTTTGGCTCCAGGCTGGAGGATGGCAAACATCGCTATCATCTTGCACCAGTACAACTACTCCGTGCAACATTATCTTTGCTTCGTCCTCCCTTCACTCTCTTTATCTGAGTGGCTACGTCACCTCTTCACTACTTCTCCTGGCTTTTGCTGATTGGGTAGCGTCCGGTGTGTCGTTGCAACTACAGCGCTCAGCAGCTCAGATACCAGGTTCCCCAAACACCTGGGTTGTTGACTTACACTGATACGAGTTGAAGCTTATTGCATCTCTTCATCCTGGTATTCATCCCAGGACCTGTTTCATTACCGCTCTCCCCTCCTAGTTATCTCAGAGTCGAGAGTCCTCGTCCCCACCCCTAACCCAAGAACCCAAAAACAAGCATTTATTGTCTCGTATCTCAAAATTCATTCTGGTTTCATCGTTTAAAGATTCATTACTACCACTATCCTGATCTCTCGCCTCGATTCCAGAGGCCTCACTTGGACCGTCTTGCACTCTAACGCCGCCCCGCCAACATGTCTACTTTCTTGTGGAAGGCCGTCAAGGTTGCGACCTTCCTGGTCCTCGGCAGTGCTCTATTCAACGCATTTCGGAATGAATCGTCGGAAGAATCTGGCAAGCCGGAAGAACAGTATACCCCTCCGGTTCATCATCATCAGCCGTTACACCGGCCGCCTCCTCCTCGATTACCTCCATCACAGAGTTATCGACCATCACCGCATCGACCACCGCCACCACCTGAACCGCCAACACACGAGGTAACACAGCTTCGTTCACAGTTTTCACCACTTGCTGAAAAGTTTTAATTAGGACGATGACCAGGCTGACCGGTCGGATGAATACTATAATGGCCTTCGTGCACGCGCCAATAAGGAAGGCAACGAAATGGCAAGATGCTTTAGTGAGAGCCACGAAGCCTATGATCGCAAGGATCACGCTGCCGCCAAGGACCTTGCAAACCAAGGGAAGGATCATAAACAGAGAATGGAACAGCTGCACAAGGAAGCGAGCAACTGGATTTATCTTGGTCAGTTCTATTCTTAATCCTCTTGGTAGATGCTTATTTTTTCTGTAGAAAACAACCGTGTAAGCTGCTTGCGTGGCGCGTTTGCCTGCGATACTAAATCTGCTTTCTAGGGCAAACAACCTGGGGAGATTGACCTACACGGCCTTTATGTCAAAGAAGCTATTGTTTATACCGATGCTGCCCTCAAGAAGGCTCGGTTCCGAGGAGATTCGGAAATCAGGCTCATTGTTGGTACGTACAGGCTACGTAAAATTCTATTGATGTTGAATCCCGTGTTGCAGGTAAAGGGTCGCACTCTGAGGGGGGCATTGCAAAAGTAAGACTAGCTATCGAGGAACTGATGCGCAAGTACGTCGGTGTACATTCTGCAAAGAGCCCTCATTTGACTGACCTGATTCGTACAGGTACCAGTTAGTCGCAGAACTTGACCCTTCAAATTCCGGTGTTCTTATTGTCGAGCTCAATTGACGTTGAATGGGTGCTCCATCTCCATATTTCCATAGTTGCCTCAGCGACCGAGCAGGCAGTATCAAAGCGTACAAGAGTACGCACACAATTTATCTCCCCATTCCATTTTGAATATATGTACTTGTAATACCTCTCCTTGAAATGTAGCCTGTACCCACACACCGAAGAGAATCACCAAATGAGTAATAGACCTCGTGCAACGTTCACCGAGGAATGAACTGATCCCGAAACATCTCCACGGCCCCTGCATCATCATGTGGCAGGGACGCATCAAGCATCGTCGCAGCTAAACGAACTGCACCGCGGTCCGACTCCCCCAAACCCATCAAATACAAGTCCGATAATGACCAATCCCGCTAAACAAAATGCAAGGTCAAACTAGAATGGGGGTCTGGTCACAACAGATCCTTTAGCATACCCTTTCGAGCTGTTGTTCACGTGTAGTGCAATGTACTATGTTGGTCCCATGCCTGTCACCTTAGTGATAGTAAGTGACAGTCGGTTAAGCACAGCCACAGGTTCGAAAGAGGCAATCAACACTTTTCATTCGCGACCACCTTCATCCCAAACTATTCTTGTCTCTTCGCGCGACTCAAACGTTCAAAAGCGTAAAATCAAGCATTCAGAATTAGGTGTCAGGACAGTGCCAATGAATGGTATACAGCGGCGCGATTGCCAACACCCAACTTGTCTACCATTGCTATTACCCACCATGCCTCGCCTTGTCGCTCTCTTCTATACCACAGGCACTCTCTGGGATATGTATAATGTCGCACGTTGAAAACCTTTACAGTCTTACGCAATCAAGTCCTCCCTCTGGATGATAACCGTTAGTGGGGTTCACGATTATGCTCCGATGTCGTATGTGGATCTTCATAACCAACCCAACTTTAAGTTTTAACAATACCGCAGGCTACCATGAGTCGTCTCTTCGACTGTTAACGGAAATGTAAATTCTAATGATGGACTCTACGATGTCAAGAGCATCGCAACGGACGCGATGGAAAGTGTCTACTACGGTCAATCCTCGCGTTAGTCCGATATTTACCCCCTTAATCGCATCCTTATGCTTTTCCACATAGTCGTCTCCCCCTATCCTTTTCGTCATTTAAACCCGGGACGGTTCATCCAACGACTTGCAGTCCCAGTGTTGGAAAGTGACGACAACTCGATCACTCTCTCCTGAGTCCTCAGATGACACCCATGGTATACCTCGTGTGGCCGCAGCGCATGGCACGCCATGTCAGGGCTGCGGACCCAGCCGTTCCTTATTGGGACCTTGCGCCGGTATCACCACTACCACCACCACCACTACCTCGTACCCCGGAGGCTGCATCGTCTACCTTTCAGCCTAACAACGAGAACCACACTTCATCGCCACTCTCTCGGCATGACCACCCCAACTACGCCCACCATTATACCGAGTTCAACGCCAGTATCTCCGACAATACGGAACTGTAGATGGGGGTGTCATCAATTTATATCCTATATACTGAGACGACGGTCTAAGTTGGTTCAATTCCTCGATCTTGTAGCTACTTACTCACCCTTCACCAGATCAACTTCATGAATCATCAACTTTCCGACTCTGAGGACGAGTTCAGTGGGATAAGGATGACAGACTGAGAGAAAAGCGACCTTCAGACCGGCAGCTAGAGCTCAAGCGCTCTATGTAGGCTCCATGGACACATTCTTCTCTTCCCACCCATGGCCGGTCCGCAGCCGTCCACTATCGTACGAGTTCGGCGGGAAAAAGGAAGGAAGACTTACAGCCAAGAGAACCACACGGCCACAAGTCCAAAGGAGGTAGTCAACACTGCTTGTCATTGCGACCATCACCTGCATAGGCACTAAGGTTCCCGACGTGCCGGCCTCTCATTATCTTGTCCTTTGCAAGTTATCCTTCTCTCTTTCGGCTCTCAACCTCAAGATGCCAGTGGCAGCTACCAACAGCGACGACAACTTACAAGCTAGGTCAGCATCCGTATGTTTTGTCACTTCTGCCACGGCTTTGCCCAATGTAAGAGATTCAGCTCTGTACGTCATGTACGAAAGTGTACTAAAGAACAACAGATACGACATCAAGATCTTCGACTCGTACAAAATGGGCTTGATAGGAAACATCTATCACAACTCATCCCCGTGTAGTTTGACCGCTTGCCCCCTAATCACTTAATGACCTTTCGCGAGATGGCCCTTACGGCCCTCTCCCCTTAGACCTACCCACTTTCTTCCCAAATGACGTCCACGACACACTTTTGTGAAACCCGTAACCCTGATGCTTTGCCAGTCTCGCCTCGAACAATATCAAGAGGCATGTCTGGAGATGAAGAGCTTCATCGGGAATACTTTGGGACAGGTTCGTGATTCTGACTGCTATCTTTGGATGGATTCGTGTTCTTCAAAGTTTTCTTGTCTAGTCTTGGCTTACGCGCCTTCCGTTCTAGTGTATGTCATTCGAATCCCGGGCTGCCAATACAGTCCAACTAAACGTAGCACGGAGCAACAAAACAGCTCTTTAACTCCACGATGATGTCCGATTCAATGTCAACCCCCTCACCCACAGCATGGTACGGAGAAGATGGCAGAGGATGCTGTCGATACATATCTCTATGCTGTGGCAAAGATCAAAGTTGGTTTAGTATGCTTGACCTTGTAGCCCCCTCCTCATCTATGGTCAGATAGCCTTCATGCCAGTAATCATCAATGTCTACGCCTCTGGGTTTACCAACGAATCGCTGAACCCATGAATTGATGGTATTAATATCGGCGCTTTGCTGAACATATGACACGATACCACCGCACTCGCAGCTACGCAGCACCTGTTATTTGTGGCTGTGTGATTTTGTGGAGCCTATTGTTATTTCTGTGTATTCAGACACCACCTCTGCGGTAAGACTAGTGCAAACAGGGTTCAATGTTTCCTCTCTGGATACAATATATCGATGCTGTACAATTCTCTTACGTCCACGCCTAGACTACTACCCAAGACGATACGCGCTAATCAACGATTATCAAGAACGTACCGCAAGTACTCTTCCCCATCGTCACAGAGGATTACAGCATAATCCTTGGCCAGTGGCCATAAAGCCGTGGCTACGATTTCGACTGCAGAGTAGTGTGACTTGTGACTTGCCTGCGTACAACCAGCCCTAACCATGGCAACGCCCCTAGGAATCGCTTCGGCCGTCAGTACCCTGCTCGGAAACATCGTTACTCTCATCGACTATGTCAAGGACGTAAAAAACGCGCCTGAAGAAATTACCCAGTGCTTGAAGGAGCTACAGTATTTGAGGATCTATCTGTCCGCCATAAAAGAGCTCATCCCGCTATCCACCAAAGATGACCCGTGGTTGGAGACATTACAGCAGTTGCACGGTCCTTTCCAGGAGCTTACGGAGTTACTCAAGGGACTCAATGAACGGCTGAAAGGTGCTTCGCCTGGGTGGAAAAGGGGGGCAAAACGACTGCTATGGACGTTTACTAAGCAGAGCGTAGACGATGATCTGAAGAAGATTGAACGTTTCAAGAGCTTGGTCATGGGCGCTGTGCAGCTCGACGCCACGTAAGTGGCTCCTACTTTCATCTCCCAGAGACTAAGTTTGGTATACAGCAAGTTAACTCACGCAATTAAGGGCATGCTAGGCGATGTCAAGCGCACTGGTGAGGAAACTCTGGGAATAATCAAGAAGAAACAGATGGGTATGTTCGCACCCAAAATAGACCGTTAGATGGTATACTGATACAGGAACACATTGCAGACGAAGAAGCCACCGAGGTGCTGAAGTGGCTCACCTCTGGCACTGTGGACTACAATGAGGTTCAGCTCAAGACACTGAAAAAACATGTCAGCAATACCGGACAGTGGTTCCTCAAGTCGCCGGAGTTTCTGAGTTGGGTAAATGATTCTGGGAGGTCTCAAACTACTTTATGGTGTCGAGGCCGTCGTGAGTCGTTCTGGCAGATCTCTTCACTACTTTCCTGGGGCTAATACATCTCTTCAGCTGGCGTTGGAAAAACCTTCCTGGCGTCGATCATCGTCGACTATTTGCGTTCGTTGCCAGTGGACGACCAGGAAAAGAGGCTCGTCCTGAGTATCTTTGGCGATTACAACTCTGCAGTTGAACAAACCGTAGACAATGTTCTTCGTAGCCTGCTGAGACAACTTGTTCAAGACCATGGGCTTTCCCCCTCAATCTCGGAACTCTATGAACGGCGTAAAACAAGTCTTCTCATTGACGACTTCACCAAATGTCTTTCCGATGCGCTGCAAGGTGCTTTTCCGCACGTCTACGTCGTTCTCGACGCTCTGGATGAGTTCGCCGATGATGATCGGGAACTTCTCGTCAATGTGGTTCGGAAGTCATTGGGCAACAATACTTGTTCCTGTCTCCATCTCCTTGTGACATCAAGACATGACATCGTGTTAGACTCGCAGTTTGAGGGAGACACTACGTTAAATATTGAAGCGTCCGCTGACGATATCAAGTTATATATCGCGGATAAGCTCTCTCAAAGTCGGCGTCTTGCCGGCCATATCAAGGGGGTCAATGGACTGATTCTGCGAGAGGAAATACTTAGCAAAGTAACAGAAAAGTCTTATGGCATGTACGTTAATCATGCAGCATCCTTGTTGTGTCTATTGACTGACTTTCTATAGGTTCCTTCTGGCAAGGATGCATATGGACTCACTCGCTCAGACAGCAACCCAAAAAATGCTTAAAAATGCACTCGCTAACCTAGTAGGCAATATAGTGGGTGCATATGACAGGATGTTGGAGAGAATCAATGCTCCCGAAAACCCTGACAGAGCCTTTGCGTATCGCATATTTGGCTGGATAGTGTTTGCAAAGCGTCGTTTGACTGCATTGGAGCTGCGGCATGCATTAGCTGTGGAACCGGGTACGACATCCCTAGACCCTCATAATCTCTGCGAGGAATACCTTTTGCAGAGCGTCTGTGGTGGACTTGTCGTCATGGAAGGTACCGATGAACAGACGTATGCAGAGCCTGGAAAGTGTCATCCAGGAAGCCAGGCTGTGTCATTTGTGCGTAAGTGTAGATAATCTAATCCTTCTTACATAAACCCATGATGGAGTTCTCTAGATCATACGACTCAGGAGTATTTTCTGTCTCGACAGGAAGAACTCTTCCCTGGCTTCGAGGAGACTATCATGAGCACCTGCTTGACGTACATGTTGTTTGACGATGTTCGGCACCTCTACAAGGATAGGGATGCTGGAGCCAGCTATAACCCGGACTACGGCGTTCAGGATCTGGCCATAGGACAATTATCTCTTCACCCATCCATTCATAATCTAGCTGCAAAGTATCCATTCCTCCGCTACTCGTTTTTTCATTGGGGTTACCATGCCAGCAAACTACAGCATTCAATGGAAAATACTATCGTTTCATTTCTTGACTCAGAGGAATGCAGAAATGTTGCAAAACTTTTCCATGCATCTGGCAAGCCCCCTCCTCCACTTCACTTTGCTGTGGACCATGGCCTTTTACATATTACAAAAGTTCTTTTGGATAGAGGAGATGATCCGTGCCAGTGCAAGAAGCCATTATTGGTATCAGCCGTGGAAAGAAGGAATCTTGAGATGGTGAACCTGCTCCTAGATCGAGATACCATTGATCCAAATACCGAATCATCCTGGGAACAACAGACACCATTGTCCTATGCTGCGGAATGTGGGTCTGCACAGATTGTAGAGATATTATTGCAGTCGGGTCGGGTCAATGTGAATTGCAAGGACTGCAGCGGACGAACACCCCTCATGATGGCGGTCAGTTCTGGTGACATGTCGAGGGTTGAAGTCCTACTGAAGCACCCAGGAATTGATATCTTGGCAAGAGACAATGATGGCAAGTATGCATACAGTTATGCTTATTGGCAGGAATTACGACAACCAGATTCATCCCACAACAATAGGATGCTTAGACTCCTGGAGAGATATGGAGTCAGGCCTCGGATCATAGATCATTATGAACCTACCTATCCAACAGCCGATGACCTACCCACTGAGCCATTAAACTCGAACTCTGGCTTTCGTATTCCATTGCATTCATCCTCTGCCGCTTTCCCAATGCAAGATCTTACTGGACCACCCCCATGCCATGATACTAATGGAGCTCCCATCTACATCGGTTCTGCGATCTTCAGAAAATCTGTCCATCCATGCAAGATTGGACCTCATCTACCTGTCCCTTGCTCAGTCCCCTTTGGCGGTCGCAAGAGAGCACACAAGGGGCGTTGCGATCTGCTCCCCTTCAATCCAGATACAATGGAATTTGTACGCACGTCTCATGGGTGCTTACCGGAAGGAAGGAAGCTTATTAAGGGCGGGTATGAGGAGGATGGGACGCCGCTCTTCCACGGTGTGGCCATGCACAAAGGGATTAGAATACCAGGAAAGACCAGCCCTTACTTGTGTGTTGTGATCTGTCGGCTGCTATAGCTCGCTCATTTCCTCTTCTTTAGGGGTGGATGCAACGTAACTTGGGGCAATGCGGAGCATGTTGTTCGCTCTGACTATGAAATCCTGTGCGTACAAACAATTCTTCGTATTACTCATCGGAATACTGTTTACATAACTATATCTTCAGGTGCTGGAAGTAATGGTGGGAGTGTGAAATATAGCAAATCGGTTTAGTTCAATATTAATGGAAATCGTTTCAGTCAGGCGGCGGAACGTATGCAGTGATGTCAGTGATTAAAGCACGCGTAGAGTACGTGTACATTTAATGGATGTCCTTCCTCCATTTCTATATTCAATGGACATATTCACTCTTCAAATCGTCGAATGTTTCAACTATCTCGCTGGTTACGTCCCGGAGTTCATACAATACGAGGATTAGTTTCGCCAAAGCCGCAGGAGGTTTATTCGATGTTTGTCTGGGTTTAGATTGGCTATATAGCGTTGTTGAGTGGTGCACCTGATCGAGGTGAGTATATTTGTCGTTTCATGATTGAGTGTATCTTCTTTTCGGGCTAGGATCAGTACTTTCTGAATTAGAAAGCATTCACTGAGTGTGAAGGCTATTTTGTCTTATGAAGTTGCCCCGCTTTTTTACTCTACTTTCGCTTGACTCTCTTTTGTACGAGTTGGCAAATTAAACACACCTTCATATAATCGTTACAAGAATTGATATCTGTGCGAACATCATTAGTTTACTTCAAAACCAAGTGGGCAAGACATACCTAAACACTATATTGTGGTCCGTATTGCACCGTTTTCTCGCCGACTACTGCTTTTTCATCAACGAAACGCTAACATATATGTTTAACCAGCAAATTAAGATAACGAGAAAAATGTGTACCGAGGGCTTGCGCTCACGCCTTGGCACAATAGAATGGCAGCCTCCACCCATCCCCTGCAAGGACACCCACCTCCTCCGTCCCGAATTTGAGGGCTAGGGATGGATCCGAGGTCTAGAGCATGCGCAGTGCAGTGCTGATTAAAGATGTCAGTATTCATATGGTAGCTCCCATAGGTTGTACACGCACCGAGACCAAACACATTCTCTCAACTTTTCACCATACTCATGCCCAACTCGAGGATCACCGTCGTCGACTCTTCATAGACATCGAAGGGGGTGTGAGTGCCGATTTCTTCAAGTTGCGGTCTGTGAGCGAGATCGATGAGTGAGACAGAAAACAGAATTTAATCAAATGCACCTTTAATGGACCTTGATCAGTCACCTCTATACGAATCCTGCTTCCTCATAACGCTGCGGCACGGTAATCGTGTCCATCACTGTTTTAGACTGAAAATGTTCGTTGAAAGATTGAGGCCTGCCTTGAGGTGCGAAAGAGAACAATAATTGGTTATGACTGGCAGGAGAATGAGAAGTTGGCATGTCGATAACCTCGTCACTGCCTACGAAGATGATCGAAAAAGTGTTGATTGCCTCTTTTGGACTTACACAGTCTGTGGCTGTGCTGGAACATCGAAATCCTGTCCGGACTTTCGGATCAGGGCTTGCCGATGGTGCCTTGACTCTGCCCACCAACTGTCCTCATGACAGAATATACCTTCGTTTCGAGTCCACAACGCTCTTTCTCTAAACCACCACAACATAACCTCCAACACAAACTTCTCATCATCATACACTACTGGCATTCACCGTTCTCCCCACTACGCCTCTGTGCACCTTGGACCGGTCTAATTTTACCTGTCAACAGCACCGAGTCGCTATGAGGACATGAACAGCACTAAGAAAGTAATATTATTTCTCCTACTAGCAGTGCGCCATATCACCCTATCTTTTCTCTGTACAACGAAATTCGACCACCACCGTGCCAATCTCTATATCCCCTCTACTTCTTTCCACGAGACGATTTCACACCTTTTCCTAGGCACAAAACACCCAATATTGTGACCATTCTAAGCTTTCAATCCAGCCAACATGTCAACTCATGAAGTGCTCACCAAGCCCAAGGCAAGGTCAGCCTCTACTCGACAAGGAATGGTGTCATCCATAATGGCCTTATAAGTGGATGGTGGACTACAGCTCTATCCACCTCCCAGGTAATAACTCGCTGCTTCACCTAGAATGGTGTGGCACTGTTTTTTTGGGCCGCACCTATTTGACATGCAGCACTGAATATGTATTGATTGATGCAGCTTTCATTTCCAGCTCGAGTAGGTGGGCAGTGTTCGTTTTTTCGTCGCCAAGAATCCACAATGACTCCATTCATTTAGCATTCACCGTAAAAAAGACACTGAGGACCTGGAAGGCAGAGTGTTCGAGGGGCTTAGAGTATTTGCTTTGCTTGTCTTCCTAGCTAATCTCCTCGCGACAGGTGCACTACCCTTGGCTGTTCTCCGAGTCCCACAGTGCTCCGTTTGCCAGAAGCCTGTGACCAGCGCATCTAGGACATCAAATTTACCGTGAGACAATGTATCGGCTTCTGATGAGCGAGCTATATCAGCTTGCTCGAAGGTGAAGTCTTATAGTATCTCCCTTCTTTTGTCAATTGCTGATCCTTGTTACGAAGAGTCTTGACCCTGTGAAGATAACATTTCTACTGGCCCTGCAACCTGCCAAGCACTCAAGTGTTCGCTGCAAGACGATGCATTGAGTTCCTGCAGTGACAGGGTAGGACTGACAATCTGCAGATCACTCAGGACCATGTCTCTTTCTGCACACAGTGTAAGGGCACGTATGTCCATGGACAGATCCCCAATGGATGTGAGTTTTTATTCTGTCCTTCATTCTTCTTTGGCTAATGTTCTTGAGCTTAGATTGTCCACCATCTCACTTCACTCAAACACAGTCAATTCCCTTCATGTGTGTTCCTTTCTGTTGGGTAGCTCTCTGATACTCGAGCGATTGGGTATTGGTGCCACTTCTATCTTGGGAGAGTTCTGTATCAAGCAGGTCATCGACCTCCCCAGCACAGGGCAAGGAATACAATGGTAAGTGATCAGCTTGCTCTGGAACAATCCTTCATATCTTGAATCTCTAGATCATCCGTTCCTCAGAACACCGTATATTGTGGATGCACGAACGTGGTGACAACTGATGCTTTTTCAGGCAAATATCCTCAACTGTGTGGTTGTAAGTTCAAACGTTTGACGCTGGCTGCATGAATCAATCATAATGACTAAACTTTCCTTACCAGAACTTTTGCATCAATGGGACACTGATGGACATACATCACCAGATACTGACGGCTTTCGCAGCAGCGTGGATCCGGCAATTAAAGTGCGTCCTTGGGAAGATGAACTGGAGGAAATGGGTCCCGAATTTTTAGGAATATTGGAAGGAACTTTACTGACAAACCAGATAAGCCATTGTTTTGGCTGAGCACCTTGTGCGGGTAATGTGCAGTGCCTCTGATGGCTCAGAATCAAATCTCATTGCTTCAGTTAGCTTTCCTGGCACTCATTCGGGATTACATCCGCTCAAATTCATGGTGATCGATTGCTTCCTTATGAGTGCACTGTTCTAAGTGCCAGTCTCCTCACTGAAGCTATTGCATAGGGATATTTGGCTTCTTGTGGACATGTTCATATCGCTTCTGATGATATTGACGCTCATCCTGAAGGCGAGTAATACTAATCGGGGCCTATCGCTGGAGACTCGTGCATCGATAATGGTAACACTGCATTATGTGGTTGATACCACCAGACGAGGTTGGACCAGGTTTGTAGCAGAGTGATCTCTGAAGTACAGTCAGACCATGCTCATGGCAGACGTATCTATGGCAGTAGGGACTATGCAATCAGTTTCTCAGTCAGATATGATCATTGTAGTGCTTCCTTTCTCACCTTGAATACTTATGGATTTCTCTGGAGACACATTCCATTCGACAATTCTGACGAACGGAATGTGAAAGGTCTACTTCACATCATCATGGTATCATAGCAGCCATGCATGGCTGTGACTTCGACTTCGACCTCAGCTGGCCTCCTGGCATCGACCTTAAGGATTCGAATGCCTTGCGACTTGTATACCTACTCGACCTTGCCTTCTTACCACCAGCTATGGCAGAGGTCACAGGAATTGTTTCGTCCATTACCGGCCTCATCCAGAACACTGTTACTGTCATCAATTACCTAAAGGACTGTAAAAAATGCGCCCAAAGAACGTGACTGAGCTCCTGAGGGAACTACAGTGTCTGCAGAACTGTTTGACTACCCTGAAAGACACCACTAGGGTGTCTACTAAAAGACGACCCATGGCTGGTGACGTTACAGCAGCTATTTGATGAGTTCAAGGAGCTTCTGGAGTTACTCAATGGGATCAAGATGAAGCTGAAGGCCGGATCGTCTCGGTTGAAAAGGATGCTTGCTGGAGGATGGACTGGACAATGACTAAGGAGAGCATCATGGAGGATTTGTCCAGAATTGAACTGTTTCAAGACCTTGATCTTGATCGCTGGGCAGCATGACAATCTGTAAGTCATACGTATCGTCAACTAGTCATAGTCTGACCTTTGGTATCCAGCGCATTAACTCTTGCGATTCAGAAGACGCTGGGCAACATCAAAGACAATGTCGATGTGCTCCGAGAGAATGCCGATGTGACCAGGCAGCTTCAGATGGGTGCGTACATAGTTAAAGTTTATCGTCATATTGAATACCGATATTCGTGGTTCTTGCAGAGGAAAAAGCTAAAGAAGTCGCCGCATGGATAACCCCTTTGGATTATTACGCTGTTCAACATGATAACCTGAAAAAATGTGCGAAAGACACTGGAGGGTGGTTCTTTCGATTACAAAAGTTTCTCGATTGGGTAGATGCTTCCATAGCACCCTCTGTTTTGTGGTGTGTTGGTGGTCATGAGTACTTTAGGATCTTGGGCTTTCCTATTGACATCTTGACATCTATACATTCTACAGCTGGTGTTGGAAAAACAATCCTCGCCTCTACCATTGCCAACCATCTCCACATGAAGTTCAAGGAGGACTGAAGCAGACAAGGCACCTGTCTTCTGTATCTCTTATGATTATTGTGCCACAGACCAGACAGCGATTACCATCATCCTGCAGTCTCTTGAAGCAGCTCATTCACGTCCTGCCTGTTGCCTGACTGCTCCAATCGAATCCTTCTATGACAAATGGTCTGGTGATGGAATGCCCTTACCTTCACTTGCAGACATCACTGAGCCTGCTTTCTGCAGAGCTGAAATCAGTACAACTGCATATACATAATCTTGGATGGTTTAGATGAACTCGATGACAATGAATGCCATGAACTGGGTCCTAGATGTCAGTGAAGGCATTAGGCGACCAGATTCATATTCTCATGACTTCGAGACCTCTGGATACAATGCAATCATTCATCCGTGCGAATAAAATTGAGATACTGAGCGAATGATGCTGATCTTGAGAAATGTAGTTGTCACTGGGCTCGCAGGTGGCAATCTCCCCACCCTTCTCTCTAATGATGAAAGTCTGCATGAAAGGATATGCAAGACAGTTGTGAAGAAGGCAGATGGCACGTATGTTTCCAATGACATGGCTGTGTTCCTGTTAACTGACAGTGTTTATACAGGTTCCTGCTAGCAAACATACACATGAAGTTGTTGACTCAGTGCACCAATCGACACCAACTTGATACCAAACTAGATAAACTGCTGGGCACACTTCGAAATGCATATGAGCATCTACTGGCTAGGATAGACAGTCTACCTAACAAGGATCTTGCCTGTCATGTATTTGGTTGGGTAGCATTCACTGCACATCCTTTGAAAGTGGAAGCCTTGCAGCATGCTTTAGCCATTGAATCAGGAACCAAAAAGGTGGATCCTACCAATATTACCAATGAGAGCATTCTCCTAAGTATTTGTGCAGGACTTGTCATCATTGTTGACAATAAACGTGAAAGATGTTTCAAGTTTGTGTGTGAGTACTACTTCGGTCTGAACTCCTCTCTCTTCATTGGCTAAATAATTTGTTAGACTATAGTACCCAGGAATACTTTATTTTGCAGGAAGATAAGCTTTTCCCCTGCATCTATGTGGATTTCACATGCATCTGCCTGGCACACATGTCATTTAATGCTTTACATCATTCCAATGAACAATTGCATCCATTTTCTGGGTACTCATTGGTTTGCTGGGATTTTCATGCCCATAAATGCTTTGGGAGCTCCATGGCCAAGGAGATTCTTGCCTTCCTTGATGACAAGCTGACCTAAATGGAAGACATTGCTCAACCCTTTCAAGAGCAATGGGCTGAACCATCTGATCCTGCATTTTTCACTAATGTAGTCCATGCTGTAAAGCTACTGCTGGCAGCTCCAGAGGTTGATTTTCAGCATCTACATGGGTTATGTCTGGCAGCATATACAGGGAATATCTTCATGGTGCATAGGCTCATGAGAGATGGAGCAGATGTAAATGGCCAGGTCCCATTTTTGCATGAAGTTCCCGACACCAGTCTGTCACCAGCTCAGAAAGATAGCTCTGTTAGTAGGGGGTCTCGTGTTCCTTTCTGCATGCCTCTCATTGCTTCAGCATCAAATGGATACCAAACAACGGTCGGAATGCTTCTGGACTACAAAAAACCAACCTTGGTGAATGCAATGTCTTCCTCTGGACTCACAGTGCTATCCTCAGCCATAATTTGTAACTCCATCCCAGTAGTTATGCACTTGCTCCAGGAACATGATATTGACACATCCATCCAGTTCCAAGGCCACACTCCCATTATGCTTGCTGCACAGTATGGCTGTCGCAACATTGTGAAGATATTCTTGAGGCACTGACAGGTTGATCCTAATGCACCAGGGGAGAATGGGAGGACAGTGTTGCATGCTGCCATTCAGTGGAATCAGCACAGTATTATCAACTTGCTCTTGGGGTCAGGCCGGGTGGATGTGAATAGGAAAGATAGCGAGGGAAGGACCACTCTTTCCATTGCTGCCAGATTGGGCAGTGTACAGTCCATCGAGAGGTTGGTGGATATTGATATATCGGCGACGGACAACAATGGCAAGAGCGCGTATGAGATAGCGGTTGAAGAGAGATGGGATAACGTAGCAATACTTCTCGCCGAATATGCAGCGAAAGACCCGGGAACCAAATGATGACGTGTTCTGTCCTTATGTTTATACATACACTCAGATCAACCATAATAAATTATTTGTTCCGTAGAATTACCAATACACCAGTGATCGAAATCGCGCAACATCATAAGTAGTCTAGAGCGAAGAAATCAAAGATCAGATGCGTGAACGAAGAGAAATGATACAAACGGGGATGCAGAATAAATAACAAACGACTTCTTTTATACAGTTCGGTCGACCACCGCGACCGCGACGCGAATAGGGAGCGTCACTAGAGAAACGGTCCCATATAGGAGCCTTGTACCTAATCCGGTAGGAGGCTCAGGAACCGGCTTCCGCAAATTTAGCCTGCCATTTTCGGGTATTGTTGGCAGGCGCTCTGAGGGACCAAAGGAGGACGAAGCTGTAGAAAATGAGGGCGAAAGGGGAGGAGGATACTTCGTCACAGATGGACGTGGTGGGGGAGAGATGAGCCATGCAGGTAGCATGTACGAAAGTAGCGAAGGATTCGTGTTCGCATCGAGATATCGCCCTCGGACCTTCCTCAGAGACTCCACAGAAATCTCGACGTCCTTCACTCTCTGATCCTGTTTCTCACACTTCTTCTCATGCCTCCGCACGCTCTTTTCCACGACATCCACAGCTTCATCAACATACTCATACATTGCCTCGGCTCCATCATCCATTCTCCGCCGAACCTTCCCCAGGGTATGCTCCATCTTCTCTATCTGTTGCTTCAGGTCCGTCAATTGTTGGCGCAGATCCTCAGTGGTCTGCTCAGGGCTGGGATAATGGATGACATCATGCAGGTGTGATATCCTGAGGGTGAGACGCTCGACAACATGCGTCCATGGGCGGATACCAGTGGCGAGAAGGAAGAGGCCGGTGCTGAACCAGGTGAGGATGTCTTCACCGGCGATCAGGGTTAGGATGTAGCGAAGAAAAGAGGCTCCGAGGAAGGGGGATACCGTCGCAAGAATCAAGAATACTATTTCCATTCTTCGAAGCTCGGTATGAGCATTTTGCTTGTGGGCGTCTTCGGGAGATGGATCAGGTGGTAGATGTGGTGAGCGACGACGAGACCTGGCATTTTGGTACATTGCCCAAGGAACTGCGCAAAATTCAGGAAAGTGAGACTTGGATAGGAGCAGTAGGACTCACCTTCAATGAGCTGGTGGAGGTAAAAGAGCAAGAGCAATATATACAGCAGGTTTTTTACGAGGTCGCCGCCCGTAAGAAGGTTTCCTACTGGTGAAACAAGAGCCGCGACAACGGCAAGATCGAACTGGTACCAGGCGCGATTGCTCGATGTTTCATCCTCAAGATCTCTGGTCGTGCGAGCATCCCGCTCTGGACGATTCGTAGATGCCAAGGGCTTTCCAGACATTTGCGGCATGTCTTCACTGGATTCCGTGCCCGTCTCATACTCCAGTTCCGTCAGCGACGTGTCTTCCGTATGTTGTCCAGGGTCCGTTTCCTTCGAATTTTTCGACATTTCGGATTGCGCACGCTCAAGGAGGTGCATTCTCTTTCTGAGTGTATCCTTTGAAAGATTAGAGCTCATGGTGGTAGTGAGGGAAAAAGGACCGTACGGTCATCAGCCATGCACATTACGCGCCTGTTGGGCACGGCTATCAGTTGTATTTCCGAAAAGAGGAATCCTCTTCAAGGCGAGTTTTGTTGATGCCGTCGACGCTGTGGCCGTCGTTGCGGTCGTCAATGATGGTGGTCGAAGCAGAACCTACAAGATTACTGCGTGGGCAACTGGATCGCGTGACGGGTAATAAAAATAGGCCACCTGACGTAGCTAAGCTTATTTATAGCATCCTGGTAATAATATGTTCGGTGTTTCTACCAAGTATATATTAAATAAATAAGTATATATCGTCGATATTTGCTCCGATTGTACACCGAGGACTGTCAGCCGAGAGAATCATCTACGGACCTAGTCGCGTGAGCTATCTGCAGGCCTTGCATCTATACTACCCGGGGACTGACTACACTGAGGTTCTGACGACGTTGCCGTCACTCTAGCTATGTTGTCCCGCCGGGTTTGACTAGCTGCAACATCAAGGCTTGGCCGCTGGGAGTACTGTAATGGAGGCCATCCTCTTGCACGCCATTGCTGTCTTGTATTGCGCGGATCCCTCTGCGACGTTAGGGTGAATTGTTTGTTACGGCCCCCAGTCGTGGTTTCCCCAAGATCCGCAGCAACGCGTGGTCAAGCCGTTCATAGCAGGCACAAGTTGTGGTCAGGTTCGCAACGCGAGGATTAAAATGGACATGGGTCGTCTGCACGAGCAGTTGGCGTCGTAGTACCCGAGGAAAAAGTAAATGCCGTTGCGATTGCAACGACACTGCTAGGCCACGTCGTCAGCTGGCTAAGTAGGTACAGGTACACCGTAGGAGACACATCTAGGCGCAGACAGTTGGGCACGGATGCTTCGTCAATATTGCTCAGCTTCACTAGATACAACTGGATACAATTATTAGAAACGGAATAGGGTCAACGGGCAGATGACGTACGTCACAGATGTATAGAACGTAGACCAAGAGATGTTAGAGTTGCAGCGACGGCCATCAACATAGTATTTGACCAACGGGAAACAACACCCTTTCTTACTCTTGTTCCACGTCTTCTCTACTCAACGTTCATCATGCAAGTCCCCATAATAAAGGAGTTGATACACTCGGCTGCATGCAAAAATCTTTAAACTAAAGATCGCCTGCAGTCATAAGACAAACCTTCAGCGGACGAATCGTAGTACGAAAAGGAGCTTATGGGATCCTGGAAAAGATGGTCATGGACTAATCATAGCCAATAAAACGCTTTGGAGGCAGCGAAGAATCAGGATACGAATTGCTGCTTATCAGAACAAAACTCACTGCAATCCGGAATAGGCTACGCAACAAGCCGAGTCGCGGTCAATAGCGCACCATCAACAAACCGGCAAAACCAGCAAACACGCATCCCTCTCCAATACTATCCGAGAGTTCGTGTTTGCCGGACCAATTCCCTGTATGGGTGGCTGTGAACAATAAGATACGGATACGACACGCCTAGAGCCGTGTCAGAAATCCTCCGCTTCAATGATCCACTAATCGAACGAGCGCGATCAGCCAGCCAGCAACTAAAACCAGGAATAAACACGTACGATCTGTCTACTGGATTGTCCAAGAGTTGGGGATAAAACCAACTAGTTTTCACGTTGCACTGATAATCTGGGGACCAAAGGCAACCGTCGCTGTACACATAGCACAGGGGAAGTATCCACCGGCCAAAGGAGTTCCAGCAAGCTGCCATTGTCCGTAATGCTAGAGCACCATCATTGTCGTCCTGAGTCCAGACTCGTCGTGCATGGCCACTATCTCGTGTAGAAGTCCCGATGAGTAGCCACTAGTTGTTGGTATGATGAGACCTACAAAAAATCAGGCTCTGAAATGCTCCCAAGAAATGACAACCGTACTGTGGATGAGAAGGTTAGACCATAACAGTAGGCTGCTGGTAGCTCAGCCTTTTCGAAGGCACCTAGATGCTCGGCAACAAGGTATCTCTTGAAGAGCCAAATGGTCTAAGGCAAACCTGCGTGTCGAAGGCACAATATGGGAATGCTACTCTGGGCAGAAGAGAAAAAATCAACAACAATTGAAACATGATTGAGTAACAAAGCGGAAACCTCGGCGCAGGAGAAGAATTTATATGTGGCCATATTCGCGGTGGAAGAAACTGTCGAAAGGAAAAAGAAGGAATCGTTGCCCGGATGTCTCCGAGACGGTTCCGAAAAATGGCTAAAATTAGAAGCTCTACACCTTCAATGTCCGTCTTGCGTCCGTCAACACCAAATAGGGCCAGCCTTCAAACTATACCATGAAAGTTCTCGTATGTGTATTATCTCCATGGTTTGCCGAAAAAATCAGCATGATCAGCATAGCTCTAGCCCAGGCAGGCCGACAGGCTCTCGTCAACATACACAGCAATATTTCGCGACTCTGGAATGGCCTGTAATTTTCTCTCGATGAATCGATTGTCCAACTTCCTGGACGAATCAAACACGCGTACCCGCGGCGAGCCGAATGCTCACAAGTAAGCGTTGCACGACGATCAGACGATGACATCCCAAAGCAACCAATACCTTTTCCTCCTTGTCTGAAGCTCAAGCATAACAGTTTAGTACGATGTGACGAAAGTGTGATTGTTGTACATCCAATGCTGAGGGCGACTGCCAAATGTATAATAACAATAAAACTGCCAATCGCAGACCAGAAGGTCGAAGACAGTCTGCAATTCCACCCCTGGCGACTCTCAGTGCTATTGCGCTATCGCTCTCCACGCGTCAACAACTCCCCGGACGAGATCACCCGCCCAACTCCATTCTCCGAGACATAGGACGGCAATGCCGATAATACGAATGATACGAATGTAAACGCGAATATTCAGCGTATTAGTGTGAAAAATAATTCTACAAGAAGCGTGGGTGAGTACAGCATGGTCGCCTTGAATGCCAGAGAACTTACTGCCATATAAGAGTTCATAACAGTCATACCCGAAGGTAAATCATGCTATAACGCATCCACTGGTGCCCGAAGAGCCGGACGCCTCATTGATAGTGCCCTCCAAGGCAGAAAGTTCGTCACCCTCGACCGACTTCTCCGAAACGATTGATGCAACCCACTCGAAGCTATCCATTTGTGATGATGAGGATGAGTACGTGTGAAGGTACGAGAGAGGTATGAAGGTATCGCAAGCGGGGGCTGGAGATCAGAACCTGACGTTACCTCAACCACCTCTTCTGCTTTTATAGAACCCACCTAACGTCCCGGGTCTGTCTCACTTTCATTTTGCTTGGCCCAATGCTTATTGTCTTTTTTCCCAAAGCGCAATTAGACAAACTTTGATTTGCGATCGGCAGGTGTGACCTTCCTTTTTGGGACATGCCGCCTAACTTCACAATAAGAGGTGGGTTCCGTATCATCTAGAAACATTGCAAACAATAAGGCATCTAGACAGATTGACTTTTCTCGGCAGTTGTTCCTTCCAGACAAAAAGCCAGGGCTCGGAGTGGCGTCTTGATCCTGACTAGGAATTACGTTCTCGTAAGTGGGCGTCGGGTGGACATTGTGTGATGTATCTCGGTATGTGTAAGCGCCTCGTTTCTTCAAACTATCTATTCAATTCACCTGCAGCTGATTTCCGGGTCTTGGAAAACTCCTTCTGGGCTGCATTGTTATCACCCGACCCCGCGCTAACCGTTCGGTTCTAGCTACAGATGAAAAACACGAGCTTCTCGGCTGTGGAAAAACCCTACCCGTCTAATTGTCTACTGGCGGGTGTTCCGACGCACGATGACGAAATGGCAAGAGCGTAATTCGCCGATCATCACTAGGAACGGCGGAAATGCTTTGCAGAAATATCATATGCTCGTACCTTACTTCGAAGCGCTTTTAGTGGCGTGTGTACGGATCATCCGTCGAGTCAGAACGACCCCAGATCTACGAAGGTATCCTGGGTGTTCAGTAACTGGTTAAGGCCCGTTCGTGCCAATCATTGTTTGCAGTGATACGGGACCCATTCGTCCATGAATCTTCCTATTGTTTTCGTCGTGGGAGGTTTTTCGTTATCGCGGCCCGCCCCACTCAAATGTCTCAGTTGAATTTTCGAACGCATGCGTTAGCGGAGCAAACGGTCTTTCGGGGAAACTGCGCAAGTCGTGGCCCATACGCGACTCATGACAATTTTGTCAGTATGATCCGTAAGCACTAGAACTATTCGTTCTGCCTGAGTCTCTATCGATTCCAGCTTGATGGACGTAGAGAAAACGTTAGTCATACTTACGAACATCAGTGTGCCTCTATCACAAGTAACCACACCAACGCGACTCTTTTGCTTGATGCTCACTTTCCGATCTGCGCATCACCGCAATGGCGACTCTAATTGTTCTCCCCACCTGTCTGCCTGCCTTCGACGAGTTTGACACCGTCACGGCTGAACCTTATCCTTCCTTTTCTCTCCGAGGTGTGAAAAAAAAAATTTGCGACGTTCCCGAGACTCACATTCATTAGCAGAAGGCGTAATCTCCCTCCCCGGTATCACGTCTTTGCCCAGACCCAAGCCTCTCATAGGCGAAACAGGAATTCTTATTGTGTCGGATTTCAACAACCGCTTTCTGCTGTCAACTCTAGAAGTCATACAGTGCGGAACTTTGTTTAAGTTTAATGGACTAGGGCTTTCGCCATCCAATTCGAGCAGAACAATTAGGATGTGCATTCAATGCCTATGACTCTACAATGCTGCACGTATGGTTTCTCTTGACTGCTTTTGGAGTTAATCTCGTTTATCACTGGGCAGGCATCGAATCTATTTTCTTTCGCCGGCCCACCGGCAGAATGATACGGTAATCACACTCCATGGGTATCCAAGAATTCTCAGTTCCTAAACGGACCGTGACCTCTGCAATTCCAGCGTGAGACCTCATATGCTGGCATTTTATTCACCCGGAAACCTTCGTTGAACTGTATAGTTTCTGCGCATGAACCTCCGAAAGGAAACTCCCCTGGCATAAACGGACTTGTGTGACCGCCGCTTTCGAGTCAATGTCTGATCAAGTTCCCGTTGATATTTTAGTGCGTATCACCAGCCCCGGGCAGCGTCTTTATCGTAAAGGACTGACTTTGCGAATGAGACTCTTAGCGCGCACCTCCCCATAAAATCCTTTATCTCATCTTTCGGTGTCGTCGCACAACAGGATTCAAAATCGGAGGTAGTAACAGATCTACCCTTTAATGATATTCCAAAGCACAATCTCAGGAAGAAAGAAAGTTCACGCGACTAGCATCTTCGTGTCCCAAGTATCTGACAAAGTAATGTATCCTTCCACCTTTGGGCCAGCATGAACCTGACAATCTTCCTCAGACGTAATTTTCGCGATACGATGGCAAGACGTAACGCGTCCAGTCGCCAAACAGCTCGAACTAATACACCCAACTCAACGCTCAGGTTTGTCTGCGAAGCGGAAGAGCAGAGAAAAGTCTTCGAGGAACATCCATGTCGCCTCCAAGAAGCTCAAGTCCAACACAAGTGACTTCGTCATGTTCGCCGGTGATGATTGCTCTCCCTCGTTCTCATCGCCGTGCACATTCTCAACTGGTACGGATCCTGAATCCAGAAAGTCAGCACGAGCCCTCATCAGCCAGTTATAGACCAAGGAGACGAAATATGAAGCGCGTATTCAAGAACTTGAAAAGGAACGTGATAGATCTATCGATGCTCGTGCCATATCAGAGAGAGCTGCAAGCCGCAAAGCAGCAGAGCGCGGATTTCAAAGCACAGAGTGAGCTGCTGCCAGTCAAAGCAGAAATCGCAGCATCAAAAGCCGGGAACGCAAGGCTCTAAAAATGCCTGCGTAGTATGAAGAAGGAAGAGCAGATCCTGGTGAAAGTGCTTCAATCTACCGAAGAAAAACTTCTGACTGGGTTTGACGAGATAGGCGCTCAGTAGCTCGGGGAATCTTCACACGATAAGCATTATATCACTTTTTACAATGCGTATATTTCAGGTATGTCCAACTTGATATAGAAGAATAAAGCGCGGGGTAGAATTATCATACATAAAGGGATTTCAGTGGGGATTGCTTTCATATATAATGTAAGGTATAACAGATCTGGCGCAGGAAAGTGGAAACAGCTACCATCAACCATCAGCACCTTCTGGCGCCCTCGTTATAATATCGCATGGTACCAACGAGGCTCAATTGATCCGAGTCCCACGACTGTCTTTGCCGGTAATTCATTATTGGGTCCTTGCGCCGGCACCACCACCACCAATACCGTCACGAATCCTACTGCTGGTGCTTCTGCCTACTCAATGTTGGACCTTCTTCATCGGAGTCTGTGACACCCAGGCTGATACTTGGAGATTTCTTTCTCTCATTCTGACATACTGATAGACATCACCGACTTAGGACGTTATGCCAATGCATACTACTGGCGAAGAGACCTCCCATGTAGGATCTGGCCCTAAACTTTCGCGTTCAAATCCCTCTCATGTTATCTCTCCGCTTGACTCTTCTTCGGTGAGCACCAAACCGTCACATTCATCGCACCCCGACCTCTTCGCCGTCGGCGATAACCCTCATATAAGAACAATGTGTTTGCATCCTTCGGAGATCTCTGGCGAACCGCCCGCCGAGCACAGGCTTGCAAACTTTGACCCTTCATGCATGATCAACGGCTACCCATCGCCCTCCGGCCCTCTGTTGAACGTATCCTCGGGGTCCAAGCGCAAGCGGGGGACGCTGGTGGGCCGGTCTCCGGGGAAGAAAGCTAAATATATTGATAATGTCCAAGGGAATGAGGTGAGTCTACATTTACTCCGCCAGAGTTTGGGCGCCTGTAACAGAGATAGGTTATCTTAGACACCTTTTTGGACGAATCAAGGTCAGATCTAGGGCGTAGCATGAATAACAGAATAAACAACCTAGTGAAGCAAATCACTGAAATACTTTCGAAATCAAATATATCTGATCAACTACGCGATTTATCGGTTGAGGAGGCACAGTGCACTTTGGACTTCCTTCAGGATGTATGTTGGAAGTCATGTCATTCGAGCTTTATAGAAATAATTCAACGTTTGCCAGCTTCTAGATGTACCTGGAATTCCACCGATATCCAAACGCATTCTTCTCCAAACCTCTCTCAAGTTGACATGCACCCATGACTGTGTTCCTCGGTGTCTTGTGCTTAGAGGCTTTAGCAAGACAGGAGATCATGCATTTGCTGTAGGGCATTTTGGTGAGCTCTGGAAAGGAACAATCGAGGGAGTGAAGGTGGCTGTCAAACAAGCAAGGATATTCACAAGTGACAATAACATCAAGAAGGTTTTGCGGGTAGGCCGTCATCGATATTTGTCACGACTCAAATCAGCGTAACATTTCTCTTTATATAGCAAGTAAGGCGAGAAGCCATCATTTGGAGGCAGTGCGATCATCCTAATGTCCTCCCTTTCTATGGCATTTTTCGCGATTCTGCTCCTTCTACCTACTGTCTCGTATCACCATTCCTGGACAACGGATCTCTTCGTCAATATATGAACCAAACTGTCGATCCTGATCGACACAAACTCGTAAGATTTGGCTGATTTCCCTTTCTGTATCAATAGATCTGATAAATGAGTACCAGGCTCTAGATATTACGTGCGGTATGGACTACCTGCATACATCGTCCATAGTTCATGGCGACCTCAAAGGAGTGCGTTACGAAGCATATTTCGCAGATGGCATCTTGCTAATCCAAAGCAAGGATAACATATTGATTACTGATGACTGCAGAGCAGTTATCGCGGATTTCGGTATATCATTTGTTATGGGTATTACATCCTTTGCAACGTCGACATCATCACACAAGGGTGGTACCATAAGATGGGAGGCACCGGAAGTCCTCAGCGGTAGTCCAAACAACTTTTCAGCTGATGTATATTCACTTGCATGTGTATATTTCGAAGTACGTGCTGCTTGGCAGGCGAGCCTTTCTTTATGAACTCTGACTGTGTATAAGGTGTTTGACGGGACAATACCCTGGAGCAATCTCAGAGATGGAGCCGTAATCAAGGCTGTCATCGTCGAAAAGAAGAAACTTCCACGCCCAAGAGAACTGCCTCCACAAACTGAGATTTCTGATTTATGGTGGCATCTCATGGTAAAATGTTGGGCTCATGAACCTTCGGATCGACCAACTGTCCACAATCTCATGGAGTCTCTTCATGCGTTAGGTGATCCCTTACTTCCGAAGAGGAACTGGGACAATCCTGTTCTGGGCCGACTTCGTAATCTTCTTATTAATGGCGAATTAGTGGTACCTTCAGGCTTACCGTCATTTTTGGACATTAAGTGCATGACCACTTCCATGACGTCACTCAACAATGATTCGACCCTGGACAGCATTTTCCCCCGGAACATGTCACCAAGCTCAGATTACAAAAAGTTCAGCGAAGTCCTTTCAACTTCTAAACATATCATAGTCATAGCTGGCGCAGGGCTCTCCGCAGCTTCAGGAATACCAACTCATCGCAACGCCGGTGGACTCTTGCGGCATTGCAATGGAATGTCCTTGGCCACGCACCTGGCTTTCAAACGCGACCCTTCACTAGTATGGCAGTTTTATCATTACTGGAGGGAAGCCGCACTCAAGGCCCAACCAAATGCTGCCCATCACGCCCTTGCCGAATTCTCGCTATCGTCCATACGTTCCCGCCATGCACCGAACTCGACATTCACCCTCATCACTCAGAATATCGACGGCCTGAGTGTCGTTGCTCTCGATGAGGTCATTGCCTCCAATCCTTTGGAGCGAGAAGAACAACCCCGCATACTCGAGATGCACGGGCGCCTCTTCGACGTCAAATGCTCTTCAAAGAGATGTGGTCACATTCAATTTAACCGATCTTCTCCCATCTGCGAGAGACTCAGAGGCGTAGAAGGGCTTGTTGATAAACACGCGATAGCTCCTGATATCCCAGAAACAGACCTCCCAAAGTGTGCAAAGTGCAATGCACTAGCGAGACCGGGTTTAGTGTTGGTCGAGGAAACGCCACTCTACCTGGATGTCATCGATAAGCTTGTCGACGAGGCAGATTTATGTTTAGTGGTTGGCACATCTTCAACATACTATCCTGCTGCGGGATACGCCAAAGTGGTATCGCAGTCGAATGGTGGTCAGGTTGCAGTTTTCAATCTTGATCGTAGCAATGGAGATGAGGATGCTGATTTCTTGTTCCTTGGTCCGTGCGAAGAGACATTACCTAAAGCTCTCGGATTGAATGATCGCTAGAAGATATTGGACAGTGACTACTAAGCTTTTATTCATTAGCTGAATTAAGGAGCTGACGTGTCTTGTATAAGTGATTAGCGCTTAGCGTTTAAACGTTGGTGAATACCGTTTATATGCCGTGGAGTTCGCCCGTTGAAGGGGCTGCTGCATGGCAACAAAAACACCCGTCCGTCACAACTTCCCAAAGTACCCATTCTTCACGTCCTCCATTGGAAAGGAACTGGACTGAGACGATTCATAACTCGGAGTCACTACCAGCCCCTAAACCATCCACTCTTCTAGAAATTAACACCGTCTTAGGAAATAAGGTGATGGCTGTACGACATCAACTCGAATTAGATAGAGAAACTCGGTGAGTACTGCAGAAGATGAATTCTACGTTAGTAGAAGTGCTTGCTCTGCGTACATGAGTTGTTGCGCTTGAAACTGAAATAAAGGTACACGAAGTTGAATCTATGGGGGCATTTAGGTCGGAAAGGATATGGGTTCGAAAAGGACTGCAGAGCCGAGTGAGGGTCCCAAAAAACTATGATCATCTCAGCCTTATTCGACTTTGTAGTGACTTTAGCTTGCACCGTAGGTGTTAGTAATATCAGGCGAATCCGTCCGAACCCCGAATGCCGATACAGAAGCACCTTTTTGATTCGCTGAAGTCGGAAGATGAATTTTCAATTCCTAAATGATTTCAGCAATTCCCACTTCAGTTCGCAAATATAGAATAACATGGAAAACTCGGAAACCTACGTGGAAAACCATAGTTTACATCGCATGAACTTTAAATCCAAATTGAACCACGGGCACCAGCAAACACTATTTCTGGACCACTCTTAAACTTCACCACATAGGGTTTTAGTGACAAAAGACTTGAGACACATCCTCATTACTACCCATCTCCTTTCTCATACACCCTCGGCAAGCAACACGTTTATTGCAACTGGCGCAGGAGATCCCTTCCCCCAGCAACATGGAAGATCCCGTCCCTTCTACCGTATCGGAGGTGTGTGTCGTCATAGCAACTCATCCCACTGCATCTGACGTCTTAAGCAGGTTAAAAGGTTTGGTTCCACCAAAAGTATGAACAGTACAGGCCTGCAATTGACGGCGATTATAAAAGGAGAATCAGATTCGATGCGCGAAACAATTACACGGCTCCGCGTAGAGTTATAGAGGAGGGAGGAAGGAGGAAGAAAAGGTGCAAAGATGTGGAGATCGGAGAGGATACTCAGTCGAAGAAGCCGCGTCTGAGCACTGCAACTTCAGCTTCATCCGCCTCTGCATATGCGGCCTTTACCGAGTTATGGGAAACAACGACGAAGCAGTACGACGATGATATAGCCCGATTGCAGGAACAGCTGTGGGAACAGCAGGAGAAGTCGGAGTCGCTCTCCAGGACATACAACGAAGAGACTCGGGCAGGAAGGCTGCGTATTGCAGAGCTTGAGACCGAGAATGCGGCACTTAAAGAAAAGGTTGGCTTGACGAGGAAGGTGATGAAGGGTCTAAAGAACTTGATGGAGCTATGAGTTAGGGCTTACACATGGATACTATGTACCGCGGATGCCAGTAAATGAAGTCTTTGAGTGTCCTGTTTGTATCATAAGTTGAATTCATAGCTCATATCGGGCGCGGAAGGGCTGATTGTGAAATTTATTCACGAAATTTCCAATAGCAAGATCTGATGGGGATGCGTTCAGTATTCAGCAGCATCCCATGTAGAGCTTGAATTTTGGCTAGATTGTGAGAACCACCCACGAAGATCCCCGCGGGTATATTACGAATGTCTCCAAGTTCGTCGAATTTCAGAAAACAAAGTCGGAAACACCGTCAATTCTCTGTTGTATCTTTTTTTGCTCAACCTTTACCACTGCGCCGGCGATCATGCCTACGACGAAAAGAAAAAATGCAGGCTCATCCAAGTGCACAGACTTTTTGGATGCGACAAGGGAATTCACCGACGCAGGAAGCCAGTCCGACCACGAATCCGAAGAGGAAAATTCTCCAGGCCCAGCAAATCGAGGGGTGGAAAGACACATCATGACTGTGTCCCGCACAAACAGACAGGTAAGGTCCTCCGAACGCAATCAGCATAACTTGAACTCACCCTCCACTAGCAAACCTGGAAAATCCTCTCCAATCTCTGTGGGTACAGATCCCGCGTGGCAGGCGAGGATTGGGAGCACTATTGCAAGCGCTCCCTTCGAAATTTCGGGAAAGCCCTCCTCAAAGAAGCAACAGACATGGAACTCGAGGCCGTCCGACTTGCCATGGACAAAGAGGAGTATGCCCACCTTGTTCTGACCCTCGATACCACTGATTCGGAGTCCAGCCTGAAGAACGTGCAGGGAACTGGTTCCTCAGCAATATTGATCTCGGTTATTGGGGGCTGACGTGTGTTAAACGCGAACCAGCAGTAAGCAGGCGATATCACTATCCTGATAGTTCATGAATTCACCGAGAAGCGCTCATAGTGCTGAAGGTGTATTGAGGCAGATGTTGATTGTGCCTACACTAACAGCCAGCATTTGAGCGACGGCGACTGTCACTTATACTCTGTTGTATTCGCGCACTGCGAAGGTACTGGCGCACGAAAACGCGTACACCAATCCAACACACCCGATAGCATCCATTCTCCATCGAAGAAGGCTAGGAAGGTCACCGAACGCCATTCAAGCCCTCAGGACGGAGAGTTCCTGTCCACATCCCGATTCACGCAAAATCTCTGGAACACGAATAGTATTTTGGGACAGGAGGTGAAGAATTTACGACGTCAGCTCGAAGCGCAGTGGAAGATTCAAGAGGCTCTGGAGACCGACAAGTCTGCCCTGGAAGAAGAGGTGCTAGCTCTGCGTGACCTGGTTGGTCAGCTTGTAAACAAGTCGGAGGCGGATAAGAAAGCTTTGCGGGCAGTGAAGATGGCGATGGCGGAAAGAGCCAAGACCACTGAGGCCAAAAATAAGGTCCGCCGTGGTCATGAATAAAAGGGGTCCAACTTCATGTTCAATGCAGTCAATGTCACGGTCATAACTTGGAAAATGCTCGCTCCATCTTTGAATGCCACTGAAAATAGGCCCCTGCCAAATGTCTCTTCGAGATTGAGCGCTTTAACCGTAGGAAAACAGTGTTAGAAGACTGACTATGAGCTTGATGTTGATGCTGTAAGCTTGACGATGCAAAGGATACAAGTCGACGCTGGCTGTTGCCAACCTCCTGGCGCAGAAACAAGATATAAAATTTGAATAGTGTCCAAGTAGAGGTACCAGACCGTTCCCATAGTGGATAATGCTACATTTATAACGAAATGGAATAACCGAAAAAAAGACGTTGAGAGGGGTTAAAGAGAGTCGACGCGGGAAAGAAGTTGCCGCATAAGTTCGGAGAGTGTATAACACAAAGACATGGATTAGGTGAACGAGTAGTGCGGGTTCAAAAGTTCCATTGAGAACTCTTGCCTGGCAAGCGTTCTGCTTGGTGGCAGACTGATCCTATAACGTGGTGATGACTGTCTGGAAAACAAAGAATCAGTAAATGTACGAGGGCAGAGCTAAAACTGGCATACCAGCTTACGACGCTCCAGTCAATGATGGCTTACGACACCATACAACCCGTGTATGCCACAGACCCATCACGGTATTCAAAGTCAACAGGTACGTCAACGAGATCTCCCATTTCTGGTGAAGACGATGAGAATGAGGGAGAAGTGAGTCCGAGCTCGAGCTCGAGTTCAGCATCGAAAGAGTCCATGGAGGCTGGAAAATATTGTCCTAACGACAGAGAGGATGGTTTCTCCGGGAGCCTGGAGGTGGGGGGGGTGCGGTCGAACTAGTGCGATAAATGGAAATGAGGGAAAGAAAAAGAGGTCCTTTTTCTTTATATTCGAGTTAACTACCCGCGGCATCGAAATAAAATAGGAAGAGCCATGAGACCAATGAACATTGTTCAGAGAAGCAGTGAACCATATTGAGCGATCAATGGAGCGGAGTTCGAAACATATACCAGGGAACGCGATCCCGTGACCTCGGTTCTCCCATGTTTGGGTACGCGCACCCTTGACCCTCCTGACCTTTACTGAATCCGTTATCCCGAGTATGTAACCGCTGGGAAGACATACAACATCATGCGGAGACCCATGGGCCCAACAGATGGAACCTTCTTAACTCCGAAAGACCGGAACTTCTGCCACCCGTCGAACGATGCTTGTTATTGTTCCACGTCTTCGGTGTTCCGAACTCGCTCTCGCCTATGGGACATACCACCTGATGAGATCTTCAGCCAACTTGTCGGCGAAAGTATTTAAAGGTGTAATTTTCTTAATTCTTTCTATATCAAATGATACAACAGACGAATTACCGAAAAAGAAGTTGTACAGAATTCAAGAAGAACGAAAAAATAAAAAGATGTAATACAGTTCTCATGAAGAAAGATTTGTGGTTTTCATATTGATATCCTGACGTGACGCATCAGAGGACGGATAAGTAAAGGGTCTCGCAGAGCCCTGCCGACGAGGATGGCGCGGAGAAGGCGGTAGTGGTATGGGCATGGGAGGCGAAGGCAATTCCACCACGATCAAGCTCGGACTCTCAAAAGATGTCGCCGTTGACGGGGTAGGTTGTAGTGACTTCTGAAAATCCGCCCCATAACATGTCGTGCCTTCAGACTGTCCATCATTGTAGTCTAAATTATCCAGACTACTTCTGTATTTATGAGGGGACGGTGGGGTTGGTGTCTGAATGCTTGTGGTAGACGTATTGGCGATATTTGACCTTGGGGACGACGGTGCAATGCTGGGGAGTGATATCGCGCCGTTTTTGTCGGATGATCTAAAACGTGGGTTAGACAAAAAATCGCCCAAGAACAAGACAAGACAGACCTAGCCCACGACCCAAATGAAGTGTTCCTAGTGTCGGCCTTAGGAGTCTGCCTAAGGACGTTCCTGCGGAACCACAAAAACCACTTCTTGTAGTCTTCAACTGCTTCACGCCCGAATGCAAAGAAGGCGACGAATATCATCGTTGAAGCAGGGACTAACCACCACAAGAAGTAGTACGCCCTTGTGACTAGTGGAGGGAAAAACATCGCGGGATACTGATCCACGCGCAAAAAATCGGAATGAACATGCCTCCAATTGTCCCAGGTGCGTATAGGAATGCCAATTGTGGTAAACCAGAGTGTATAACAAGTAACAGCTAAAGACCAAATCATTTGCATGATGGACATCAGCATAAGTCGGAAGTATCGCGAAATTGTGAGGGCAGATTTTGAGGAATTCAAATGGGCAGCGAATGTCATGCGTCGAATTATGAAGTGTCGGAGGGCAAGGCCTGTACAATGAAACAAAAGTGGTGAACTCCTTGTTGATTACCGAAATCGAGAAGACATACCAGCGAAGACCAAGCACGCAATAGAAATAAGAATGGGAGGTATCCACACGATGAATATTGCAGGAATCGAGAAATAGGTGGTAGGACGACAGCCGTACTCTTCAATAATGTCGAACCTATGCCCTTGCACAACATAATCTATAGCCCTTCGAGGTGAGCATCCCGCCACATCAGATTGAAAGAAAGCCACCTACGCAGCGCCATAATAATGAGGGGCAAGCCCCAGCACATCCCCACTTCAAAAATCCTCCGCCTCCTTTTATCAGCGATCGTCGTCTGCGCGTTCCTCACCGACGCCACCTGTTCGAGGTGGATACATATGCACAAACAGGCAGCGGGTAGCGCGACATTTGCTCCGATAACCAATTTTGTGGCTATCCCAAAGAAAAAAATCAGTCGCCGTCCCCCACCTTATCAACTGTCAACTCACTGATATCACACCAAACCGGCATGACGATCTCAACATCATTGGCCCACACCAGTGCATCGACACCATAAATGAAGTTCATGATGAACAACCAGCATATAATAGACAGTGTGGCCACATTTCCTACGCGCCAGTGCGATGGCAAAGGCAAGATGAGGGACAGAGCAGCGAGGAACGCAACGGGAGCGAATTCACGATGCGGCATTGGTGGAAGGGAAGGGGCGGTGAAAGAAGGATGAAGAAACTTATCTCTTTTGCGTCATGCATTTGTTATAAGAACAAAGACGGAGAGAACAATAGTTAACTGATTGTGAGCCTAATGGGGAAGTATTGGTGGAGCGCCTCAGGAGATGCCAGTAGGCACTGAATCGGGCACTTACCTTTACGGAAAGACCCATCCTCTCTCGATTACAGAAATTGGATGACCCCCCCTCCCCCCCGGAAAGAATAGATAACCGTCAAATCAAGTAACTTTAGATTTGCAATAGCACTCAATTTTGTGCGTGGTGAAATCCCCGATCGCTCTACGATCTTGCTTGTAGCGATCACTTGTTCTGTACTTTGTCTTGCAGTCTACTTTAGCCGAACTTAATCCAGTCATTTCAGACTCCAGGGTAGTCTAAGTGACGATACAAGTCAGTAACAGTGGCCCTAGAACTCGTATCATTCGATGATACTTAGCCCTGCGATGATTTATGCCTGAGGCGCCAGTGCCAAGTCGGTGCTCGTTGGCGTTTTTCGATGCCATGCTGACAGACCAGGACAGACCTGGCCTGCGAAAGACTTCACGTGAGTGGAAACACGCTATCAGGGAGTATCAGGGGCGGCCAGTCTCAATCTGGGATACGACGCCTGACACGACCGGCATGTCGAGTCGCGCCGTTTGGGGCCAGGTCTGCATCGCTGTCTGTCTACGAGACACTAGCTCCAGCAGAGAAGTGACATCAGCTCGATACCCACCAACGAGAATAAGGGGTCTTGACGCCTTCGGGTCGTTCTGCGTTGTTGCTTGACTTGGTTCGTCCCAGTTTCTCTACAGACTCATTTATTTTTCTGATTGATATTCCAGCAGTCTACCTGTCTGGCTACTATGTCCCATCGTTACAGTGCTATGTTCTAACATTATATGCTCCTTCACTAGCCATATTGGCTGCTCTGGAAGCTTCCGCCCGACCTAACTACTGCGTATTCTTTTCTCTTTTCGTCTCTCAACCCCTCGCTGCGATCTCTGTATCATTCTTGGGTTTAAAAGTTGACATTTGTGTATCCCCACCTCAGACCTTGCTTATCATCAATAATTCATCTAGTTTCCCGACTTTCTACAGGACCAGTATAAACTGTGGGCTGAGACAATGGCCACCAGTGAGCTGACTTTGTCTCGTCGTCTACCCTGCCTCTGATGTGCTTTCCTTAGTGTCAAACCTTTTTTACAATTGCAATGGAGCGCGTATGTGTACTAGCGAAATTGTACTTCTCTTTCGACTCGCCTCCTCCTGAGAACCCCTCGTGTCCGGATCCTTTACTCAGTAGTCGAGGACTCGTATCTCACCTCGAATGGAGATCGTGGAGGTGACATTAGATCTAAACTTATCGAGTATCACTCCGCGGATCTGGGGTCTCCGGCGCGCGTCTCTGTGAACCAAACTCCGCGCCGAGAACTCAATTCTCGTCGTTTATTTTCTGGGATGATCATCCAGCCGGACGCTAATACACAAGACAGCTCGATTCATGTAGCCAGGGTGACCAATATCATTCCCACTAAATGTGGCGTTCCAGTATACTATCCTAGCACGAACCCGCGGCTGTCCCTGAACTCACCCTTGGCAGAGGAACATTGAAATGGCCCAGAGCCTTCTCTCGTGGATTTTCAGCTAGTCATATTTCACATATTTATAGCCCTACGACATATACTTAATATCCCGTCGACTACCACAACACAAAAACGGGCTTCACAGTCATGAAGTCTGGACCGCGCGCGTGGTTTTATGATGACAGCGATTCTCTTTTTTGTTCGTTAATATTACCGACTTTATCCGGGGGATGCATGCCCTCGACTTGGTGCCAACGTCAATGATCATCGATGGTAGCCTCGGTACATGGGCTGCTCGGACTCAAACGCGTCCGATTTAGGGGACTCGGGAACGACAACACGTACTTCCATATCTGCCATCTATGCAGGTTTCGGCTTATAGTACTAGTACCTATCTATTGTTAGGGCTCGAGGGTGTTATGGGTTGTACTTTAGGCAGGGTCAAATCGAGAAGATTGCTGCGGGAGTGCACTACATGGTGGTCTTGATATTTGAACCTCAAATATTGAATTTGAAAGATATTTATTTGAATCATGTTTGAATCTAGAATACAATGAAGAAACATTGAATATATTTTTGATGTTTAGGAAATTTGCCCCAAAACTCAAGAAAAACAGGAATACTGGAAAGATATTTCAACTATTACTTCAATATTTTGAGTTGAAACATTGCTAAAAATAAATATCTTTCAACCTCAATATTTTTATCTTAAATATCAAAGCTATCATACAGTGGTGGGTATTTCTTTTGCTCTCAGATTTGCCCCTTCTCTTGGGCCTAATTCTACTTTGCCCGGCAGCTCAGGGACAGTAGTCTGGCAGCTCCTGCCCCAGCCCCTAAGTTACGAATGTGCTTCCTTCACCTGTGGTGTCCATGAGGAAAGATGTCTAGTTTATGGTAAATGAAAGATATCGCTGCGTCTGCATGCTACTCATCTTAAATGAGAGAAGTTATTCCTATGTAGATTTTTTATGATGGAGGTGGGGGCCATTTTTATTGTGGCGAATTTTCTGTGTTTTTACTCGACTAGCTCGTATCAAGCCCATGTTGATTAAATTTCTTGTTTTAGTTGATTCTGCATTGTTTGAAACATTATTCGAGTATGGAGGAGTCTAATGTGCCCACTCTTGATTCACATCTAGCACAATCATACCAGTTGAGCCGTGATTCCCATGTATGAGGCTATGATATTGTTCGGCGGTGTTGTATGGAAAGTTTTTGTGAGGATGGCGATGCAGTGAGCCCTGATCGAATGATCTGAGATTGATCCTACTTCCGCTGATGGTAAGTCTGGTTTTACTGGACTAAAATGTGTGATCACATGAGATCACGTGCAATCACATGAGATCACATGAGATCGCATGCAGCCATGCACGATTGTGCAAGAGTAGGCATGGCCGCACGTGGACACCAATCGTCGGAACAGTGATTCTGACAATTCCATTTCCAATGGAACACAGTTTGTCACATCAGTCACCTGGATCGCTCCTGGGCCCAGGTCATGCTTTTTGGTAGCCAATAATGTATTTTTATTTAATGCCTGTGAAATTTGTCAATAAATTCCGCCACCAAACACTTGAAAAAAACAAACAAGCATGTGCTTCACACTGGTCAAGATCAACCTCTATGTTCCACTCTCCAGACTCTTAGCTGGCAGTGCAACTGATGTATCCACTAATTGGACCAAATGCTTAGATTTCTGGCTTTCCAATACCAAGACAGTTGCCCTTTTATAGACTATTTAAATTGAAATCGGAAGCTATTATGCATTGTCAATGATGTCACTGAGTCACAAAACCTGTAGGTCAGTCACATAGTGTGACATTGGATAAATATACATGTGATGTTCTCAATATGATGCCTCCCAATCCATAACATCATGGTAATAACCAGCAGATTTGGTTAGGGATGCAGCATGTTCAGGGTACTCTGCATCCACATCTGGGATGTGACCCAACTCAAATGGTAAAGTGGGAGCCCAACCGAAGGCTACATAGAAACTTTCACAATAAAACAGGGCTATGTCCCATTGCAAAGATGTCAATATATCCTCCATATATCTGTCCTTTTCATCCCATATACTCTGCAGACAATTTCTCCATGTACTCATCACATGGCCTAGTGAGGAGACATATGGAGCCTGACACATCCAGCTAGACTCTGTGAGACTATGGTGGGCTTCTACAAGCTCGACAATCCAGCACCAGTCATAAGGTCCTCTGAGAAAACAGTATTCCAAGTGTTTTTGATGCCTCCTTAGAGCAGAGTCATTCTCGATAACCCTCAAATGACTATCCACAAATAAGATTTCCAACCTGAAGCCCAATTCAGACAGCTCCCAAAGGATTTCATGCATGTCCTCTATGTTCATGTGAGGTGTAGACTTGCCCTGCCAGGTTGCATCCACCAAACTCCTTCCTGAATGGACATTTCATCCAGACATCCAACCAAGAAGGTTGCCGCTAAGTTACAATGGTGGGTTGTTGGAGATTCAGCCTATCCCGAGTGTCCCGCATATTCTGACATACCGACGTTTCACTTAATTTGATTGAACATACTTACCATATTTAGATTACATCTCCTATACGCTTCTACTTATATCTGTCATCTCCCCCTTTACCACACCTCAGCCATTCACATTGACTATGTGACTGACTGAGGTGTGTATTCTACTTTCACTCTATCATATATATTTCTTACGCTACATTCGTACAGCTGCTCTTATACTAACAGGTAGTGTATATAATAAAAGCTGTTCACATCGACTATGTGACTGACTGAGCTGCTCTTATACTAACATGGGTCTCCTTTCCTCTCTATTGATAGAAGAATAAATGTGAGAACTCAGTCTGGCGCAGTGTAGGCAAAATGACTGAGGTATAGGGTAACTATGGCAAGGCTATATAGCTAAGATTGAGTAATGACAGGAGTTATGATATAAATGGTAAGTAGGAACAAGTGATGTGATGAACCAATAGGTCCGTCACAGTGAGTTGTATGGTCACAAGGTAATCAACTGAGATGAAGTAATTGTTTTAGCATAATAAACTTATTGAATTTATTTATTACAGGAGGGGTCCGGAGGTGGTGGCCCAAAGTAGGTGTCACCCTCCGGTCACATTTGAGGGACCCAGGTAGCTATCTTTCAGGGGTGGAGGCACCCACCCTCTCTCAGCCGCGCGTGATCTCGCGCGATCGCGCATTTTAGTCCAGTAATACCCAGCATAGACGGACCTGAGATTCCATTTTCCAAACTTATTTGAAAGGGCCCGGGAGAGTCTGGGATTACATTCGCTTCTGTACAAGTCATATATATTTCATACATCGTGCTGGAGGGAGCGGACCTAGCCCGTTGACAACAATAAAGAGGGAGGGACAATGGAGACTTCAAATGGAGAAACTGCCCTTCCCAACTGGGCTGGATATTCAAACTCCGCATTGTCCTCCTGCACTGACAATGAGGACTTTTATAAAAGAGAAAGAGAAGATTGGGTGGTTCCCTTCTCGTGCGACGTACGAGGCCTCTCTTGTGCGACACTCAAGGTCCTTCCTTCTCTCTTTTACTTTCATCTCCGAACGGTACCAACCATGCAACTTTCCGACCCCACATATCCGCTCTTTCCTATCTCCGCGTTCCTAGGTTTCATTCTCCCCGTTATCCCTTTGCCATGGCATCTCAAAGCCTACAACTCTGGCACCTGTTACTACATGATATGGGTCTCCATAGCTTGTCTCAACCAATTCATTAACTCCATCGTGTGGGCCAACAACGTGACGGACTGGGCTCCAATTTGGTGTGATATCTGTGAGTTGCTCCTTGCGTGGCATGTCCTTTAACCTAACCATCGTGCCTTTCAGCTATACGCATCATGATGGGCGCGTCAGTAGGACTCCCAGCTGCGTCTTTGTGCATCAATCGTCGGCTCTTCCACATCGCTACCTCGCAAGCTGTCGTAGTGACGCAGAAAGAGGTGAGAATTTCTTTCAGTCATTCCTTTCATCTTTATCTAACCATACTCTTTTTACGTCACAGAAGCGGCGTGCTGTCCTGATAGACACCTTCGTTTGTGTCCTTTTCCCACTCGTGTATATTGCAATGCGTGCGTACCGCGCCACACCTCCACCCATTTCTTTGTATAACTTTTACTGCAGAATACATTGTCCAAGGTCACCGATTCAACATATTCGAGGGAATTGGCTGCTACCCTGCCCTCTATAACACGCCGCTCATGTATGTCATATCTGCTATGTGGCCCATTATAATCGGCCTCATCTCATCGGTCTACTGTGGTATGGGCCTTTCTTCTCTCCCACCTCTTCTATTCTAACCTCTTTCCCTCACCGCCAGCACTGACCCTCCGCGCCTTTTCCCGTCGCCGCCTCGAATTCAGCAAATTCCTCTCTTCTAACCGATCCCTCTCTGTCAACCGCTACTTCCGTCTCATGGCTCTTGCCATGACTGAGATCTGCTTTACCATGCCCCTCGCGATATTCATGATATGGCTGAATACTACCGCCACACCGATTGGACCCTGGCGCAGTTGGGCCGATACGCACTTTGCCTTCTCCCGCGTGGAACGCTATCCTGCCCTACTGTGGCGCCAGAGTCGATTGCTGATCATTGCGTATGAGTTCACACGTTGGGTCAACCCACTATGCGCTTTAGTCTTTTTTGCCTACTTTGGGTTCGCAGATGAGGCGAGGAAGAATTATAAAGCAGTGTGGTGGAAGGGGCTTGGACTCCTTGGCATCAAGCCTAAACCCGCTGAACGGAAAGTCGGGCTGGTTGAGTCTGTTGGGTAGGGTTTCGTCTTTTTAGTGTTTTGGTCTAATACTGATGTCATTTTTTTTTCTCTTTGCAGGAGGTTCCGCAAACCTAAGACGTCTACGGCGTACTCGCTTCCCCTGTGTTCTCCCTCCGCGCCGTCGTATCCTTTCTCGGGTACTGACGGAAAGGCAGAGAAAAAGCTGTCTGTTTCCACGTCATCGTATTCAATATCGGTGCCAGATAGTTCGTGCAGCACACGTATCGGCGAGGAAATCATTCCAAAGACCCATTTTATCCGTGACAACGAGGATGAGCACCACCCTTCGACAAATCCCATTGACGACGATAGATCCGTCTGTCGCGACGAAGACGCAAATCTCGAACATGATGCTACCACGTATCATCTTGATGATAATACCAGTACTCATTTCAATGACAGCACCTCAACGTATACGAATGTTACACGCCCCAGCGTGGATGACATTTCCGATGTACTGCGTCGTAATTCTCATGTGTCCATATCGTTCCCTAGTAGGATATACGACCCTATTGTACAATGAGATCCACTCTCCGTTTACATACTTGACATTATCTTTACTTGTTAAACTTTCTCTTCGACTTCGTTGTATTTCTACCATAAAATGATGAAAGCGTCATACAGTTTCTCATGAGTGTTACAAGAAAGCAGAGCTGCCGAGTTCCGAGTAGAGACGTACGGAAGATGTTGCAATGTTAGTTCGAATGAGTTTATATTCGCGTGGCGTTGGGTGGGTGGCACTCAGTGCACTCTGCGGTCCATTTGGGTCCATCCGTTGTTTCCGGGAACTAGTGAGAATGCAATCTTGTGCTCTCTGTCGTTTCAGTCCTCTTATCCGAAGGAAAGCGTCCACAATTTAATAGTAGACAATAAAGGAGCACCACTAATGCGGCCGATAATCACCCAAGAACGGAAACGTTGTACTGAAAAGTTTCAACTCCGCATTGTCTTTACAGCAAACACTAGGCTGAATTCGTAAGACAATGTCTCCCGCAAAGTATATAAGTCCACTCGAGTGGCAACCCCTTATAAAACAAATCCCCTCGGCGACACTCCTGACACTGAAAACTCGACTTTGACCTCCGCTATTTACCATCATCCATGGATTCGTTTGACTTCGAACTCGCATTTCCCGATCTCGGGGAGCTCCAACAGCAGCAACAGCAGCAGTGCCTGGAGCTCGACTTCCTCGCTGTACCTGTTGATGGGGAGCGCGACGATGCGGGGAATGTCTACGCGATGTGTGTGGTATCATAGATTCGGTAAGACATCATCCTCAACGTTGCCTTCCGCGGAGTCCATGACACCAGTCTCATAGGGCTCCGCCTACTTTGCTCCTAGAATAGTTGAGCCTTCATAAGTTATCCTTTCGTCTTCTTGTGAGTCCAGGAATTTTTTTAGCTTTGGACCTCCCAGCTGATGAATGTCTTTGGATAGAAAACTTCTTTTGCGAGAACACCCAATTCTACTGTCTTTACTTCTGCTTTAAATTGCGCTACATCTCCTGGATTTATCGTACGTCTGCGTTTCCCCTTATTCCCAAGCCCCCGTCACTGACTAGTCACTCCATGTGCAGGTACTTTGATAGTGCGCGCATATTTCTCCACTTTCCTCCGCTTGGTAAACCTATCCTGTCTCACCTATCACTTGACCTCTTGTCTTTCACACTGCTTTCTTTCTTCCCCATTATCTCTTATACCCTGGTGTATTACCAGAAACACAGGGACTCCAAAGTATTGAATTGTGTTCCAATAATTGATAAGAATAACATGACAAGGAGGACCACGCAAGCTTCAAGGACCAGATTTCTAGCTCCAAGCTTGTAACGAGCTTTGGGGGCCGACGATGCAATAACTAGTCTGTAAGGAACGCCCAAGACGAACACCTGAAAAATGCCTATGTTATGAATACTATGGAATCACTGGAGGTTGAAAGTAAAATTGGCATCAAAGTGAGCCAGTAGTCGAAGGTGAATGATAGAAAATGAAAAATTTTGGTTAGGGTTGTGATTGTGGTTGTGGTTGTTATGTGTGACCCATGGATTATCTACGACTACGGAAGGGTCTGTAAAGCCCCGTAGTGACGGAGCGGCAGCCAACATGACCCGGGGGGGGGGGGGGGGGGGGGGGGGGTCGGTGATGGTTGTTCTTCTTCCCATTATTAGGACGGACGGGAAGACCAAAATTGCCTTTGCGTATGAAAAGATTCTTAGGGCACAAGAGGGAATGCTCACATCCTATATTTGCAGATAAAGGATTATCGCGACCCTGTAAATAGTGGGGACTATAACCTACACGCGTAACCAATATTCCTATCTCGACAACAAAGCCGAGAGCCTCAAAACTGCAATGGTAACTATACTCGGTTATTAGTGCTCAGTGCTCCACCTTCTTTCATTCGCTCTCGATCCTATTCTAGAAACCACGGTAGTACCCAATTCTTGCATACTAGCTGTGAGATAGAACAATGTCGGTGTTCTCGGATTATGGTAGAAGTATGTATGTGACCCCATCGGTCTTCATCGCCCTATGTTTGCACAACAATGCACGAAAGCTGGCTCTCCGAGGCGTAAGATCCGCTGTCTAGATCTGCAAACTGCTGAGAAATTGGAAAGACGAATGAGGAGCTACGGTGGCAAGATACTACCAAAACGCACTGAGTAAAGAGAGATTTCATGGAACAATCTTCGACCATATAGGTAGCTTGCCACCATACGATAGCTTGAAGATGCCAGTACGAGCGTAGGAAACGCGGCCTCCAGGTAAAGAGGACAAGCGTGATGAAGATATTGGACCCGAGCGAAGCAACGGCGGCAGAATTGCCAAGCCGCAGGGTCACTTAAGCGTATGTAGGCAAATAGTAACGTTGCAAATGAAACTGGTTCAAAGAGCGAACAATGTGACTACCAAACTCAGAGATCTCACGTGATATCAAACCCGAACCGTCCAACAATGCCACTCATGAACAATAACCCACCGGACCTCTATAAAGCAAGACCGAAGCCAAAAATTATGAGCACTGAAGTCTAACACACGCGCGCGTAATCCAGAATCCCCCTCCTGCAATCCCCAACAATAGCCTCCTCCCCATGGACGAATTTGCCTACCTATCACTCGACCGTGAACTTGCCGAGCTGGCCGCCCAGTTCGAAAACTCGAACACTATGGAAGAGCTTGTCAATGCCTCATCTGCTATGGTCCTACCCGTTGACGGTGACCGGGCCATCAATGACTACGGGAGTTTCTGCGTCGTTGCCTGGTTTGTCTTCTCTCATTCAACTCCATGCTTCCCTTTCTCACCACCATGCACTTTAAGAATTTTGCTCCCAAAATAATAATGGTAGAGCCTGCTTAAATTATCATTTCGTCTTCTTGTGTGTTGCTTCCCCTTTTCGATGGCTCGGGATCGCCAAATTCTACGGTCTTTACTTCTACTTCAAATTGGGCTACATCCTTTAGATTTATCGTACGTCGTCTCTCGCTCCCATGCCACCCTCCACTGATTCGCTTGATAGTGTGTGTGCATTTTTATCATTTCCTCTGCGTGATGGCCTGTTATCGACCACGTTTGACTGTCTTTCTTTCACCCTACCTTCATTTCTTCACTCCATTATTCATTTGTCTTCTGTTTATACACGCTGTATTACCAGAAACATGAGAACTTCCAAAGAAATTCGACGTTTTGTATTCAGTTTATGGACGTAATAGCGTCCAAAAAATCTGCTAGACGTAAATGGACTTTTCTCAGACGCAAGTTTTCCACGTTCCCTGGCATCGTCTTGTAGGTAAAAATAAATCCATCATTATCTCCGCACCGCCGCCTGGAAGTTTGGGATACCTGACTCTGTCCCGTACACGTGGGAACTTTCTAGGTGTCTGGTAATTGGGCCGAACTCCTTCGGCTTCAAGTTACTATTCTTTATTGCAATTTCACCGTACGAATCCGGTACGAGTTCAGATTGTTTCCCCCTTTATATTTAGGTTTCTAGACTTCAAAATTGTCAGGACTACATATCGGGCACAGGGATATCCTTACACTGTGTGGAGAATTCAATATTCTTGGCTGAAATATTAAAATTTATAACTATATATTAATTTCATATATTACACAAAAATATTGAAATAATACTTTTAATATTCTTTCAATATTTGGGAATTTTTCAATATTTCTTCCATATACAGGATTATTGAAATATTATTAAGAATAATGTTTTGATATTTTGGCCAAGATTACAGTTATGGAATTCAATATTTTCAAGAATATTGAATTCTCTACAGTGTTAGGCCTTGAAAATTGAGGAACACTGCATGCATCTTTATGGTGGTAATAGTGTACAAAAATTATAATGGTTGCAAGCTATTTTTACTTCTACAAGTTGAGTGAAATACCACTTTCACAAGTTCCATCTGAGGTTACCAGTCCCCAAGTTTAGACCGCCAGACTCCACAAGTTCAATTTGCTACAGAAAGCACAGATGGTCATCCACTCAAGTCCACTGGCAGTAGTCTGTACACAAGCTTCAAAGCAGTATTTCCTTTCTTTACACATGGCAGTGCCAATTATAATATATTTTACAATTTTACAATTGTGGGAGCCCAAATGAAGGAGAAATATGTATTTATAATGAGTATTATGACCCATAAGAACTATAAAATACTCGCGTTGTGATCTTCGACGATTGCTATGAGTCCGATAACCACCTCGCAATATACCTCCATCACCCTATTGGAATCCTCTGAATCAAAATTGAGATCTCCCATCAATTCATTCATAAACTCGACCTCCTCGTCGTTGTTCAGGGCTACTTTAGCTCCATATTCTTCACCTGTGTGTTCTGGGGAGCGACGGTGAAGTTATCATTAATGTCACCTTCCATCCCATGATATGAATTCCCTCTCACTCGTTGAGCTAGTCTTCCCTGGTTTCCTTCCTTATATGCTCGAGAGCCTCTGGGATGCAAATTTGAAACGGGAAGCCTTCTTTTCATGGACCCATGGACCCTGAATGCTATGATGAGACACGAATGGAGAGCTTATCGGGTGGTGATTATATGGAGGGGAGGAGACCGTTCGGTGGCATTATCACTCTTTAAAAACCAATTAAGAGTCATGTAGTGCAAAATCCCATTGCACTGGAGACAGAACTTGTGAACATGGAGAAAGGAATCAAACTCGCAAAGCAGAGATGTGCTCAAAATTGTGTCATGAAAGTTCTCATCGAAGTTAGGGACACGATTGCGTTGTTGTGCTTCTTGTGACAAGGATGCTGTGGCTCAAATTAGTCACTTGCGATCACTAATCAACCAGCTTGCCCCCGTCTGAATTTTTGTACACTATTTCCGCCATACATCTTGTACCACAGGTCACTGACGAGGTCCCAAAGATTACGCTAAGACCTTACCCAGGCTTCAATGTCAAGATCAAATTGCTTGCTTTCCGCTAGTAGCGAACACGAAGCCCGATACTATGATACACTCATGAAGATTTTATCTTTTTTTCTGAGCTTGCCAGCCGACACGTAACCCTCTTTATAACCATTACTCCATGAGGCATTCCACCGTCGAACACCCCATCAATCATATTCTCCCACTCGGCGCGAACACGGGTCTTCGAAAAATTCTCGAGCATGACTGTTAGCTCCATCTCGAGTACTTCAGGATTACTAGAGGGATCAACATAAACAACATATCGCAGATAGTGAGATTCGACGTACTCGCGTGAAAACGTCGAAAAGAGCTCTCGGACAGTTGTGAACGCAGGTCGTCAAAGGCGAGTCTCTTGAGTTCATCCAGTCCAGCCTGTTGTATACAGATTCAACAATAGCCGTATCATCAGGAAATCAAGACAAACTCGGGTTGTCAACCGATACATTGATTTTGGTGAACACGCGCAAGGATCTCTTTGAAGAGACCCCACGGATTTTAGTGGTTTGAATGCTATTTCGCCAGTGTATATCCATGCGATAAGGGATTTGAAACTGGGAGTAGGGTTTATTCGAGACCAAAAAAACTGGAAGAGAAATTACGTACGTTGTATAGGCCACATCATTGATATGCTTCACAGACCCTAAGCGCGCCGGCCTGCTTGGGTTCCAGTCGCTTGTGCGATCTCCCGCAGATGTTGTCTGGTGAAGTTCACCTGAAGTTTTGTGTGGAGAAACAGTCGGCTTCAAGTCGGGAAGAGCTTCGTTGGCAAAGCACTCTACAGGGGTCATCCAGGTCCAGCTGGTCAACATCAACAGGCCCGCCGCAATCTTCCAGGAGCAGTATAGTACTGATGTATTCCATATTATCATCATTACACGTTTTCGCCTCATCCTCTTCTGGAATATAATAGCCGTAAAATTGGGGAACGACTGCAAGCGCAGGCGTAGGATCATGAAGGGGCGCAATGACGTTATACCTACTCCAATGCTGGAAGAAATGCTCGGGGAACTGTTGATAATTCTTTGCCTCGCGCTCGAGATGGCCGTCGTCCTTGAGAGAAAGCTTGGCCCCAACACTGACTTTGAAGGTCGTTGGAACTTGGTTATACATCTCTTCGTGCTCACAAAAATTCCCAGGAGTCGTCCAGTTGACATCGATAGGAACCCGACGAGTAGTACCCTCATAGAACGTGCGAGAGTCACAACCACCCTCTGCGACGACGACCTCCTGTGTCCCGCGCGTGCCATCTACAATCTCCAGCTCCTCGCCAGGCCTTGACCTTTCTTCGATCCACATTTTCCCCTGCCTCCCATGCTTAGCAGTGATGGCCATCATCAAGTCCTCGATCTGATAAATAAGAGGCTGAGTCTCGTCGATATTCGCATCGGGTTCTTCTTCTCTTAGCTTTTTGAAGAGCGATTGCTCAACGCATGCTTGACAGGTGTACGGCTCCATCACCAGTGTGCGGAGAATCTCCTATGTGACGCGGTAGACACACGAGTGGTTGCCCTTACCGAGGCGGTCGCAATAATTGATATATAGGTGAGCTTCGGGAGTCGAAAGAGGCGGAGGAGGGGCAGGGGGAAACTCTACGAATGTCGCTTCAATGACCGAGCTTTCCTTCACCTTGCCAGTTCTGATATCCTCCGACATGGTGGCATAAATACAGCCTTTCCCAGGTTTGCTTTCAGCGGCCGCAGCAAGCTTAGCTTGTTCTTGAATGATGGCGTCTCGAGTCTCTTGGGTAAGATGAAGTTTGTAGATACGATGAGTAGAACGATCTTCAACGGGTCGGTGGGATCCAGTATGAACGTGCAGAGTATGGTCTGGGTCATGAACAATCAAATTTTCCGGGAGTGAATGGGGCGGCAGATGATTTTGGTATTTCAGGTATCGCCGAGCAGATATTCTACCTCCTTCCTAGGAGCGACTTGTAAATTTACTGGAATAGTAAATCTTATCTAACTTACGATTTGAAACTTTTCATCAAACAACTTTCGCACACTATCTGGTCGATGGTCTTCATCCCTAAGTAGTCTTGCCATATCACAGGGGAATAACACTTGTTCCGCCTCGTCCTCAGCCCATGCGATCTCGTCTTTCGCATGCCCGAGCTCTCCAATCTCTTTCATCTATGCGCAGAGCTTGCTCCCAGTAGAAATCGTCGACAGATATGGGCAATCCGGCATACGACTCGTGCGGAAAAAATCGAGAACAGTGGCACCCCACAAAGGCTGGTTATTATCGGCAACTTCACCAGGCGGCGTCGATTTCATAATAGGGCCTTTAGGATCTCGAGGCCACTCCCGAACAATAGCACGCTTCCGAACGTCCCTAGCTTCCGGCTCTGGAGTTTTAGGCGGTGCCTCCTGATTTGAGTCTTGCAGAGTTTCAGGTAGTCGCTGGTGATCTTTGACCAGTTTTTCGGCAAATTTCGCCTTGGAGAACACGCCTCGGAACGGACTTTCGAGATCATCAGCAAACATTCTGGAAGGTAGATCAAAGGGGAAAGCAGGTAAGGGTAAGGGCGCTTGCCAAGTGGCAATAGGTGACAATGGCAAAAGTGAAAGCAGCTTCAAACGCGAACTGTCACAAATATTACGATCACGTGAAATCAGTCACGCTGAATCTTGGTCAAGGATAGACTGGGATAGAGACTACAAGTACAAGAGACTATAAGTCCTGAGCACGAGCTATAGGGTGGTAGGTAGCTCAGAAGATCTCAGCTTCACAGTTAGAAGGACCTTGAACTGAATCAGGCCGCAATTCTGCCTATAGGACTCCATTGATCCCTGAGAACTCAGAAGAGTACTATTCAGTCAGTGCATTCCAAGACAAGTGGGGGACATCAATATAGAATTAGTCAAATAGACATGCATAGTATATACAGCATCGTCGCAAGATACTGCAAAGTACCAGCGAAGAATCAATATGAGGAAGCAGGCAAGTCATTTTGGGGCTACGAGTCCATCAGAAGATCTTTTCTGCACCTTCTAGCAACAAAAAAGAGGGTAGCTGTTATAAAACTGAGGGAAATTTGGCGCACTGCTCCATCGAGTGAATTGAGATCTTAAATTGGGGATCGCATTGTCATAAGAGTTGTTGTGAGCACCTGTCACAGCGATGATGAACCTTAACTTCCGTGGCAACGGCAAACCAAAACTCAAAGAGTAATGATTAATGACGGTGTAGACCAGAGATAAAGGTACTGTGTTGTGCGAGTTGTTCGGGGCACCTCCGTGTGACCTAATCACTTCCTCTAGACGTGAGTTTATACTGCGACTTTTCAGTCAAGCAAGTAGCACTCAAGTGATCGAGTACTAAAAGGTGTTGGCTGTAGGTCGGTGATAATCTCAATGACAAGATTGAACGGTTTTGGGTATGACGTGAATACTGCAAATCCGGTGTAATGAGGAGAAACGAATAGACGAGATCTCTAGACGTAGGTCCTATGAAAATAATGGTGAAAATGAAGCTATGTGTGTGGCAGTTAGTTTATAACCGGTGGAGTGTCGATGTACTGGGTGGCGATTCTAATAATGCCGGTCAATGTGGGCAAAAGTGTGAAAATACGTTTATATCCAGTGGGGTACGGAGATAATGAGTGTTGATCCTATATGAGGCGAAATATACTGAAATTGATGTCGAAAGCTGAGTCTACTCGGAGACGTTCCTATCCTATGTCAATGTCAAACCTATGAGTCCTCTCGAGGGACTATCCTATCCTATCCAATCCTATCCTATTCTATAACGGTCCTAAACGGTGTTGAATCCAAAACGATCCTATGTTGACGATGTCGATTCCTATAAGTCTGCCAGAGACTACCCAAGCGGGCTGCGATAAACGATGTTGAAAATAAAGCCCAATAAAACTCCTATGGTACAAAGATGAAGATGATCCAATCCTATAAAACAAAAGAGGTGGTGTACAATGCGAACACTGGTGTTATGTGCTAGACACGAGTATCAACCACTAATGATGGAGTGCAAGCTAACGTGCGATGTGCGACGCTGGAGATAATCCCTAAAACCGGTCGATCACGGTTTAGAGCATTTCTCAAGGAGAGCACGAAGGAGTACGAAGCTCAGACAGTGTAAAACCGGTCTCTGGCTTATAGCGAGCATATGGGGTGCAAACAATTGCTATTGTTCGTATACTGCGCTATGCGTGGGGTATAGTTTGTCTTAAAACCGGTGCTAATGACTGTAGCAAGTGTGTAGAGACAAGATTATATCCGGTGACAAGCGTATGGCGAGGCTAATGGCAGAGTAACAGGTGGTAGTTGATTTTCTTTTGTACTACGATTTTCTACCTACTTTTATACTACCAGAGATAATTATTAATAGCGGTACTTAGTAAAGCTACAAGGCTGCGGCTTTGTAAAGATCCTAGCGTCCATATGTATCTCCGTAGTTGCTTGTAACAGCTAATCCTCTGCGTTACCGAAGGAAGGTAAATTTCCCAGATCATGGGTCTTCTCCAGCATGGTTTTTGAGGTGCTGTTTAACTGCGGACTGGGAGGGTACGGTTGATATCCTGAGGTGTATGAAAGGAGTATCATGCACTAGCGACCTTGGCACGGTTTTATTGGTAAAACCGGGCATCGAGCTGACAAAAACCTGGTGATTATTGAAGCGGAATAACAGTCGACGAGTATGACCTCATATAATTAAAGGATCAATGCCGGGGTTTTACGCCGTGATGCGCTAGTGATGCACTTTGATGCGTCGTATGATTTATCTCTGGTGGTCGACTAATTGGTCGATATTGGTGCCTAGCCGTGATGGCATACAATTTGAGCCGCGAAACAAGTTGGGATGGATATTCTCCATTATATCCGGTCGTTGAAGTGTCAAGCAGGTCCTATAGTAGCATGTGCACACCGGAGATAATATTATATCCGGTGCTAAGTCGATTGTCACTTAGAAATGACAAAGTTCGCGAATTCTGAGCGTACAGAGCCCTGAGGCTCATCAGCGATCAATTGCAATAGGATGATGGAGCTGAGCCAGGTTGAAAAGAAGAGCTAGAGACAGAGGCAACTTCACTGGCCACCTGGCAGCATATGATCTATACTTACGTCTGTCAAGGCACCAATTATCACCAAGGAGGAAAGCGAAAGGCTCAGAGAATGTTTTAGATCATTTAATAGATAAATATTAGCAGGAACTTTGAGAAGGCTGTTTATAGCCAGTAGGTGATGGAGTCAACAAGTAGTGGCCAAGTTCCTGCATTCCATAGTGGTTTGGGCATCGCAGATTTAGAAGCAGTGTGAAGTCCTTAAATGAACTGAAAATTTTCTGGCAGGTTGTAGAATTTGGCTTAATGACAAAGGCAGCCAATCGGGTGCAATAAAACGGCTGTGTTAAATCGGAATGTCAGTAAACGTAGAGTGGGGACTGAGAATATGAAACTCCAAGTCCTGACACTGCTTTCAAGTGTCTATATGTGTTTCGTTGGACCCTTTTGCATTCGGATGTAAAAATTCAAAGTGGCAGGCCTGAGCGAGGGAGAGGAGGAACCTGGAAGCCTAAGAATATCAAGGCACAGATGATAGCATCAAGGGATTCGGGCTTCGAACTTAAGGGTTCAAATCAAAATTCATTGACATCTGTGAAGATGTATGTTTTATCAATGAAGCCTAACGAAGCATGAATAGCTCAAGACCCACAGGGTTCATCTTTGAAACCCAAAGATCTGAAGATCTGAAGCCATGTTTTTAAGTCTGAGTCCAAGTTTACTGGTCCAGTAGAGCGATTACTATGGTTTGCATCTGCGCTCACAAAGTGCATTGGCTTGTTCCTGATTCAAGGGCAAGAACTCCAAGATGTCGTGTCTGCGTACAAACCAGAAGATCTGGTCACCGAGATTTGATGTTAAAAGGGCACAACAGTCGCATAGGAATTTGATATCAGGCAACATATGAGACTTCTTCGTGGAAACATATTGACATGACAAGTTCTTAATCGAAGAAAGTTCGTCGACCAAAGCTAATTCGAGACCCGCAAAGCCTAGCAATGCAAGGCACAGCATTGTCCATGTGGTGTGAATTCAAATGAAATGCCATGTCCGATAAGCGGCATGGAAAGCTATACAGTCATTCACCAGTCACTTAGACCCCAAAACACTAATTGATGGCTGGAATATTTTCCTCATACAATATCTCATATATTTTGTACTTCATATATACTACTACATTCTATTTAGTTTGAAAAAAATCAGTGAAGCCATATGTAGAGAAATGAGCGCTACAGAGGATAAATATGGCAGCATGTCCAAAAAGGGCTGTCCCGGTCATCTTAGACCCCAGTTCCGAAAATATGCCGCTTTATCTCCCAGCATCCGCACTATCCCCATTGGAGCTGCTATAACCATCAAATTGTTCCAGAGACTCACTGGAGGGTTTATTGGCTGTTGGAGACTGTCTTTTTATGGTTGGACATGGTATAGCCTTTGGGAGAGGCCCTCATTTTGGCTTGAGTTTTGCAAAACGTGCTGGTACATTCAATCCAGCTGTTTTATCTCTCTTCCATTTCTCCTTCTCCTCATTCCATTCCTCCTTTGCTTTCTCCCATCTCTCTTCAATTCTCTTAATCTCTGCAGTCCACTCATCACATTTTTTGATCCAGTCAGCCAGTTTGGAGTCTCTCATCACCTTCGCTGCTTTTCAGTTTGTTTTTGCAGCAGCAGCCTCCTCTTGAGACTTCTCCCATTGCACAACCCTTTCATAAAAATCATCACCTGTCAATAGGACAGGCATACCATCACCCATAAGCCGTCCTGAGGCTGTCTTCTTCTTCTTTCCCTTCTCCTCTTTAAATGCTAACTGCTCCTGCAGAACTGCACAGTAGGCCTCATTTAGCATATTTGCTGCTTGGAGCTCAATAGCATGTCGACGAAGAAGCTCATTTTCCATTTCAAGCCTCTGGATGATTGTAGCAAGGGTGCATTCCTGTTCTGTGCTGGGAACAAAATCAAGTGTTGGAATTGAGGGCTTTTGCTGTGGTGGGATTTGTTGGTGTGTCTGAGGACTATTCCCTGGTAAGCTAAATGTATTCACCAAAGTGGAGAGTGCTGATTCTGCTGGGCATTCAACTGCATCATCAATGCCTTGATGCACTGATTGTGGAATCTGAGGCAAAATAACCTTGTCTGGGGTCTTGTCATCTGCAACGAAGGGGGTAGAAGAAGGATTTGGCTGGGAAGGAGAGAACACAAAGTGAGATGGAGAGAAGGTGGGACTTGATGGATGAGGGGCTGCCTGTAAATGACGAGTTGTACGTGTGACCCATGGCATAAGAAAGAGCCTTTGAGGAGGAGCAGATATAAGTGGTACATGTGCTATGAGTGGAGAGAGAGGCTGAGGTAGTACAGTGGTTGAGGGGTGTGATGGAATCAATGATGATAAATCATCTTCACTTTCCTGAATCGGTGTTAGCTCTCGATGGTGATGTATTTCATCATCAGTTTCAGAAACATCGCCATCAGTTTCTGAATTGTGAGGATTATTATCAATGTTTGGAAACATATTTTCCCATTCTTCTATATTGCCTCCTATGTCTTCAATGTCACTACCATCACTGTCAACATCCTTGATATGAAGTCCAATTGCAGTATGAAGCATCTGAGCAACAGCTTGAATGGGTGTTGGAGGCATGATAGGAAGTGTAGCCACAGCAGCAGAGTTTTTTTGCTGGAGCCAGTTTTGTAGATGTGATAATTGATTTGTTGAAGGGAACAACCCCTGTAGCTCAGAATGCAGATTTAATGATTTCTGGAGTAAGCACATGATTATGTGCATTCCCATAAATTGCAAGGAAATTATCCTTGCTAAAATGTTGACCTGATTTAAATCATTATAATTTGGAATGTATCATTATAGAGTAACATACCAGTTTTACGTTCATATGCATCCCTCTCTTCTCATAATGCAAGCTTCATGGAGACAAAGACAGCAACATCAAGTCCCTGATAGACATGTGTAGTATGAGCTGGATAGCACAGAATATGGATATTATGCTGGCATGCATGCTCCAGAAAGGCACGAGTGTAATGTGAGTTATGACCATCAACAAGAAGAAGGCATGTATGTCCATTGGCTTTTTTATGAGTAAATGCCTCAAACTGTTTGATCCACTCAATTCAAATTTCTCCATTTGTCCATCCTTTAACAGAATATCCAATCCTGCAATGTATCAATACCTGAACATTACTGAGATATAAAACCTACATTGCATCAGCAGGATTGTCCTGCTTCCATTGGACTTGAAATGCCTTTCCCTTAAAAATAACAGCTGGTGGTGTTGTAGTTCCATCCACACATATGGTTACAATCACAGTAATGTTCTCTCTGTTTCCACTGACCTGCAAGGAATTAATAACATGATAGAGTGAAAGGTAGTGATTCTTACCTGCTGATAATGCAACTTATTCTTGCTGCTTCCAATTACTCTCTCACACTGACCAACAGCTCCACTTGTGCCAAACTCATCAGTACCGTAGATTCCCTCAGGGTCAACATCTGCCATGCTTTCTCTTAGCAGTAATTCATCAGTACTGTTTGTCAATTTAGAATTTATATTTCCACTTATCTAACAGCTCAAACCAAGCATCGTGAACATGGGGATTGACTGCCTGTGCTCAAGTGGCATACTCCAAGCTGTGCGAATTTGATCTGACCACTTCTCAATAAACCGACTAGTCCAGTTCTTTCCAACTCCAGGGAATCCAGGTGAGTGAGCACAGATAATTTCATCAACATGCTCCTTGAGGCGGTGATGAGACAAAGGGAAACCCTGGTGGCCAAGCTCAATGATATATGCAATGACAACTGCAGCCTCTTCAGCGGTGAGATGAGATTTTGTATCAGCATTGCTTTGAGCTTGTGTGCGGTTGCCCTTAGCATGATTAATGAGTGTCTGTTTGTTAATGAGGATGTCCTTCCCTGTTTCTGCCTTACATTTCTCCATCCACTTCTTCCGAGTATGCTCTGCACCAGCAAAATCCAGTCCTATCTCCTTTCATGCCAGTTGCTCTTGATAGTCCTCTACTGCCTTCTCATGCCATTGAGCAACAAATTCGGAGTCCAGTTTGGTCCGTCGAGCCTTTGAAATAGCCTTGTTCACCATCAGAATAAGCAAAAGTATATGTTGGGGTGGCAAGAGTGGGGGCAGATGACAGTAGGAAGGAAGAGCCATTTGACCCTCTCAAATGCATGTTTCGAAGCTCTGAGAAGCTGTGAAGGCATTTCCCATATCTCGCAGTCTGCCGGAATGCTTCTGTGATCTCAGAGATTGATACATCATCTGATGTATCCCAATAGGGAAGGCTTGACCAATCAATGTACTCCCAACCCTCGGAGGTGGCCAGTACTATTCTTAGAGATGTAGGAGGGTCCCGAGAACATCTTGGCATCATCAAGGATGGCTGGCATGCGGTCAATGTAGCTCCATAGCCTCCAGAAATTTCAAAAACCGCTTTTTGGACTGTTTTTGGACTGTAAAGATCTCAGAACACAACGAAACATTGCATTACAAAAATACTAAGTATCAATAAAGTAATTATACACTATAAACAATTTTTAGAATTTTTTTGGAGCAAGGAAAATGACCAGAAAATGGACTTCCGGGGGGGGGGGGGGGGGTCTAAGTGACCGGTGAATGACTGTATGAGTCCGATACAATATTATGCACAAGACTGCAACCAGCAGAAAAGAACATAACTAGCAATCTGTAAACTTCTATCCTGACATCGTGGGCCATTCCGTAGTCTACTGAAGGGTGACTAATTCGCACCAGTTGCAACGCAAGAAGAATGAATGGACAAGAGGTAAAAATTGATCCAAACAGTAGGAAAACTTTAATGATAAAGGCCATGGATTCTTCCCATGAGATGTCCAAACTGAAGCCTTGAAGGCCTTAAATTTCACTAATTCGTGCCAGCTCTGAAATACCTGCTTACTAGGAGCAACAAAAGAGCAATACTCTGATAAGCATGCTGTCAGAAATCCAGAAATTGATTATTTTGTCTCTGAGTCAGAGTGACGGTCTCCCATACATAGTTGTAGACAGGGCACTGGATCCGTAAGCACCACGAGAGACCGATACAAGAAGAGTAGGTGGTCCTTACCGGCTGATCAACCAGATCATGATGGAAAACACATTATGACCGTATTCCTGAGATATCAGATTTGTTGCCTTAGGTTTCAAGTTAATCGACGATGATGACGACTCTTTCAGCAGATCAGAATCAGGGAATGAAGAGACCATGTGGCAAAGCGTACAAATTATGGGAATACACAGGAAGATCTCCAGAGTTCGGCTAGGATGGATATCGTCATTGTGACATTTCCATAGTCATGACGTAAAAGGGGATCCAGCGAAAGAAAGGCTGGCTCCAAGGATATACCCCACGGGAGAGCCGAATGAACTGGAAGCAGGAAGAAAGAAAGAAAGAAAAAGTCACCCACAGTACTACTGAATGTGGCACTTTCGATTGTATAGCAATGAGTTCCACGAGATGCGGCGCCCATCACTTGGACAACTGCCAGTGCCGGCTAGGGCGACAAGTTTCGGGACCAGAAAGCAACCTTCAAGCACTTGTAGCAGAAAAAAACCTCATCTTGCTGCACCTTCGGCTTTGAAGAGATCAGAGCACGCATGGTATTTGACGTTATACCTGCCAATAAGCACAAAGTGCACCCAGCAAATTGAAGTCTTCTGCTGAGGGAAGCGGCTGCAAGACGCATCGGCGAGGAATAGTTACCGTGATTGGGCTCCCAAGTCAGCTAAAGCTACCAGACTGGAGTGTTAAATGCAAGGCCACCTAATGAAATGATATATCAAAGACTGGTCAATATACATGGCCATGATACATCAATGCACTGATCCTGCAGTCACGGTTACAATATATCAGCTGCACATGGACATCGTGTGCCTTCATTCATAGCCAAAATCTCTTGCTCGCTGGACGTCGGTTCCCCGCCCTTATCCATTGACGAGCGCTCCCGACAGTGTGCTTCTCTGTCTAAAAATATGTTCTGCTAACTGTCTATAAATACTGCAAACCCTGGGATCAGAATCGATTGATGGACATCGTCTTTGCTCTCTTTGCTGCATGCGTACCTGGATCTGCAATCAACGGTTGTGCTAAACCCAGATCACAGCAGAAACTCAACACACCTCATGTTTGTTATTCCTTATGTTATGGCAATTTGTTTTCTTGGACATGCATAATCAGAACAAATCAAGGACAAATCTCTATTGTTTTATTACAGGTAGATGGTCTATTGCTAGCACACATAGAACCTCAAATATAATAAAACATATTATGAGAAATAAAAACAGAATGATGCAGAAGAGTAATCATAAAGCAAAGGGACTAGTCCGCTTCCATGAGCAGCGGCAGTGAGGTACAGAATTGATACAGGCATGCCTGTCCCCCACTGTCACATTCCAAAGTGCATGTGGATGTACTACCTAATACTTTGTCGGCGGGGTGTATTGATTTCACTTTTATGCCTGAAAAATATTCAGCAGATTTGAAGTAGCCTAGAGATGCAATGTACTCACTAATTCTAGCACAGCTTTGAGCATGCATTTAATGCTGCCCTTGCTGGGATTGATGTTTTCGTGAATGGCTTATGGACGCAGGGCCATCGAGAATACAGGTCAACGTGCACATTTTGATTAACCATCGGGTCCAAATTATGCTTTGTCTGATGAAAATTCCAAGGCACGATTTGGTTGGGGAAAGCATATAACGATGAAAGCTATGGGTGTTCTGAGTGTTTCTGCAAGGTTTTTCAGGCTTATCAGTGCAAACTGGCCTTAAACAAGTGGTAAACTTTTGTAACGGCATAATGTTGATGACATCACTGAGTGAACGGGCCGTATAGTCCGAACTATGTGAGCAGTACTCGTAAACTGGTACAGTAGCCGGCCACGGATTGAATCGATTTGATGCCATTTTTGTTGAAGAAAAACGATGGAACAAACCCAAAACAATGGCCGCCATGAGCCAAACCATTCCCATATCCCAATGTCACGGATCTGTATGTTAACATGCCAGAAATACATCCTCAAACATGATGTTAATCTGTGGCTGTCATGTAGAGCACCACGGAAGAGGTTGCTCTCATCAATGTCCCGGTGCATACACAAAACACAAGGCTGCAACACAAGAATCAAATTGATTATGTTTTGTGGAGAAATGCTGCTTTCTGGGACAATGATTGTAGGTGAGGCAAGCAATGAAGTCATTTCAATGACAGAATAATTTCTGTATGTTTCAGTTAAATATTATTCTCATTGTCATACTATAATATAACAAATCACTGTATGTGGCAGATATAGAAAGAGAACCGGGCCAAATATAACCAATTTGGACAGTTACAGATCATTAGTAACAATCGGCGATCCATAACTCCCCTGGCGCGATCTAAGAAGGCCTGGCACGATCCAATACCAATTTTGGGACCGCATCGGCCACTGTCGGTCTGGCTGCTGCGTGGATGAGCAGCGCTCGTCGTCATCGATAGTGAGCAACGGTTTTTTGATTTGGGGCCCCGTTTGTACCCGTTTTGGACATGACTGTAGATGATATATCAATCAGTGACTGCAGGAATAGGCGTTTAATGTATCATGGTTAACGGTATCTCGTAGACATTGATATATCACTCCGTATGGTAGTGGTGTTAAACGCATGTCCAGGAGACAGTGCCTCAAAAATGGTGATACGGCGGTGCTGCGCTAGCCGGAGAGTGTATTCCATATGGCTTATGACGAGTCGGGTTCTTTGAACACGGAAATAAATACCTTGTCCCAAATTTCTCGAGGCTGTGGCAAAACAGCAAGAGTTTGAGGGTGGTTGAACGTTAAATATTCACATAAGTACGTAGGTCGCTCGATAAGGATAAGGAAGAGCTTGTTGTCCGTCATCAGTATCTGTGAAGAGACGGTCAATGACACGCTTCAAACCAGATAATGCGCATATACTCGCCGGTTCAAATGAACTACACCAAAAATAACGCCAAAGCGCCTAGATACATCATGATCATACACGAAAACGGCCGTGGTCTTCAATCCAGCCCGAGTCTAAGGAGCTCTCTTCTTCGAGAAAGATGTCGTTCAACATACTTGAAACCAAAAATAGTCGTCAGCCATCCCACCGGCTTTGCAGGCTCCATCAAGATGCCATATGGTGAACGGGAGTCTGCGTTAACCCAAACCAAAATAGCTATCAATATGAAAGCGAGGTTTCCTGGTCGACGTAAAAATGTGATCACAGAATGATACAAAAAATCACGAACTGGACAGGTAAAGTAGGGGCGGAGTAAATCTCCTTATGTCTTCAAACCGCTGCCCTACCAACGGACATCATGGCTTGGAGCATTTCGGGCAACTGCGTAGCCTTGATGTTCCACGTCTAGTCCCAATTACTCCACGATGCATCGCAGGTCAGGCGTGAATGAGGACCGGAACTGGTCTAGCTGGATCTTTGAAGCGTTTCGGAAGTGAGTGATTTGGTTCGGTTTGAGAGAGCAAGACCAGCGTCATAGGCTTCCATTTGCACTGATATAAGAGTAATCACCCTCCGAAGTGAACGTTCATCGCCGGTTACTACAAGGTTCCTCAACTGAGAAGGTCATCAGCATCCTGCCGACAAGAAGTCGAAAACAATCTACTGACCCACAGGACCATTACCGATATTGATTTATTCCCTTGGGGGTGTCTGCGAAACATTGTTCGTTATCAATGGTCATTCTGTTGAGAAGCGACCGGGAGTAATGAAGGCCTATCCTTCAGATATGAACTCGTTTAGCTTCCATGCGCCGACTTTGCCCGGCAGGCGCAAAAAAAAAAAAGATAATTGCTATTGTGACAACATAGTGAGCATGAAACCGTGCACCACTATTCATGACTCACTGTGTGAACTCCAAGAATTTTTATTTTAAAAAAACACCGTAGCATCGCCTGCAAATGACTGGCGGTCTAATGAGAAAATGGCGCCGGCAGATGCTCAACATCGCAATGACACCAGTGTCAGGTCACACGAGGCTAGAGACACACGAGTGCATTGACTGCGCTTTATTCCGTAGTTTCATGAAGGTGGTGATCGTTTATCTGCATGTCGAGATGGGGAGGCACCCAGGCAAAACGAGAGGTTGGCTCGCAATACTCGTTAACTGTGTATACCACGTCCCTAAAGGTGTTTTTCTGCGAAGCGTCTACGGGCGTCTGACACGATGTGTAAGTACCAGCCACGGAATGGTTCGTGTTCGCTGATCCAAGGCAACACGAACCACAGAGAATGCACATTTCCTTGAGTACTATAAAAGGATCATTCCGTCGGAGCATCTCTCAAAATCTCAGCACTCACATTGTTAACCAGATAATGTGCGGAAACTTAGTTTTTTATGGCTCTCAAGTAGTATATCACTGTAATTCAGCAATAGAAAAACTCTGACATACCTGTAAGTAGTTATATATTGACTACAGGTGATTATAAGTTGATATTGATAATTGTAATGCCTCGTAATGCCCTATAAGCACTGCAAACTACCACAGAGATTACAAGTTGCTTGCAAGTGATTCTAATTTAAGATGGTCTATTATATGCACATGTAGCCACTTATATGTCTGGCTCCTCCTGATACACTGTTATAACTCATGCAAGTAGTTGTAATTACATGTAACTATTTGACATTTTTCGTGGTGGTCATTCCTCGTCGGAAGCGGCAAAACTCATACGTTTGGCCTGCGTCTGGAGAAAACATCAGTGCGGTTACTCATGTCATAGTAAGAAGATGGATCAGATCATTCCCCTCATTGGCGACAGCTTCAACATATGACGGGTTTTCTCTTCAAATATCCATTCTGTGATACCCATTCAACATTTCTCCAGTCATCTGATCCCTTGGCACCCCCAGTTTTCTGTTCAGTAGTATGCTCGTCTCATTCTCCTTCATCGATTTCGAGTTCGAAGAGGGTTGAAGAGTTTCAGTCTGGCGTAGAGATACACTTCTCTTCTGGCGTTTTGACGAGATTAAGTCACGGTCCCAGAACGTGAGGCATGAAATCATAGGCGCTTTTCCCTTTGCGCTATCTAGGACAAAGATTCCTTAGTCACGGCAGTTTTATAGAAGTGAGTTGTAAACTACGCAGTCAGTGCAGGAAAGAGGAACGGCCGGAGGAAGGCAAGCAAATCCGACAATGGCGATTACTAAGACCAAGGCTTTTTGGCCTCATGGAACGTCGATGGTTCAAAAGAAATCGTAGAAAAGAGGTTTTTATTCAACAAGTTGGATTTCCTGAATCATCTTGGAAGAAATATATCAAAGGGCAGACAGCGTCAAAATCCTAATCGCCACCACCACAGCCACCACCACCACAGCCACCACCACATCCACCGCCATCCCCTCCATCTCCATTACCACCACCACATCCTCCAACTAGGTGAAAATTTGATTAGATATTACTCAACATTTGGCTACATTCAAACTTACCATAACCGTCAATACTCTTCCAAACGAAAGAAGTAAGTCTCAAGTAAAGCAAGATCATTATAATGGAAAGGACCCACAATGTCAACAGTAAGATCATCCCCCACACCACCACGCCCGCCGACTACATGACCAGTCATTGCTACACACCCTGCGTCACGATTAAAGTACAACGGCACAGGTACCAGAAAAGCCGGATCATGATCGACACTGTTTCTGCTCATTCCCTTCTTTTCATCTCGCCTGATCTTCCTCTGCCGCTTCGTCAGCCTCGCACGTCTCTGGGCGTCGATCTGCTCCTTGTACTTAAACAAGTACACCGCATTATGGTCGCTCGGATGCGTGGCTGCGAGAAGATCACTTCGGTCTCGAGGGGGGACGAGATGGGATGGTGGGTCCGACCGCTTATGTATCGATATAAGCCTACTTAGTCTTTTCCCAATCGTGTCGCCCGGCAGTGGACACCCGCAGTGAGTATATGCGATCCCGAAACGATCCTGCAAACGGTCTGTAAAACTAAGGAAAAGAAGGGAGTGAAGAACTTACTTGCCATGCCCGACAAGTGATGTCGAAAGCTTTTGACAGCCTGTCTTCAGCGACCTTGTCGTCATGGTCTATGAACCGGCCGACATGTTCAAAACAGTCGCGCGAGTACCGTCGAGCCATGAGTTGGTGAGTATGCCAGACCAGGTCAATGTCTAGTGTCGGGACAAAGAAACCAGTCAGCGACGAAGACATGAGGTCTAGGAACCTAATTGTTGAGGTCATTGATGAAGAAGCACGAGGGAAAAGCCCCGCTTACGCGTGATAACGAGCCGTGGAGTGCTTGAGCGCCACTTCATCCTCAGCAGACGAGAAAAAGCCAGGTTCTGTCCAGCACAACTTATGCATCTTGTCAACAAAGGTGCCTTGTCGAAGAACCTTCATGATATGAGGGTACCGCAGATATGAAGGTTGCGAAGGTACTCACCGCTCCAATAAGATCTAAAGAAAATATTTGGTCGTCTTTATATGCACTCACGATTCGAAACAGCCTATCATTTCAATATCAGACTCGCCAGAGAAATTGCAAGGAAGAACACACATTTGTCCTCCTAAGTTCGAATCGTGGTTCATAGCACGTTGAAGTGCCTGCATATTATAATCCATTTGCTTTTGTATGTTGACCACCCATTCCTCTTGAGTTTTCGCGCGTCCCTTTGCGAATGCACGCGGGTTTAACCGCAGAATCCTGGTCTTGATCACGTTCGCGCGACGCGAATCCTTAACTTTGTCAGAGGTGTGAAGTGTCCCGCTAGATGTTTAAGGTATAAGACAATGGGAAGAAAGGAGATGATAGCCGGAACGCACGCAAGGACGTCATAGGTCCCTACCAGGTCTTTGACGAGTTTATGGAAACCCAGTTTCTCCTTCGTAATCTTTAGCCTACATCCTAGGCATGTGGTCTTGAATTTTGGCTGGAGATATCCGGTGGTGTTGGAATTTACCAGGCCTAGATCTCTTCAGAAATTGGTATCAAAACAGTAAATCATACTCACGAACGTTGGCCGTCGTGAGACATTGAGGGCACGTTATTTCTCGGTTGGTCAATACTATTGCCGACTCGAAAGGATCGTAAGGAACGTGGGTTTTCCGTAGCCAGGTCTGGACACGGGCTTCTGATGGAGGCAATTCAATGGTACAGCATGTACGCTCCTAATGCGCCTGATCAGCTCGACCCCGAGGAGATATGTGAAATAAGTGCATACCAGGTCTTGGAACCAGTCGCCCGCATCCGCAAGTATCTTGATGTGCTCGTTTCGCAGAGAGTCTTCAGAATACCGCCTGACATGTCATCAGCGCAGCATCACGAAAACAATCGTGTAAGACATACGCAGGATTCAACAAGTAGGCGTGCCACACCTGTACGGCTCTAATTCAACGAGGTTTTGGATACCGAAACGTGCCACTCACCATGATAACATCAACAGGAGGTAGGCACTGATCAGCAAAATTCATTTTGTCATCACTTGTCAGCTCTTTGCACCACCTTTCTAACCTGACGACTACGGTCAAGTTTCGAAGGTTAACCAGTGACTAGGGAACATACCTCTCAACAGCCAGTCCAACAAACCACGACCACCTGCGCTCCTTGTCTTTGGGAGCATCCCCATATTTAGAACAGTCTATCCTTTCGACTTCTCTCTTGAGAGAGGCAAAGTGCTTCAGGAGACACAAATGACCTTTGAGCTGAGATATGCTGACGAAGGGTGTCTGGATAGCGCGACGGCCAATGAGCAATGGATAGGGCAGCTCATATGAAGATGGCGAGGCGTCAGATTCGTTTCTGCCACCTGGTCGCACGGAATTTGATGGTGCAATGTCCATTGAGTAGATGGGAGATAATCAAAATATTTTATATCGTGTAGCCCTAGATACTGTTCAAGTTTAAGCGAGGCGGCATCAAAAGTGACACAGGGACAGGTGACGATGCTATACCCTAGCAGGAACCTGATCCGAGAAATGTATCAAGCTATTGACTTGCGTGAACTTTTTCAAGGTCTCGTGGACTATTAACACTGTTGTTACATCACCGTCAGCATACCGTACATTGCGGAAGATAAAAATGAACTACCCGTGCAACTGAATCGTAGAGAATACTCATTCTTCATGTGATCTTGGTATACTTGAGTAAGATTAGTATTGAATGTTCAAGCCTAAAGAGACCGTCTCCCTATTAATGCTTGTGCACCCGATGCCTCGAGATCTAGAGCAGTGGGAGTGAATATTCCTTAAGTAAAGGTGACACCGTTACCAGAGAACGTTCGAGATTTCTCACTGTGCATCATTTCCGTTTTCTCGTTCTACAACGTGTACTCCCAACATGACAACTGCTCTGGGCACTTGAGGATAGCCTTTGCCACGTCTACGAAATATGGCGCATCATCGAAGGACTTTCCAAACGGACGCAATGAACTCGTCCAGCTTCTAAGCGCTGACTCGCAATATAGGGATGTTTGGCAGTTGCCTCTGGAAATGAGCAAATGGCACCGGCAGATGATTTTATTCAGGTCACGGGTATTGACGCATATCGAAGCTTCGTGAAGGCATAAACCGTTCGTCTGTATGCCTGAACGAGGGTAGCATTTTGGCCGAGAGAAAACTTCACGAAGTGGCGAAAGAGTGTACACTTAGGTGTTGCAAAGCGAGATGAGAGGTTCACTAGTGTCCTCTATCGAGTTTGGCCTCTCGAAGAGTGTCCTCAAAACTGTGTGCGTTTCATCAGCAAACCTGAGATTTTCGCAAGATGTCGGAGATTATGCAAGGACCTTATTAGGCAATTTGAAAAATTATCCGGCCCGATATCATAACGTGTAGAATATTAGGCTTCTGTTATCTTATCGTACCATAATAAGAGATAAGATAATCCCCCTCCCACCGGCCCGAAGAAGTTCGCTACAAGTCCTGAACCTCACAATTCGGCACTGAATGATGTTCTCTTAGTTATTACTGTATGAAATAGCCATGCTTCAAGACTTCTTGTGCTGCAGATATCCTCACAAATGTTAATGGAGGTACATGAATTTTTGTTGGGGCAACGGCCGTCTACTATCAAAAATGTAACGCTGCACTCAAGTTCAAGTTGCTACTAACCTCTATGCCCGAGTTTGAAAATGCAAGTAGTATAAAACCTACTGTAGTCTCCGGTGAGCCATTCATACATACCTGTATCCCCTAGCCATTAACTTGGCATCCTCATAATATTTGAACCACGATTTGACCTCGATGCAGGCTCCTCGCACTCGTCAGGAGCAATGTCAACACTGTCGCCATCCGTTTGCACTCCGTGGTCTGAAGAGACATGAAGCAGCCTGCAAACAACAGCTTGACGAGCGGCAGGCCGACACCCATTATGAACAACAATTACGATTCCAAATTGGTGAGCAGTTTACTAAGTCTATCTCAGATCTTATTTCCTTGTCCGGATTCTAACATATTAATTTAGGGTCAGCGGAAACAATCGTCACAGTACCCTCACCAGGGGAAGATATCAGTGTTGGTCAACCACCTGTAAACTTGAACAACCTTGATCCGGAACGTTAGTTGTTCTTTAATTTTATATCCCACTCTGCTAATACTTGAACCAAGCGACTCATCCTGTTCCAAACAACCACATAGTTTCATTTCCACCCGAAACTCACGAAGAATCTATTCACAATGAGCCAGTGTACAAACGTGACGACATACGAACAATATATCACCCATCGAGTGGACGAGCAACCATCGTAGATGATTTCGAAGACTATCGATTACGTCCTGATTTCCAGTACGCCCCACCACCCATTGACCCGCATCCATGGCAACCGTTTGCATCCCATCGCAACTTTGAACTTGCTGAATTCATTCTTGATGCAGCTCTTACCGAGAAAAATATGAAGACTATGTTCCAGCTACTGAAGCCAGAGGCGGGGAGCAATCAGGACAACACGGAATTCAATATCTGTAGCCCAAAAGAATTCAAGGAACACTGGGATCTTGCAGTGAACATGATTACACCTGTGAGTTTTCATTTTTGCATCTCATAATATTGTTCAGTAACACGGTTGCTTTAGTTTGAGAAATCGACGGTCACCGTGTCGCTCCGGGGAGTCGACTATACCTACGATGTTTACCGACGAAATCTATGGAACTGGGCATTAGATTTGATCAAGGACCCAACACTGCAGCCGTACTTTGTATGGGATGCCATTCAGCTTTCCAAATGGAATGGGCAGGCATTCGAGAGGTTCATAGATGAACCATGGACAGCCCAGGCCTTTTGGGATCTACAGGTGTGTTTCAGAATTTCTTTCGAGGCCATGCAGCTAATTTATTGGTCAGTTTATCATAGACAAAGCTCCCCAAAGGAGGAAAGGTCCTTTACTATATTATATATGCTGACAAGACACGTCTCTCTTCGTTTGGAATGGCTCAAGGCTATCCTGTCATCGCTCGTCTGGGAAATTTGAAAGCTAGTATACGAAACGGCAATGGAGTCGGTGGTGGACGCATCGTTGGATGGCTGCCAGTGGTATGATGTGTCTTCTACCACTGTCCAGCAGTTACACCTTGGCTAAACAATATGATGTTCCTAGATAAAAGAGAATGCAAAATTGAAGGGGAAGGTTTATTATGTAGACTTCAAGCATTGTGTTTGGCACGCTGCCTTCGGATATATTCTTGAGCCGTTATTTGTACCAAGCAAATTAGGGTCCTGGGTTCATCTCAATTTAGCAGACAAAGATCTTCAGCTTTTCCCTAGAGTACCAATCAAAAGTTGTGATTATGAAGAAGCGTCGGTCATCAGTCTTCTTCTATTGCCATGCAAGCTCACCAAATACCATGTGAACAGGAACTTTGTTGTCCTTACTCGAGGGGTCGGCAGTAAGAAGCCCTGCATCATGTGTTTGGTACCTAAGTCGGAGCAAAACCTTCTCCATATCACATATGAGCTACGGACGAAGCGGCAAACTCAAGAGATACTTACGGATGCCGCTGCTATCCCAAGGAAGGATAATCGGAACTCATTTCTTTCTACCTTCGGCTTGAGAAATATTCGTGGGGTGCCTCATGCTTTCTGCCGTTTTTCTTGCCAATAATTGACTGAACCTCCAATAGAATGCTTTCTGGAACATTGAGGACTGTGATCCATTCCGGGTGCTTTCCTTTGATTGCCTTCATGCTTATGATAATGACCTTTTTGGGGATCACATCCGAAAGGAAGTCATTTCCCGAGTTGAAGCATTAGGCTCCAAATCTGTGGGTTGGGCAGATGATCAGTCAGTACTGTTATAAAATCCCACACTCACACTTTATTTATATTCTGAATTCTTTGATCCAGGATCAAGTGCTTTCCACGCTGGAGGAATTTATATCACTTTGAAAGTGGCTTCATGGCAGTTCATTTTTCCGATGGTACAAAGTACGAAGACCTATCTAAAGTAAGTTCACTGTTTGGCTTTCATTGCAAGCAAATAATAGATCAATGTTCAGCACATCATCTTCATCACCCATAATATCCTCACAGAGACCAAAGATGTGCATGGCTATCATTTGCTGAAATGTGTTCGAAGCTATATGGAGCTTTGCATGTACGCCGGCTTCAATCTCCATACCGAGCATAGTATACAAGCCATTCGGGACGAGCTGGTCAAGTTTTCGGAGCTAATAAGGGTAGGAGAATCTACTAATATTCATGCTCAATGGTCTCATTAAATATAGGAATACGAACAACTCACAAAATCTGTTAAGCCGGGCGCAAAACAGTGGAACTTCCCAAAAGTACATTCCCACAAGCACATGGTCAACGACATCTTGGAAAAGGGAGTTACGCTCAACTACAATACAAAGCCGAATGAGAAAATGCACGGTCCCCTAAAGGACGCGTATCAATTGCGAACAAATTTTAAAGATGTCGCAGAACAGGTCTTTATGAATTCAAGGCTGTGTATTGATACCGAAGCTGAACTAGTTCTGATGTAGATTCTACGGGTTGATTCGTGGTGTAATTCAGCATCTTTTATACGACAGCAAATTGACTTACATGATGAGCAAATGTCTGCAAATGATGGTGACGACGAGCTAGAAGATGAAGATTCAGAGGCGGAACAATCCAGAAACGTGACTTTGCATGGTAGCCGTGGCAAAGGGGGTGGAGTCTTCACTATCGAGGGAATCCAAGCCTTGAAAGCAGACAATCCAGCGTTCATGGGGTTTCGGGGGCGTCTATCGAAGTTCATGGAAGGACAGTTCGAAAAATACTCTGATATAATCCCCGAAGTTGATGGACAGAAGGTGACGTTCTCTTCTTTCCACCCTAAAGACAAGGTACGCAACAATTTACTTAGTAGACTCCTGTTTTTTGATTGATACGCCACTTACAGATCCAGTTACATGGACTTCTGAAGGTCGACTACGAGAACACCATTGACTGGACCACATCCACCGACTACTTGCGGTGCAGTCCCGATTTCTATAATCATTCTCAATATGATTGTCTCCTTATTGACACCACTGATCGTCCATTCTTCGCACAGCTCGTGATGGTCTTCACCTGTGTTATTGGCAGGAAAGAGTTTCCTCCAGCCCTCGTTCATCCATTTGATCAACCTGTCGATGCAGCTACTGAAAAGCTGGATGATGACCTAGGCTTTTATCGAGTCCGTGCACGAAAACGAAAAGAATCAACGTTTGTATCTGTCTATATGATTATCCGAGGGGCGCTCCTAGTTGAGGATTTCAGACTCAAACCAGCGGATGAATTCAAGGAGTATTTGATCATTAACTATGTTGACAGTGATTTGTTTCTCAGGATGAAATCACTCCAGTATGCCGGGCGCCGTAACTGAGGGGTTGAAGTCATGTAATTTATAATAGCAGAAAGAATACAAAAGATATTATACTGTAATGCTGTTAACAATGAGAGGTGAACAGAAAATAATCCCAGAGAACTCACCTAACTCAATGATGTGACTGGGGCAACTCCAATTGTGACGTTTATGGCAATGGACGGAACTGTGCAAGATCAAACACGAGACCAGGTCTTTCCGTGTACATGTCCTCATGCGTCTCGGGCACAAACATCGTTTGGGGAGAGTGGGACAGGTGATGCGGAATGACTGGTGCACGGCCAAAGAAGCAGAAGAATGATTCCGTATAGAATATGGCAGCACATTTCTCTATGTCAGTAAATTCCGCCTTGGTATAACCGGTCTTCTTTTGTTGGATCAAATCAGGGCATGCCCTCCAGGATTGCATCGTATTTATGAGAGGGAATACATAGGGAGCCCTCTGCTGCCAAGTTGGGTGTCCCAGTCCGTGATTAGCACTGCCAATATCGACTGCAGTGAAGGCCATAGTAAAACCATGGGGTAGACAGCGCAGGAGCAGGTCGTGGTTGCCACCATTAGTCGCCGCTCATGCATCTAATGCAAACAATTCGAACTTGAAGTTGAGCTCCGCAAGCTCCCAGGAAATTTCGTGGCGATGATCGTCTGTGAGCTTCTCGAGCTCTATGCCTCTCCAAGCTGCCGCACCAACATTGAAGTCGGCGTCAATTTGTAGCTCGCCAGCACAGCCCTGCAAAAAATCGACAGCTTGTTCCCTCCGCTTCGCAGCTTTTGTTGGCGTGCCTCTTGATGAGCTAGCACCACCTGACCTCGCTGCCTTCATCAAATGATCCAAATTTAGTATAACACGCCATGATTGATGAGCTATCAGCTGCGCGGAGTACGACGAGCAAGAGACACGTGCGAGCAGCAGAGGACGTAGACACAGCCATGCTTTTATGAGCTCAAGAGATTTGCGTTCGTCTTGCACACCAATGAAGATATCTGGCCGTGGAAATATGTACCCGTTGGCCTCAGGAACTCTCGCTTCTGGGTAACATCGAGAACAATCTGAACTTGTGACCTCTACCGCTGCCCGCCACACCAGAACAGCAGACGGCAAACGAGGGTGAACGATGACAGAAAGGAAGCCCATCTGGCTAGATGGACTCTGAATCGGCTGTACTTGTTTTTCTCTTTGAATGGGACGGTCATCTATGATTGATTTCAGGACATTAATGACAGGCAGAGAACACAAAACTTACATGGCTTGCTGCGCGATGTTGACGGCAATGGCTCTGGCAGAGGAGGATCTGAACGAACTTGGTCGGGGACAAGTGCAAAAGGGTTCAGCAAGCGCATATGATTACGAGTGAAGTGCTGGAATGCCTTGTACTTTTCAGCTTGATCGGATGCCCCAATAAAAACCGATTGAAGTCGTATACGCGGAGATCTAAGAGTAAGATACTGGTTTGGGTCCAAAGGGAGGGTGTATGCATCGATTCGTGTGAAAGGGAGTCGATCCAATTTAAGCAGATGCCAAACTGGAATTTTAGCCCTGTAAAACTCTTCAACAATAATAGGGTCTGTTGTGAAGACCCCGATGAGCTCTCTATCGACAGCGATACTGTGCCTGGGAGCTATATTGGTCGCCAACATACGTGGGCGGTAAATTGTGATATAGTCCATAATAGCACGCATTTCGATGGCTATGCGCTGTGTCTCTGCGACGGTCAGACAAAGTCTATCAAAAATGAAAGGCAAAGACTCCAGGCAGTGAAGGAGTGTGAGAAGACCGGAGTGGAAATCTCGAAGCAATGAGTGCGAGCCCCCCCAACTCGCTGTCTGAGATTCAGACATGTCAATGATTTTTTTTGGCTGCAGTTTGTAGACGAGTAAAGGACGCGCTCAAAAATGTTCCAAGCTGATTGTCTTGTGATGCATATGAAAAAGTACTGAAGTCCGATCGTGTGACGGAGTCGTAGAGTGGCAAGAAAGGGTCAAGCGGGTCCTTGGGACACTTTCGTACACAGCCAAGCCATGAATTTGAGTGCACGTAGAATTGCAGCCACAACAGAGGGTCGTCAGCACCGTATCTGAAATCTGCTCGAATGTACATCTCCCGGTTGATACCGAGAGGAGGCTGGTACAATCCTAACACATTAGGAGTCACCATAAACCATCCCTCTTCAACCAATGCACCCAGCTTTCCATTGAAAGGTCCGATAGCTGATTTCTCATTAATCGAACAAAGTCTTCCCAAAAAATTAGAATAGACATATGATCTGCAGTGTTTCTCTTGTGTAGCAGGCCAGTAGGATTCTTGGATAAATGTTCATAGGTAAACCGATGTTCCATAGTCCTAAACATGATAAATTTAGAGACAATAATGTCCTCGTGAAGCGAAACTCACTTTATTATAACGTAGAGCGAGTATTGAAGCAGGGATAGTCTGGAGACTGGCACAGAGTAATAAGTCCATATATCAGATGTGAGTCGATAATCAGGGCTTCCAAGGGCACGAGAAACATGGAAAAAGCCTTCGGAAGCTATTCCGAGTGCAACGAGGCCGCTAATCGACGAGCGTTGTAAACCGTGAAGGACCGGCGGCACCGACAATTCGTCTAGATCGAAATCAAAGCAACACTGACGAAGTCGTCTAGATGTTGGATGAATCAGGAAAGTACCGATGAGATGTCTAAGTGCTGCACCGACGAGACGTCTAGGTGCTCAAAACAAACGATGATTCGCGTACATACCTGGTAGTATTGTAGCAGAGAATGGGTTCGAGGCAATGTAGATTGATATGTATCTAAATATCAAATCAGACTTAGATAAACAATTAGAGAGAATATAGTAGCCATTGACTTACAACTGAAGGTATTTCCAGATACGCAGAGATGAGTGATGCGTGAAAGCAGAAGTATGAGGTGCACAAGGTAAGTCGTAGCGGCCTGGGAATTTAGCAATGATTGGTTAGTTAGGATGAGTTGCCTTATTTGGATCATCTCGTCTTTTCGCCACCACCACCACTCAGTCCGACCTCTCTGCGCCCAGGTTAGACCTTGCGTCACCCTCTTTCCTGCATGGGTTAGACCTCGCATCACCCTCTATCCTACATGGGTTAGATCTCGCATCACCCACAGGATCGTGCATACAAATACGGTCGACTTACTCGTTATTCCTCAATATTAATCAACTTCTTCAACGACGCAATGGATCATCGCACATCATGGTCTGGACAGTCCTCGTTTCGCTGCAACCAGAGTCACCGGAAATGCTGCAAAGTCTCTGATGGACATGTCAGGTTCGTTCTTTGGCGCCCTGGGTTCAATCTCAATACAAACCTTGATGTAGATTTTGCCTCTCCTGTAGACTATGGACTTTTCTGCATACAAATACCTACATTCCAGACAATGAAAGCAACCCATGGAGGGCATGGGAATGCCACAGCAATGGCAAGAGGTGCTCCAGACGGTTTACACGAACTACCTCAAGGATATCGCTCAGGTGGGCATTCAATACCAATTCGACCCAGACATCGTAAAGGATCTCGTCCATATGTTCTCTGATTTTCTATCATGATCTCGCCGTGAAACCCTAACCTCCAGTGCAGGTGGACGTCGCCATCGTGTTTAGGATACTCGAAAATACAGGTACAATCCACCGGAAGGCAATGTGTGAGGTATGTCCTCGCTATGACATTCCACGGAGTGATTTCTTCTCACTGTGCCGTTCCAGAGCATGACCCATGGTCCAACATCTTTCACTTCGCCACATGGGGCCGTTCAGGACCTGTACACCAATGCATCCTAGGAGGTGATCAAAGAGATCATGTTAAATTGTGAGTGTCTCTCCGAGCCACGCCAAACTTAATCTTATCGGGTATCTAGTTTGCTATGTTCTGTAGATCGAAAGCGACCTTTCGGCTGGTGCCCAACACTGGTGTCTGAATCTTACCGTTGGAACAGTCCCTTGACCATGTCCTCAGCACTGTACCGAGAGACTATTCGGGGCTTCATACGTACCGATGTCAGCATCTGTGTTGTCAGGGTTGTTTTATGCTGACTCAATCTCAAGGACATTATTCGGTACCATTTTATTAACTGTCGCCACAAAAAAAATTTCGTGCAACTCTGTCTCTTTCAACCATGGACGTCACCCACCTATCTACTGCACTTGAAAACATGAACATGGAAGACATTCTACTGGTACATTGAGTTATTCAATTGCCCCTAGTCGACTTCAAGCTAATATAAACATTTCAGGCTTTAAAAGATGTTCAACTAAAAAACCAAACGTTGCAAGAACAAAATCGCCGGCTCTTAACTGCGCCTACCGTTCTTCCGGACGCTGCTAGATCCTCCCCCCCGCCACAGGACACCAGTAGTGCCACCAGTTCCGCAAATGACTCAGCCTCAACCACCGACAAAAATCTTTTCATTGACAAAGACAGTCAAAAGGCTGTTGAATATTGTGCCATGAAAATGGTCATATTCGGCCATGTATGGTGGGATAGGAAAGGTTTATTTGGTGCTGGGTTAGATCTAGAAACTGCACACCACGAACTCGATGCCACCACCCTCACAAATTCCCTGGATACCAGTGTACAGAGGCCATCCAAGGATCGTGTAGCTGTTTTACGGCTAATTCTCAAGCTCTACGAATTTCTCCCAGAAGTGTTTCGCCCACTCGTCAATGCAACGATCAAGAGCGACTATCTAAAACTTTACAAAATGGTATGTCTATGATATCATGACAGTTGACGGGACTGACTGTCGTGCAATTTTTTAGATGAAATCCACTGGTGGAACTCGCTGATCAACCTTCGTAAACCGCTTCAGAGGTCATGCCGCCGTCATCTTCCAGGACAATGGAGTTCCATCAGGGCATTTCCAGGGGAATTTTGATCGCAACGAGGACCTGCTCTGCCGAGAACTTTTGGGCTACGAGTCGCCCAAGGTCTATGACAGGCATCCGCCTTGCCTGTTTGCTAATGGTTACAAAACGGGGGCCACCATGTTCAGGACCATGTCCGGTGTCAAGGTACGAGTTCGCTACCCTTTATGAACTGCAGAGTATGACTGTTTTTGTAGATACTCATCTGTCTGCTGTGGGGCAACACCGCCCTTGACAACCAACAAATTACAACCAAAGGGACAAACAGTGAACTGTGGCATGTCACCGAAGTGAACGCTGCAGCAATCGCCTTTGCTGCAATAGTGGTAAGTTGTAACAGTATCCTTGTTCTCCTGGTTACAAGTTTATCATTTCACAGACTCGATATCTACTCTCGGGCGACCCAGAATTTAAGCCGGTAGGAAGCAAATCTGGCATCAATTATATGGCCGATTTTGAGTACTACGTCGAGCGAATCGAGGACCAGCTCAAGAAAGGTACAAAATCGATGCACAACACCCTTAAATTCTACAATGACCACGTCTTTCCCCCGACGCAAAATCATCGATCCAGGGCTGTGACTACTGTCCCCGTATCGCTGACGGAACAGGAGGAAAACTTCTGGGCCGAAATTGAAGCACTTGACAAGTCTAAGGACTCTGACGACACGGATTTTGACAGCGCCGACCAAACTGTTACAGCGCCTGCAGACTCAGATGCACTTTCAGCCTTCTCCATCGAACCCACGCTATCGGTATCACCCTTGAGGAACATCCCTTCAGCCACCTCTGAATCTATCCATGCACAGATCCCATTGTTGCAACCGGCATCTACCATGAGCGAGACAGTCCATTTGGAGACCGCCGATAATAGTGACAGGGTCCGATCAAAGGGGAAGGGCAGGAAAGGAAGACAACCAGCAATGCCCAGGGTGACTAGGGTGACACGTAGCCGAGGGGGCCAAGCGAAGGTCGGAGCTGAAGCTCCCATTCCATCGGCCATGAAGAAACGAAAGGGGGAAAGAACACCGCAATGGAAGGTCTCGGTGCTAGCAGCTCAGGAGGCTGTGCAAAGTCTGCAGCATCCCTACCTAAGGCCGTAGCCTTTGTGCCGCTACCAACAGTTGCGACTGACACAGCGCCAAACAGAACATTCTTTGGTGACAATGTGGATGATGATGAGTATGATTCGGAAGAGGAAGAAGAGGAAGAGGGGGAAGAAGAGGTGTAGAAATAGACCATTCCATAATCCCCTTTGTAGTTACTACATTCTATGAAGCCCGTTTCTTGAACCATTGTCATTTTAAAAAATTTTACGAAGCAATAAAGCAGACTTGAGAGGATTGGGTAGTAGGAAGGGCGACCATATCATACTAACCTAAATGTCCTGTATAAATATATTCTATATAGTGTAGTGGTCTAAATGTATTTATGTTGTAACTTATTGGTAATATTATTTCTCTTCATTGCATGTTCAATCCCTGGTGGAATCAATTAACTCATTATTCATTCGGCCATTAATCACTAACAATTTGAAGGTTAAGAAAGTTGACGGGCTAATAGAAAAATAGCTCAAATAAAAATTTCTCTTTGCTTTCTTGAGCCATTATTTTGCCTCTGGAAACGACCATTAGCCTACATATAATGAATAAAATTAGTCGGATTATTAGACTGGGCATGGCCTTATTAGTCATCCGGTGATCTTAATATGACCGGCTATTAGGGGGCTTATTATGCACATAATAAATGTGCTTATCACAATCGATGGGGGGGTTTATTATGCATCATTTTAGTTATCTTATCAAAAAGAACTTTCACCTCGTTAGGTCTAATTAGGGTCTCGGCGGCATAACGGCATAATATGGCATAATCGTGGCTAAATAGGCCTTATAAGGCAATTGCAAAATGTCGGACAGATGGCGCTTTCGGCATGAACAGAGTCCAGACAGAATGATCCTTCACGAGTCTATAACGTCCAAAATTTGCAAGTTCGGGTGATAACTAGCATGCAGATCAAGATGCGCAAGTAACCGCCGGACTTTGCAAATCGGCACTTTGCAAAGTCGCGTTGTACTGTCCATTAAATGTCAAAATGGCATACCAAATCCACCGCCTTTGATGGCTATTGCACTGCCACCCCTCTCCTCTGCTCACTATCAGGGTCCCCCGCCCTCCCTTCCACTGTTGCGCACTTTTGTCCTTTTTAGGAAATTTGCTTCCTATGCCTCTAGAATACTTGTGGGCCTTATTCCCGCCCTCCCGCTCACTGTTTGGGTCCGAAATTAGACATATAGAGTCTTCTAAAAATATATAATGGGTTAGTAAGCTGACCCCGCCCCTCCCACGCCCCTGGATGATGGATTCGAAATGGTGAGACTGGATGTAGTGTGGCAGTGCAGCGAATTGATGGGATCAGCCATCAATATTCAATATCGGTCCATTTTTGGAAAATATTTCGGATTGGAGTGGTTTCTGGGTACTGGATGGGTCACAGGATGGTACCAGGATATGCATAAATATAAATAACATTGTATTGGATCCTCTTGTGACACATTGGAGCCTTAGAGAATGGCTACCTTCAAGCCCCGAAGAGTCTGCATACCCAGTTGCTGCCGCGTCAATAATCATGTCAGATCCCTCAGGTAGATCTCCGCTCGGGTGCTCTCCCTCTACTTCGTCCACACCATCCAGCCTTAACACCTCTGGTTCCCCGTCTGATTCCAAGTCGCTGTCATCCTCAAATGGATAATCGCAAGAGGTTCCATAGTTGCTGTTGTCGCGATCAATATCAACGCCCTTGCCTTCCATAACATCTAAGTGCTGCAGTGTGAGAAACGTGCAGTCAGGCAGAACCCCCCCAGACTTACATTCATCGATGAATGCGCCACGGCCTTTCAACACCCTGCTTGTTGCAAACACAGCCCGGGGATCGTAGGCCCGTCCCTTCCCAGAACGGTGTGTGAAAAGCACAAACTTGATGTCGATGGGAAATTCACCATCGAGCGAAGCAGTGACGACCTCCATGATCTGCGACGCGGTTGGATCTGGGGCGATGAGAATGGGTATACGTTCGGCTGGGACATTCAGGGTGACAGTAACGTCGAAAGAGAGGTTTTCATATACACTAAGATTTCCTTGGGTAAGGTCGCCGAGAGGAATTTCAGGCAGCTCTATGGGGAGTTTAAAAGTGTGTTCGACTGTTTCCTCGCTCACACTGGCTTTGACGTGCAAGTTACCAAACGGCATGGCCCTGATGGCGCCAGGATGGAGAGACAGGGACACTTTGCACCGACACTTTTGAACAGTCGGATTCCTGAACGTTGGCGCACGTCCTTTCTTTGCAAACCCTTTGTCCTTCTTGACCATCTCAACCCTCTCAAACTTGAAAGACTCGTATGTACCCGCAAAGGACCAGCCCAAACCGCATGCCTCGCTTTGGAACTGCCCAGTCGTGAGTGTGGTCCACGACAGTTGAATAGAGAAGCAGGACTGGACTTGTAATGGATTACGGTTGAGCCAGTTATCGGAAAGAAATTTTACGGCCGTGCTAACTGGGGAAGAGGCGGGCGTAGGGGATACAAATGACATGGCGATCAATGACCAAGTTGCAGGACCTGCACGCCGCACGGTGTCCACACAAGGCGTGGAGCTGCTTCTTGCGAGCTAAGGTTCGTAGAAAGCTGGCGCTTATCATGGAATATAAGCAATTTCCTGAATAGAGTGTATTCGTTGTGACGCACTAGTTATCGATGATCGATGAAAGATAGGCGCCTGGACTACAGCCCGAATGGCCGTAAAGAGTTTTAGCATTATGACATACCAGCGCTGTGTTGATTGATTATTGGATAGAAGCCCGATTACAACCTAGAAGAAGCATGTTTCCGTCATAAGTAACAAGTGATAATAGATTCATATGGACCTGGACGTCCGACTGTTTGATGTTATGGCACTATCACCGCTCCCCCTGAAATTACGGGGACAGGTGTCAGTTGTTAGACACGAACTTGAAGTCGGAAGAATCCATACAGACTGGTTGAAGTTCGAATGAAAGAGCACATCGACTTCACGAAGGTGCTCGGAGATCGGACCGGACTACCCGAAACCTCGAATCGAACTTCAATTTATGGTGTTGTTTTGCTAAACTCTTTCTCGGGGGCTGCTCGAAAAATGATGGCGTCGTTGTGAGTTCCAACTTCAACAAATTGAAAATTTATGCGGACAGGCGCGTTAATATCTTTATTGCGGATGTGACTAGCCGTTGCATCGAAAAAGACAGGAAACTCGGCCATTATGCTAGGAGGTTAACGCCTTGACAAGTACGGGAACCTGTTCCCCCTCATGTTCTCTTCCTTTGACAACTGGTATCAGACTGATAAGTGCTATACCGTTGGACAATTCTACGTCAGATTTGAGAAACTCGAATGATTGGAGGAGCTTGACCAGTATGGCGTGCACTTCGAGCAAACCATACTTCCATCTACAAGGGTTACATGTCAGGAGGTATTGCGCTGAAGGGGGAAAAAAAGAGATGTACCCGATACAGCCATGAACTCCGTCACCTAAACGGATATAAGATACGACACAAATGAAGACGATAAGTCTCACTGAAATTCAGTCTGATTTCGAGTACTGTCAGTATTTCGGAGTATGTTCAAAATGGAGAGCAGCTCACAGATTCGCATGCAGACCGACCGAGAAGGAGCCTTTCGCCTTTGGCACGTTTAAGAACCGCTCTGGTACCCAGTCATCCGCATCGTCGCCCCATATAGCCGTAAGCCTGCAGCTATAAGCTTAAGCGAGCTTTGATGAAACTATGGCAGCAACGAACCGATTATACGTATAAGCCGATATCATCACTATCTGTCCCTTCTCCACGGGAATCTCGTTCCATGTCTCTCCAGTCCTAGTCCGGACTGTTTCGCTTAACGGGATAGTGTCGTCCTCTGCTGCGTAACGCGAAAATGTGTGCACAATTGGATGTAGACGCAGGGATTCCTGTCGAGGTGTAAACGTCGAAATCAGGATGAGGAGGGGAGATGTTACATTAACAGCAGCATTGAGTAGTGGCGTTGAATCGTAGTTGGCGCTCCCTTGCCGGATTTCTTCTCTGACACGAGCTTGGTAATCAGGTCGTCTACTTAGCTCGTAAAGAATCCAGGACAATAACGACCCTACAGTGTCCTCTCCCCCGAGGGTAAATGTCCTGATAAACGACAGTGAGCAAACTTCTTGGAGAGATTAGAAGGCAATGAATACGCCAGCTGGGACAGTATTTCATCCTCGTCCATGAGATTCTCGTCGGAGGCCCTGGCTAGAGATAGTCGTTCAGCATATCCTACCGAATGGAACGAGTGGGAGATACATACCCAAGAGAGTTACTATGTCCTTCGAGTGGTCATCTCGAGCGACATTCCTGATCGTCTGACGTGCAGTTTTTTGCGCGATAACCCTAAATTGTTGAAGAATCTCGTTCTCTCTATTTGGCACTTTATCAAGGATCGATAATACCCAACCCGGGAGAACGCGCCAGAGTGCAGGGACAAGAATCGCAATTGGGGTTGGAACCATCTTCGCGATTGCAGTGCTGCCAACGGGAATTATGTAAAGGATGGCGTGGCAGGACTAATGCATACGATAAGAGTTTTGTTACGTCTGCCATCTCACACGATCCGCCGTCGAGAGCACCGAATTGACACCTAAAGGACGCTGGGAAGAATCAATGACCATTGCGTTGACGTCCGCGGTGAACATACTGAGACCGGTTATATCCAATGCAGTATGGTTCATCCATTCCAGCAGGTCTATTTCTTGGGGCCCTTGATTAACAAGTTCGTGGAACTTCCCGCAGAGCTAGCAAGGCGCGTCAGTAGAGTGACGCCCCTGTCGAGGACGGTGAACGAACCTTGGCCCCAGTAGCGCGGAACACGCTCATATACTCTTTCAATTGACTCGGTGAAAATGCTGGGCTGAGAATCTTCCGCTGGCGTTGGTGAACGCTACCGGAAGTGGTGAGAAGGCCTCGTCCTACAGCCGCCTCCCACATGTGAGCAACATCCTTGGTTTTTGGGTATCGGTATCCGGAGTTACGGAGGATGTGCTGTATGGCTTTGGGGTCGGAGGTCATAAGAACATCTTGCTGCATCAGAATATTGCTATAATGTATGCGAGAATTTTGAGGATGAAACTTCCACGCACGGCAAAGCATCCTCCGATACGAAACGTATTCCCGTAGATTTGTTGCCAGGATTTCTCGAGGCCACCAACAGTAGGTTGTGCGCGTAGCTCTAGTTCTTGCCCTAAGGAAATGTCAGTATCAACGGCCTGTCATTAGGCCAACAGACCTAGTAAAATAGACGGAGAGGAGGGCCCTCGCAGGTGTTGGAGAGCTGTCGACCTCGAATGTAGGTACCGGAACCGGAACAGAGCAAGCACGATGGCAATAGCGAGTACTATAGTCATCATCATTGTAGCGGGCGTGCGAGAATGATATCCAGACAGGTTCCTGTTCAATACAAGTATGTTGATGAGCGGTCACGACACGTGGCATAGCTTCGATAATTAATATTCAGTTTGGCAGATAAGCATCTGGGTTCGAAGTCACCAAACTAGGGGTAGAATTCACCTCCAAGTGGAAATTGTCGATTCCGCCGTTAATACGTAGGTAGGTCGAAGTGAATCATAAGTACAAGTGGCATACCATATTTTTACCAAATGGGCTCGAAGACTTACCCTGAATGAAATTCTTTTCAACTAGGCTTTGGCCGTGTTTAAGCTGATAAGAGAATCTTCATCTGAATCATCACCGGACATTGGACAACCCGCAGTATATCCGCCTTTTGAGTTCAGTGAAGGGTTCAAATCGGACAGATGGTTGAGAGCAAAACGGCTGCGGTTGACGTTGACGGGACCATTGACTAACACGCGGGGAACCGAAAAATGAGGACGATCCGAGTACAGTTCCGAAACTATAGTCACGTAATGCCGACACCGTCGGGATCGTTTTATATAGGTAACGCGCCCTAGGCGGCATCACGTGACTCTAGTTTCGGAACTATACTCGGATCGTCCTGAAATTTTCGGTTCCCCGCGTGCTTATAAGGAGAGTGAAGCTGAAAGGGAGATTCAGAATTCTGTTAGATTACCGACTCGCCGCCCCAAAAAGGGGGGCTAATAACCATTACATCCGCTCTCTGAAACCATATTATCCAACAAAGGAATGGAGGCCGAAGGCCTTCAAAGTTCACCGCAGACAGTGATTGCATAAATGCAGGGTGCAAAAAAATCAAGGAATTTGATTTGAATTTGAAAAACAGAAAATGCGAGTCTATTTACATATTTGCTTCCTAACGCGTGATGTCATCCATTGTATTTTCTGCCATTGTTCTTGTGAAAGAGAATGAATCCCGGCTTATAAAGAAGACTACCAAGATGGGAGAGCTCCCTTCCCCTCGTGCGCTACCTCCATGGATCTCTACTACCCTCTTTTCCCAGTCTTTGCATTCCTGAGTTTCGTTCTTTGCCTCATTCCTTTACCTTGGCACTGGCAGGCATGGAACGCCGGCACCTGCTCATTCATGATATGGACCGCCACAGTTTGTCTGGTTGAGTTTATCAACGCACTCATATGGCAAGGAAACGTTGATAACGTCGCCCCCGTGTGGTGTGATATCAGTGAGTACCAACCAAGTTTCATTAATTCATTTGGTAACTTGTTTAAATATTGATTCTGTTTGTAGCCGCTCAAATAATTCTAGGATATAGCATTGGTGTGAATGCGTCATCGCTCTGCATAAGTCGCAGACTCTATAAAATTACTTGCATCCGCACGGTCTCTGTGACTCGCGAAGATGTAAGTGGCGCATTGACGTCTTCATAGTGTGGCTGACCCAACCATTTCTTTCAGAAACGTCGGGGGATTATTGAAGACCTTTGTGTGGCCGTCGGCATTCCCATCCTTGCTCTCGTACTACGTAAGTACTCATTGCAATCCGCGATGGAGAACCATCTGAACCCTGACTCGCAGACATTGTTGTGCACCCCCACCGCTTCGACATCCTCGAAAATATTGGGTGCTATCCCGTTACGTACAATACTCTCCCGGCGTACTTCCTCTGGCTTATGTGGCCCCTTCTCCTTGCGGTCGCCTCCTTCATCTACGCCGCCCTCACCCTCCGCTCCTTCTTCCGTCGTCGCGCCGAATTTGCCATGCTCATATCCTCCCAGAGCCATTCCTCCATGAACACTAGTCGTTACCTGCGGCTCATGATTCTCGCCCTTGTCAACATGCTCTTCGCACTCCCTCTAGGCATATACGTGATATACATCGGTTCGAAAGGCGTCCGGCTCGTACCCTGGGTGTCCTGGGCCGACACACACTATGGGTTTTCACGTGTCGATAAAATACCGGCACTCATATGGCGTGGCGATTATAACTATGAAATCGCTGTTGAGCTCAGTCGATGGTTATCCGTATTCTGCGCTTTCCTTTTCTTTGCTCTGTTTGGCTTTGCCAATGAAGCGAAGAAGCAATACCGTCTCGCATTCTGTAAGATTGCCGGCTGGTTTGGCTTCAAACCTGCTCCCCTGCAACCAAAAGCCGTACCTGTGTGAGCCATAGAACTCGTCTCCCCATTTTCACAGCCTCTAACTTCTTTCGTCACTTCCAGATGGCCGAAGCCTCCAACACCGACAAAGAAACCTCTCCCGCCGTTGCCAATGTACCAGAAGCGGCCCGAATCTATCGAGGTCGATATTGAGCTTGGGACGTACAAGGACGGGAATCCGTCACCCTCGTCTTCTTCATCTACGGTGCCTCCCTCCTACCGGTTGTCGACAGCGCATGCATTTCCCGAGGACGAGAAGTATCCCCTCCCACCAACACATATTCTACCAGATATCGATAGCACCTGTGGGCATTCGAAGTACGGTGCAGTTACTGCCGATGAAGAAGACGATAATGATGTGGTCTTCGTGTCCAATGCATATCGCCATTCAAATTTCTCTGATGATTTCCACCCGAGACCGGTTTCTCAGCCCCAACCTTCTCATCTCGCCAGGAGCTTGCATCCTTCAGTTCCCAACACTCGTTTTTCAAATCCAGGCGTTTAGCCGCTCTTATTTGCCTACTCATTTGCATCACAATTATTTATTACACTTCGAATATTCTGCCAGTGGTACGCTTTAGAAAGCTCAATTCAACTTATATTACTTTTTTGGGTTCAGTTGTCAAGCGACGTTGAGACCAGCGTTCCATGTAAAAACAAACGTTATTTCAGATTACGAACACATAAACTCATTAACCCTAACGTCTACCGTCGGCGGGACGACTCCGGTTGCTTTTAGCAAATTTCGGACAATCAACTTCCTGGGCTTCCCTCCACAACTACCACGGTCCCACCACCACCTTTAACCATGGGCTCTGTCATGCACCTACTGATCTCAGAAGCCTAGGTGTTGTGTAACACAGAATATGCCACCACTGTTTAAACTCATGATTTTCTTCGATGTTTGCCACTTGCCCCTGCCTCGCCAGGTTTTCTTGGTCTTCATGGGCAATTTAACTGTCTTGCCCAGTTCTGTCCAAGTTCTGCTTGATAAAAGTTGATGTTCATTATAACGGCTGCAACTCCAACCGACACTACGTGGGCTCCTCTATCGTCGCGATGTGTGCCTTCTGAGAAAACATCCACAGTAATTGCGAAATCTCCCTCACATAGCTCCAGAGGTCCCGACCGACAAGGCAGGATCTCAAACTGTAGTTTGGGGACATATAGAATGAAGTATGACCTATGGAAATTTGAAGTCCCGCCAGTGTGCGAGACAACGCGGTTCCGGGTATGGAAGAGGAGAAGGATGACGGCGATTTAGATTGAAAACTGTGCTCAAGGAACAAGTTGTTAGTAAATGCTGGTGTGTCTAACTCATTTTTTGGAATAGGGCCCCGTAGTTGATGTATGATGTTAGCGAAAGATGTCTTAGTAGTACGTCAAAAACAATCAGGTTGTTGTTACTAATCATATTAAATCTGAACACACCCTGCAATCACGCTGAGCTCAAGTTGAGGTCTACACTTTGTGAGTTCGTGAATGTCTTTCCTGTCCAAGTCGACGATTATTGCACCTTCAGGCTACAGAAATTAGGCAGTAAGGTTTGAGTAAGGGGCCCGGCAAAGTCAGTCGCGCCGTCGCAAGGTCCAAATCATGCGGAATATGCAGACCGATACTAGTCGTACTACCTAGATAGTGGCATAGGCCTACGCTATTGTCAAAACTCAACCGGAGTCGTCCCGCCGACGGTAAACGTCGCGAAATGAACAAATTGTGAATTCATACTCTTGGGAGCCGGTTCGCGGCACATATGCCAAGTATGCCGAAATCACACTCCGACCGCCTGGCGCTGTGGCACTAGTGCGATAATGATCGTGCTTCAAAGCCTCGGCCTCAACACTCCAGCTGCCATGTCCTAGGTATCGATTTCTTTGATAATTCCCACTAGTCTTCTGTCCTGCCGGCGGCGTTGTTGAAGTACTCACTCCCATATCACCCCGACGGGCGTGAGTCTTGAGATCCTAATCCGGTCAACAATAACCCGGCATGAACAATGTTCTTTTTCTTGTTCAATACTTAAGATTATTCAGCCACTGTCGCCATTACTTAAACTACCACTCACTGGTCTGCTTGCTGGAAAAGCGATACGCTGCGCGAACCATACTAGCCTCTAAAACCGTCCTCTTTCAATGGACTGTCTTGACATTACTCTCAGCAGCCTCGATGGCTCAGAGCCTTTCGCCCTTGAGTTCCCACCAGTTAACACCGAACGCGACTCGGCGTACTCTGCCCACGGAGGGGGCTGCGTCATCGCATGACGCTCTACATTTTTTTACAGTGACACTGAGTCCTTTGTACGTTCTGTTTATTTCACCGACGCAGATTCATTTGACTGACGGACACTTAGCTAGGACTTGAAATTAGACTGCACACTGGCAGCATCTATTTCTACATCAGTGGCAAATGCAGCCGCCGCATCAATCCTCCTCGCTCCTTCCTCCGAATCTGCCACCTCCTTCGCAAGTGTGTCTCCGCTCGTTTTTCCCCATCTCTCATTCCTATACGTGTCGTTGCAGTAGGATATTTCGTCTTTCACCTACTTTCCTTCGTAATGTACTTTTTTTAAGCCGCGAACAGCGTAACTCGAGTTTATTGTTTTTTAAATGTATCCAGTTGTGTACGTAAAATTCCCAAGAGTGTCTCATTCTGATAGTCTTCGCATCAACTCTTGTGCTCTCTACCTTATAATTTTACTCACTGCCGGGAGACTTGTGCGGTGAAATTTCTCCGCAGTGATGATTGTATATTGAAAGAATGCTTAACGTCTTCCTTTTCTGGTTGACAGTGTCTGGCACCCATGCCGATACTTTCTCCCGCCGAGCTTTACCCTCAATCAAATTGAGTACCATTATTTAAGCATCAAGTCTCATAGAGGAAATAATGGTTCAATGATGAAATTTTCTTCGCGATATGTCCAATTTTCAAAAACCCGCGCATGAATGAATGCTTAGCTTCATCGACCATCGGTTGTCTTTGTTCCCTTTGCGTACTTACATTCCCTTGACATTCCCTGCCGATGCAAAACATTGTTCGCTCGATACAGACTCTTCATGTAAACACACACCGGCCCGTCACCCCCAAAAGGGCACACAATAACGCTCCCAAACACATTGTCTTGCAGTTTCAAATAAAATGTACTTGGGCAGGCATTATGCCCTTTTTCTACCCCCATAACTAGACCCCCTCTAATCAGCGCAAGGCCGCTAGCACCACCATCGTTCAGCTCACCGTACCATGGACGATTTTCTCTCTCTCACTCTGCCTGATATCATCGCGCCAGAGGATATAGCATTTCTCGTCGAAATGCAAGATATTTCGATAGTGCCCGTTAACGAGGAATCTACCCCCGGGCTACCTGGAACGATGTGCGTCGTAGCATGAGCGCGTTAAAGTGAGCTCTGTTTGGTTTTGCCTTTCGCGCTGCGTTACTGACAAGTACGTCTTTCCTAGCTCAAATCTTTATATAAATCGGCCGACGTCAAGCAGCATAGGATGATGACGTACTTCTGTCGTGGTAAGTCCACCTCATTTCTAAGCCACTTGTCCTGAGATCATCGTTCACGCAGACTCGTTTGCCACAGCGATACCCCCACCATTTTCGACCTTCGCCCGCCTTCCCAAGAGTGAAGGCCTTTTATTAAAATTCCGTGCACTCTTTTGTATCTTATATCTCCTCTACAGCCTTTTCATACTACTTTAGTCGTTCCCTTGTGTCGCACTAAGTGTTATATATTTGTGTCCAGCAGCAGCCGCAGACTTAGAGTTATATCGAGCAAGTATCAAGGCCCAAGGACATCAAGAAAAAGCAACGTAGAAGTCTGTGGCACCCCAATAGCGTTTAGGAGGCCACTCATATCGAACTCGATCTACATGTGTAGGCGAACTCAAAGTAGAAGGGACATCATGGCAATATTCGCGCTCCTCGCCACTGGGCTTGACTGCGGGAAAGGAACGTTAAGGAACAAACAAGGCTTGCGTCTACCTCCAATTCGACGCATCCATGTCACCCCGAAACGCCATTTCCTGGGGTGTACTTGCGCAACCCTGCACGCAGAGCTACTATTGCACGGTGGACTTGCTGCAGTGAGAAAGGCTGGACGGAGATTGACTGGAGCATTGACCTTGGACGGCTAAAGTACTTCCGATAGGAGTGGATACAGGCCATAAAAGGACCTCAAAGTGCGCAGTAGCCTCGCTGGTTACCCAACAAAGAAATAAAGTCAACACGGGCGCTTAGGTCGAACCTCCTTAACGGCGGCGATATTCCCTGTTGTTTGCACGGAGACTCGAGACTCGGTGCTTCGCCTTGATCGCATACGCAACAATTCGAAGAATAATTTGAAGCATCTTGTGTATTCGAAAGATGGGGAGGCGGGCTGTATTATTTTCCGTGATAACAGCTGGTGATGCAAAGTTGATGGACGAGGTTCAAGCTCACCTCGGAATGTTCCGGAATATTCCATACATGTTCCGCCATCCGCCCCCTTTTCATATCTTCACTCAGTTCACGTCACTACGACATCTGGATATTATGTCGTGTTAAAGGTGAGGTTAAGGGTCGTTCAGTGCATGGAAAACGACCAGCTGAACAGAATCCGAAAGAAATGAGGAAGACACGAGCCTGAGGGTCATCGACTCTGGAGTTCTCGGCGTGAGTCTTTTTTGGCATTTCTAGCATTCCATCCAAGTAAAGTTCAGGATATCGATCTTTTATTAAATGGACGGGTAATCTGCAATACACTACCATCTTCATGAACCCAGATATCTCGCTTCTCTGTTGGGAGAATCCTTCAGACGCTTTGGTTAAGATATCACGATGGGTCAACGCAGATTAAACATACACAGCAGTGAGCCTATTTACCCCATTATGTGAGAAGAACATGATCCCACGATGGGCGGCTCTGTCCGTCAAGCCTCGTGTGCCCAGGAACTTCGCGAAATTTTACAGGATCTGCCAGACTCCGGGAGTTATACTTGCGGAGATCCAGACGCCGCTGATAGTCTGTCTATCTTTCCGATTTACTTATTGAACTACTTGCAATTCTATAGGTTTAAAGCCTCCCATTGAACTGCAGCTGGGACCTTTCTGGGTCTTTAAAAGGTATTCTCTTCAGGGAAGTCAATTTCACCTCCGGCCATTGTTTGTGCCGGAGTGCATATAATTCGAATCCCTTAGCGCTTGCCATTAAGCCTATCAGAACCACATTGTTGGACCACGACTATATCTGGATTGATGCCGCCTTTGAGTCCTGAATCCTGATCCACCGAGTCGTCACCACGCATATCTTTTCTACCTAGACCTCTACCATCGATCAAAGGTGTTGGTACGAAATTGTGCGTTTAAAAGCCGTATTGCAGTAGACGAGATAAAATGGTATGTATAGCTTCTTCTTTCTCTTGTATCTCTCCTGATATGCGTCATGGTCAGAGGACCTTTCTGGGGTATTCTGATCATGTACGACAACGGTAGCGTTATCGTTGTCCGGTCTTCTGTTTTATCTGTGTGATCTATCGTTGCATCTCGATGAAGCATCATTCAAAAGCGAGGTTCTTTTCTCAGACCACGCGTTTCTATTCTGGTATCTGGTGTCTCTTCTTCGTTCCTAGGGTTGGCCCGGTTTGCTAAGTTTGGTTTCATAGTAGCAGGGAATGAGGTCAAGGACAGTGCCAAGGGGTTATCTACTACCAGCTCTGGGTTTCATGAGGAGACCCCTTTCATCGCGGAACTCGATACACTCCTCCTGGCGACCTGCTACTGCGCAAGCGATGTTTGTGGTTTGGAACATTGATGGAGGTCCGTGGGCCGACATATGAAATAGCAAAATTTGCACATTGCAGTATTCGGGCTACGGAGATATATAAATACATGGCGGCAGCCCTTTGACGAGCATTCCTCGCACCTATGGATACAGTGCAAGCAGTATACATTTCTGCCTGCGTACTGGTTCTCTCCGCACTGATTTATTATCTTGGCTCAAGACGTAAGGTCATTCAACACCTTCGTGGCCCGACTTGTCCTTCAGTTTTATTAGGCAGGTCAAACCCCTTTTGAAAACCGAATAGTTGATTCCATCTTTCGCACAGGCCACGAATTTGAGTTACGCTCCCAACGAACAGCCGGGGGCCTAGAGATGGCTTGGCAGAAGTTGTACGGGAACGCTTTTCGTATTAGTGGATGTTTCGCTGTAAGGTCTTCTGTTATCCTCCTTTGTTCTACCCCGGTTCTTATTATGAAGTTCACTTAGCAAGATATCCTTATGACCTCGGACCCCAAAGCAATTCAACACATCCTCCGTAACTCTGGGTATCGATACCCGAAAACAAAGGATGTCGTGCACGTGTGGGAGCTAGCGGTGGGGAAAAGCGTCGTAGCTGCCGCAGGTTCCATACATCAGCGCCAACGAAGGATCCTCAGTCCGGCTTTTTCATCTAGTCAGTTAAAGAATTACGCGACAGTATTCAAGGCCACTGGCATCGAAGTTCGTAATTACTACTTGCAGTAGTCTACTAACGATTCTATCTGGAACCAGCTCTGTAGGAAGATCCGTGAGCTCGTAGATGGGGGTCCGGTGGAAGTCAACCTGTTGGAGTGGACTGGCCGCGCTGCTTTGGATAATATTGGCCTAGGTAAAAGTTTCGACTGGGGAGGTATGTGTATGTCTCATCATTGCGTTTAGCCTCCTTGGGATATAAATTTGGTGCCCTCGACGGAAAGTCATCGGAAATGGCAGACCTGATTCGACGTTCATTGTAAGTTACATCGAACATTTCTCTGTACACTGCTTTATGGATGTATCAGCACTTCCCTCTCGAACATGTCACCAACTCCTCTTTTAGTCCTGGCCCCTGCTCTCTGGAGATTCCTCCCAAAGTCAATGTTATCCATCGTTGAAAGGATATCCACTCCGGAGAGCAGGATCTTCAAGCAGTTCAACACGATAGCAAGAAAGACAGCGCGCGAGACGATCAAGAACGCTCCTCGCGATGGTTCGAGGAAACTCGTGACTCTCCTAGGTACATATCTTTTTCCTTCGTGTCTGAAAATATACTGACCAGTATGACATCAGCCACCGCATCTGACAAAGATTTATTGGACGAGGATGAGATCCTCTCCCAGCTGGCGTAATAACTAATTATCCCAGGTTTTGCATTTTCTAACGAGTTGCACATTTCCTATTGCTTCTAGAACGTTCACTCTAGCCGCCGAGGACACTGTAGCGTCTGCGATCTCTTGGACACTCTATGAGCTTAGCCGATGTCCTAAATATCAAGCCCGTGTTAGAGCAGAGATAGCCAGCCTAGTTGATTATGAGAACATGTCTCTGCTCAATGCCGCCATAAACGTATTGTCTCTTCTTTGCCTTTTCTTCGAAATCGCATCCTTACATGAGCGTATAAGGAAACGCTGCGCCTACACCCTCTCATGTTCACCTTCTCGCGGCATGCCGCTGAAAACGACGTTATTCCATTAAGTGAACCGATCACTACACGAGTGGGAGAGACGTGGAATGAGATTCCAGTGGAGAAGGGACAGATGGTAATGATTTCGGCGTATACTTATAATCGGTAAGTGAGGTACCCATCCCACTACAGAGATTCATTCAGTTTCGTCTACAGACTTCCAGACGTTTGGGGAAAAGATTCCGATAATTGGAACCCAGAGCGTTTCTTTCAGGAAAGAAATGGTGTTTCGGTCGGCATACACGCTAACTTGTACGTTTGTTTTATTCTCAAGGTTTTGACTGCATTTCGTACTGAAAAAATCTTTAACAGGCTGAACTTCAGTAAGTATCGTCATTAGAATAGGCTTTATAAACTTGTCCGACCTATTACTGACTCAGGTGATGGCGTACACGGATGTATCGGGTGCGTTCGTTTATCTACTCTTTCCTTCTCTCGGATTCCAAATATATGAACAGATGGAAATACGGGTATGTACAGACCGGCACTGCAGTGCTCACTTCGATACTGACCCTTTGGCACTGGTAGATTAATCCAATTGCAGATCATCCTGGTCGAACTTCTCAAATCATTTGAGTTCCTCGATTCTAAGGTGGAGATCCTTAACGGGAGTGCATTTGTTGGCTTGATACCCGTTGTCAAAGGAAGAGAACAGGAAGGGATGCAGGTGCCCATAGTTGTCAAGGCGTTGAACTACTAGTGCTGGTTCTTTATTTGGAGTTTGGAGCACCACACGAGTCTTCTGGCAAAAAAATATAATCTGGCATTGATAGGAAGTGTGTATGGGCAATTGTAGTACAACTATCGAGCCCGATAACAGAAGTAGCAGAATGTCAGTTAATATGCTAGAGACTTAGCGCCCGTACGATCACAGGTACTTGGACCCCTTCCTCTTCCCTTCCCTGTACGATAGGCATCAAACTTATACCTGCTACGCCATTGAGAAGCTCCACTCCAGAGTCGAGAAATTCGAATGATTTGAGGAGTTCGACTAGGATGGCTTGGACTTGAAGCAGCCCGTATTTCCATCTAAGAAGGTTGGGGAATTTTATGTTCAAACAGAGAAGCCGGAAACCTACCCAATGCAGCCATAAACGCCGTCACCTATCATACAAAACCAGATAAAACGCAAGCACTTTTATAAGAAAAAGAAGACTTTACTAAAATTCAGCCTAAGAACAATTTTTGTCAGTATATATCGTGACTAGGGGTTCTTTTTGGCTCACAGATTCGCATGGAGACCAACTGAAATTCTATCTTTCCCTTCTGTCTTGAGAAATCGCTCGGGTTGCCATTCGTCCGGGTTATTACCCCATACGCTGGGAAGTCTACAGCCACACTTAGACGTCTTAGGTTGTGTTCAGGATATAAACTCAACATACCGGTTGTATGTATAAACAGAAATCATTATCATTTGCCCTTTTCCCACCGAGATCTCGTTCCACGTTTTGCCTCTTCGAGTACGGATTGCCTCATCCAGTGGAATTATGTCGTCGTCTACTGTGTATCGCGATATCGAATGCATGATAGGATGCAAACGGAGGGATTCCTACCGGGTTTATCAGTCCTACATTGAGAGAGAGAGAGAGAATGAGTACATTGACGGCTGCATTCAGTAAGGGCGTAGAATCGTAATCGGCAGGATGAGACTGAATTTCCTCTCTTACACGAGCTTGGTAGTCAGGTCGACGACTCAGTTCATAGAGCGTCCAAGCCATCGCAGCAGCAGTAGTGTCCTCTCCAGCTAGGGTGAAATTCCTGCAAACGGTGTCAGTATTATCGCCCGAGAAATTTAAAGATTCATTAGTACGCCAGTTGGGATAGAACTTCGTCTTCATCCATTTGCATTTCGTCGGACGCAATGGCTGTATGCCGGCGAGTAAGCTTAAGCAGAATAGATTCGAGTAGGAGCACGCACCTAGGAGATTTACTATGTCTCTAGAAGCATCGCGAGGAATATTCGTCAGCACCTGGTGTGCCGTCTTCTTCGCTATGTTTCTGAACTGGTGTAGAATTTGGATCTGTCTACTGGGAGCTTTGTTGACGATGGACAACAGCCCTTTCGGGAGAAACCTCCAAAGTGTAGGAAAGAGAATGAGGAACGGCGTTGGACTGATATTTGAGAGAGCAGTACTGAAATCAAGAATAAGAAACAAATCTCGTAGTGTTGATGGGAAAGAAGGAATACAATGTAGATTTAGATATATCAGCCAACTCAGACGATTTTCCGTCGAGGGCGCCAAAATCACATCTGAAAGATGCTAAATTTTATGAGTGATCGAGATCGCCGACAAGTTCTGAAATGCTTACTCAGGCCAACAATATCAAGTGCAGCCCGATTGGTCCATTGTAATACGTTTATTTCCATCGGACCCTGGCTGACAAGTTCACGAAACTTTCCGCTGATCTATCAATGAATTCTATCAATAACGAAATATTTTATCTGCCAGGAAATACATGAGGGAGAGCTGACTTTGATCCCGGTAGCTCGGAACACGCTCAAATACTCTCTCAACTGGCTCGACGAGAAGGCCGGATTGAGGATCTTTCGTTGCCGTTGGTGAGTCGAGTCGGCAGTAGCAAGAAGTCCTTTTCCCACTATCATCTCCCATAGGTGCGCTATATCCTTCGTTTTGGGGTACCGATACCCAGAGCTACGAAGGATGTGCTGTATAGCTTTGGGGTCCGAAGTCATCAAGATGTGTTGCTACATCATACGTGATTAGCATGAACACCAAGCCAGGAGAAAGTGAAATTTCACAGCGAAGCATCCCCCGATACGAAAAGTGTTCCCGTACGTCTTCTGCCAGGTCGTCTCTAGGCCGCCAACTGTAGGTTGCGCACGCAGTTCTAATTCATGGCCTAACACCATATTCATTATAAGTCGCCTCTGTTAATCAATGACATTTTGTGACGAACCTAGTAGAAGAGAGGGACGCGGAGGGCCGTGAATGTGTCTGATGCTAGCTTTAGATGTGCGAGTTTTGAACCCAAAGAGAATCTTGACGGCAACGGCAACAGCAACAGCAACAGCAAGAACGGTTAGAGTCTCCATCTCCTAACGTCCGTAGCAGTCCTTCGCTGCTGTGAGGGGGAGGTTGGAAGGGGCATCTCGTGGATACCCCGCACTTTAAATCAGGAAACAACAAGTGCATGATTCAGGCTGTCACTCAAATTGAACACGTAAAAACTTACTTTCGATCTTCTCACTTTAGGTCTGTAAGGCCACGTTTTGCGAAGTTTAATCTTCAGATTGCGGCTTTATTAGTAGAAGTTTCAAGACACGTATCTGACCGATAAGCACAAGTTCGACGACCAACGAATGGTTAGTGGAAAGGCAGTAATATAGATGGATGTGACTAAACTGTAGCACTCAAAATGGCAGCTGACCAGATTCGTTGGCCTAAACTGATGGTAATTGAGCGGAGTCACTGTCTATGAATTCCTGGTGAGCTAATACGTCATACCGTTTTATTGCGCCATAGAGAACCAGAGAAGGTGCAACCTACTGATTCTGTTTGAATGGAATTGCCCTTGTTCGAGTCAGTGTCATTGTCCGTTCAGGTAATGAGAGTTAGAGATAAGTTAATAACATATTAAGGTTCCTCGAAGCACTTTCAACGAAATATACGAAGAAGTTCGGAATACATCTGATCATGAGCACGTACACACTCGGCCGAAGACAAAATTGCAAATTTCCCTTTCAGAGAACTGGGACGGGTTTATCCGGTGGACCGGTAGCTCTTACCATGCCATCTTGGACAAAAAGAACCCCAGCCAATCCTGCTGAAATGAGCAGTAATGCTCCAGCCACTCGCTTGGATTTCAGCAGGGAACCCTCGCAAACGAGCGAGGGACATCAAATTAAGGCCGCCTATTTATCTACTATGCTGTACACTAATGAATGAGTAATAGAATCGACGTTGTACCAAAGTAAATGAAGCAATGTCCGAGGAGCAAAGTCCTTGACACTGGACAACCGGAGATCCCGAGCATTTGGCATGCGCGACACTTGATCCTCCAACAAATCCCAACACATATTTATTGATTGTGCAGCTTGTATGGAGGTTATATGTACGCGTGTTAACATTTAGAAACGGATATGACTAGGTTCGTTATCGAAGGAGACAGAAAACGTAGTACCACACTAGCCTGAGGACTCGGAACTCAACTTCTGGACAAGCACGGGAACTTGAACCCCCTCCTGTTCCCTTCCCTTAACAAGCGGTATCAGACTGATAAGTGCCATGCCATTGAGCAGCTCTTTGCCTGAATCGAGAAACTCAAACGATTTGAGGAGCTCCACCAGGATTGCTTGAACTTCGAGCAACCCGTATTTCCAGCTTTCAAAGGGTATACGAACAAGCGTTAAAATAAAGATAATATAATGCCTTATCCGATGCAGCCGCGGACACCGTCACCTGATTTGATTTGAGATGCGAAGCAGATGAGAGGAACAGAACTCACCAAAATTCAGCCTAGGGTCTATCAGCACAGGTAGATATTTGTACTCAGCTGAGATCAACTTACAAATTTGCGTGGAGGCCAACCGATATTCTGGTTTTTCCTTCCAGGTCGACAAACCGCTCTGGTACCCAGTCATCCACGTTATCACCCCATATACCTGGTAGTCTGTGCAGATGAGTGCGGGCATGGGTAGGACAGCGGCAGCCAGGTACTGATTGTATGTATAAGGTGATATCATCACCATTTGTCCCTTCTCCACGGGAACCTCATTCCAAGTCTCGCCAGTTCGAGTCTGGACTGGCTCGCTGAAGGGGATAGTGTCATTATCTACTGCATATCGCAAGAATGTATAGACGATGGGATGTAGACGGAGGGTTTCCTATGAAGGCATTATTAATATCAAGCCGAAGCTGGGAGTAAGAGACGGTACATTGATGGCGGCATTGAGTAGCGGTGTCGAATCGTAGTCGGCGGGCCCTCGACGGATTTCCTCTCTTACGCGAGCTTGATAATCAGGTCGTCTACCTAGCTCGTAGAGCGTCCAAGCTATTGCAGCGGCTGCGGTGTTCTCTCCGCCGAGGGTGAATGTCCTAAAGGACGGCGAGTAAGTGACCATTGGGAGATATTACAGGGCTATCAATACGCCAACTGGGACAGTATTTCATCCTCATCCATGAGATTTTCGTCGGAAGCCCCAGCTAACGGCAGATGTTGTAGTATATATGAATATGGTGAGGATACACAAACCTAGAATAGTCACGATGTCCTTCGAATGATCGCGTGCAACGTTCTCGATCGTCTGACGTGCTGTCGCTGTGGCCACACTCTTTAATTTCCGAAGAAGTTCACTCTCCTTGTTCGGTACTTTCTCAAGGACTGTCAGTATTCTCTCTGGAAGGAACCTCCACAGAGCAGGAACGAGGATTGTAAAGGGGCCTAGCGGTATCTTTGAGAGTGTGGTGCTGATATCAGGAATCAGGAGTAGAACACCTGAGCGGTAGTGGGACAATAAGGGCATACAATACAAGCTTTGATACATTTGCCATTTCGGATGACCCGCCGTCTAAAGCGCCGAGCTGACATTTGAAGGATGCTGGAAAGACCGAGTAAATCATGTCGTCAAAGACGCAAATAGAATGAACTGACTTAGACCAATAATATCCAAGGCAGCATAACTGGTCCATTCCAATAGGTCTATTTCCTTCGGACCTTGGGAGGGTCGGAAGTCATAAGAATATCTTGCTGCAGAACTGCTGTTAGTATCGCATAATCTAGGGGAAAATCGCCCTTACAGCAAAACATCCGCCAATATGAAATGTGTTTCCATAAGTTTTCTGCCAGGCTGTCTCTAGTCCTCCAACAGTAGGTTGAGCCCGTAGCTCTAATTCATGCCCTACAAAATGATGTAGAATGTATTATCCTGTTTGTATTAATTAAACAGACCTAGTAAAAAAGATGGACAGGGAGGGCCTTGAAGCTGTTGAATAGGTTTATACTTGCGGAATTTAAATGATAAAATTTTTAACAGAATGACGATCGCAAGTATCATCCGGGGGTCAATCATCATAGTATCGTGATAGGTGGGGGTGCGACCCTTGCAACGAGAGCTACACCCTGGTCCTTGCACATGTGATGTACATCTGATAAGAACGGCGTACAAAAGGATGGATTCTTCTAATCGATGCGAAAATGTGGGTGACACAAAAGGATGGCCGTTGATGTCCGTGCCTATTTCTGAGTAGAACATTAGAAGTGGGACCAAGTGATTCACAGAAGTATATATACCTAATGCATTCAATGACATTGCTGTCATACATCAGAACGTCGGAGCCACATATTCTGTCCAAATCGAAAAAGTGAGATCACAGACAAGCGCGCTTCAACCACACGGCAATTGGTGTATTTAGTAAGAAGTCTCGGAGGAGGAGGCTTGTCCAAGTGAAGCAGTACCATTTTGTGAGAATCAAAAGGCGAGTCTTATAATCTCTCATAGACTAAGACTATAGATTTAGACAGACGCTACGTACATGACGAGTCGGAAGTAGTACATTTGAGCAGGATTTCAAATTCGGAGTTTGCCGTTGTCAGAAATTGTGCACTGACCTGCCACAGCCACCGTGACTACTATGACCTTCGCAGAGCCCGGCGAGCTGGACTTTGCAGTGTCACTCTCCAAGCTTCAAGTTCATACAATTTTTTAATTTTATCTGCCACTGTTAGTGAAACCAAATTGGATTTCCCCTCTCCGATATGATTACGGTCGGCTGTTACTTTCCGTTTTCCACGTTTTATTCTACTTATGTTAAGTGCTTCCTGCTTGAAACGATTGAAAGTCCTCACACTGTCAATCGCAGGGCCCAATCGGAATATCAGAAAAGCCTAGAAAGCAAATGCACCCGATCTTACAGGACGTCAGCTCAAATGTTGCCTATAGAAGGTCTATCTGATGTGCCCTCAGGCTGACGCACAATGTTGCTTCCGTCCAACATTGTCGCATTCACAAATACTTGACAATCACAATGGAAGACATAGAAGCTTTCACATTATGACATCGCAATCTGTTACCAGATGATCAGCCAAGGAATATATGTAGTGCCGCGCAAACGTGCTCCTCCCCACCTTCGGCTGTACATTTGTGCGTTCACTCCGCATAATCGAATGCCTACCGTCTCGTCAGATGATACGTCGTTTTGGCAGGATTATGTTGCTATCGATTGCGTCTCCGAAATACAGGAGAATCGCTTGATTCCCGAAGTCATCTCGATGCCACGGGCATATCCAAGCGCTCTGAATGAGAAAATAGAAGTTTCTCAGACTTCCCAGATACTCCCACATGGTCAATTGCTATCTCCTGTCCACATCTCTAACCCTTCAGACAGCGAACGGTCACTTGAAGTCACTGGTGAACAAGCCGGCTAATAGCTGATCCCCACGAGTGAAACCGACATGTACATCCTACTCAGAAGGCACCTGTTCTCAACTAGTTCGCGACGCCAGCCAGCACGTTCTTCGCGAGATCCTCTAGTCTCACACCACAACGAGCAGAAATATGAAGATCAGCTCTAGGGAGATCCGCATGTCGGGTATCTTCGCCGCAGGAAGATGGTTCTCTTCTTCTCATTGGCCACGTTAGCGTAGACGAGGCCCACATCTATATGGTCGTGCACTTACTGAACTGTTCCTAACCGTTGACTATTTTCCGCTGGTTCTACCTCAAAACGGTATGTACATACGCTAACAAGTTCTGCCTCTGCCGCATCACCGTGGCCGTTATCTTCTTGCATGCGACGATAGGCCCGAGTTTCGGGAACACCACCATGGCAAACATCTGAACCGGACTATTGTACATGCGTGTACCATGAAATGTCGAACCTTCAAACCTGTTCCCTTTGCATCGTGCCAGAGCCTTCAACCATGTCGAGAATAGAACACATTTCCAGATTACGCTAAACTCGGATGAAGCTCAGTATGAGCTTAATGTTTTGATGATCAGGGGGACTTGCACTCCCTCCTCGTTTCTTCCTTTGAGGAGAGGTATCAAACTTATAAGTGCCATTTCTTTGATAATTTCCGCTTCAGAGCTGAGAAATTCGAAGGATTTCAACATCTCAGCTAGAATTGTGTGGACTTTGAGTAAACCGAATTTCCAGCTTTAGCATTTACATATCAGAAGAGTCGCAGGGTAGGAGGAAAACGCAGACGTACCCAATACATCCATTAGTATAGCATCATCTGGGGAAAGATCGCCTGACTCACGTTTGGTTGAACATTGGCGTGTAAGTAAATGGCAGGGAAAGCTTATTATATAGTAGCTTGATAATGCCGCCCTAGCACAACTGACAAACGCTTCCGCTTGCCCGGCTACGCGTACCCAACCTGATCCCGTTTGCTATACTTAATTCAGTTTCAATTGGAGAACTCGGTAGAATGAGCTAAGATCTTCTCAGCCGAAGCACGCTGACACGCGACTAATTTTTTCTGCAAGCATCTTGTGCGGGTAGGCCATACACTGTAGTTCATCACAGGCCTGCGCATCCCGATTCCAACGAAGATATGCCAGGAAGGCGAACCATATCCTGAGCGATTTGAGGGCACAGGTCTAAGAAAGATAGGCAACCGTCTGTTGTCCCAAGATTTAGAAATTTTCAACAGTAGATGCCTACTGTTGAAGAACAAGGCGACACGTTTAATAATAGAGTCTGAACGAAGCATGATTTGCGAAGGTACGCAGTGTTTTGTCCATTACAAGCTAAGTGTGGAACGTCGGGATAGTGTAATCATTCTCGTTCCCCGTAATTTAGGCCTTAGATGTTGCAAGCAGGCTTGCGATCCATGATGACCGTTTTCAACTGCGAGATCGTATGCAGTCCTGGCTTTGTAGTCTGTAGCCATAGTATCGACACCTGGATTTTCCAACAAGACTTTGACAGCCTGCGTCTTTCCTTCCTTGGCGGCTCCAGCAAGGGCCATGAACCCATGCCAATCTTGACTGTTGACGTCCACCCGACCTGTCTTCAACAGCATCTCCACGATATGATCGTGCCCAGTATCTGCAGCATAGCGCAAGGCCGTCTGCTGTGTTACAAACGATGGTGCATCCAAATTGATATCTTCCCGCTCTAAAAACATTCTCACAATGTCGGTATGACCTCTCCCTGCAGCAACCATAAGTGGAGATTCGTAATTCTCGTCCCACGTAGTAGCTTCGATGTCCGGTTGTGCAAGCAGGATCCTGACCACTCCCGAATGACCACCCCAGACGGCCCAGAATAGTGCTGAAGCTCCGTTCTCACAGACTTTATTTAACGAGTCCATGCGCTCGGACTTCAAAATCGCTCTGACGACTTCTGGGTGCCCGTTACGTGCCGCTTCCATGAGAGGTGTACGATACCGCCTCTCCGGATCGGTTTGATTAACATCGACATCGTCTCGCGCCAAAAGCATCTTCACCATGTCAAGATGTCCTTCTTGTGCAGCCAACCCTAACGGCAGGTCGTTGCGCGGATCAGCGCCTCGATTCATAAAAACTTCCATGATGTGCATCAAGCCATAATATGCGGCAAATAGCAGCGGAGAGGGAGCAAAAGGTCGTGACCCGCCATATATCCTTGTGAATTTTGCCGTGACACGCCTGTGGTGCTCTACGTCCAAAAAGGTGACAATCTCGTCCTCCATAGAATACTGGACGGAAGGGCTGGCATGGAAGCCCCAATTGCTCGACGAGTAACGAAGAAATGGAAAGATCTCAGGTCGTGTTCTGATGTCCTCGAAAGTTTCGGGAAGGGCAAAGATGTCGAACGACAGATACGTCAGGCAGGTGCGCATGATGGTTTCTTGAATATAGGGGAAAAGTTCCTGAGAAGTCATGTTCAACGAGGGTAGGAGAACCAGAAAGTTGTCACTTACGCACAAACCTCATTACAGGTCCTCTCTCCTGGTCAAACCCGGGTTCTGTGATCACAAGTCCGGCACAGACGCTCCCGAGAAAGTCACCGTCAAAGAGATTATCTGGATCAAGAACCTTTGTACCCGGTTCAACAGCCAGAGCGTACCGCAGTTCCAACACAGTCAAAGGGCGCTTAGCAAATGCCACCCAACTGTACACACGGTATACAAGGTCTCTATCATATACACCTTGACTATCGACTCTCGCCAACGTCTTGTCGTACGCACTCGTCATAGATTCTGGCAGTTTACTGAGTACTTCACGAAGTATTTTTGGATTTGTTGTCTGAGCAAGCAAGTCCATGTGCAGGCCCGCCAGAAGGAACCTACAGAAACTTGGTCAGCAGATGCAACAGACATAATTGTACGAGGAACCTACATGCCCTTGGCCTTCCCGGCAATTCCAGCGAGTATCGCCTCACGCAGATCGTCTCGTCCCCTGACGTGGCGGGAAAAACGGCCGCGCGAGAGCTTGGCTGCAATATACGTATTAATATCCTCATCAGTAGCTCGGATATTCAACCTAGTGTCTTCTTGAAACAGCGATCCTATCGTGGTGATGTCTCTCGATGTCACAAGGAGATGTATATTAGGGCCTAAGGACTTGATCAAGCCAAGCAACTCTTCTCGCCCTCCATTATCGTCAATGAACTCATCGAGCGCGTCAAGAACGATGTATACACGTTGCAATGATTCAAACTCTTGTGAAAGAATTTTGGTAAGGTCGTGAAGGGAAGGTCGCGTTTGGTCACGAAGACACTGACTGTAAAGCGATGTGATTGGGATGGAGAGACCGCTGTCTTGAATCAATTGCTTCATGAGGCTGCAAAGAATGTCGACTACGGTTTGGGTAGTTGTGGATTGGTAATCACAAAAGATGCTCAGGACGAGCGTCTCCTTCTGGTTTACTAACATCCGTAGATGATCAATGGTGATGGACGCCAGGATGGTCTTTCCGACACCCGCTGAAGAGACAAATTAGATCCAAGGGAACCATGAAGACATTCATCGGAATGACTAACGGTTGCCTGGACACCACAAACATGCTGAATCTGCGGGACCATGAACCCACTCCTGAATCTGTTGGCACTCGAGGAACCATCGCTCAGTGTCGCCCACACGCTGGGTCAGTTTCTCAGCTTGTACGGACTTGAAATTTGTTGAACTGAGCCAAACGGCTACACGCATAAGCATTTCATCTGTCTAATTGTCAAAAACCAGTCGCAAATGAATGGAAATGCACACACCATCTTGAAACTTCTGTATCTGATTTTGCATTCTCAACATCTCATTATTCATGTATGTCACCTGGCCACCAATTTTGACAGTGTTTCGGTCTACACGGCCTACGTCGTATCTGATGCGTTTTGTATCATCCGAAATGTCATCGACTTTGGTGTCGACGGTAGTCAACATCTCGTTGATCGCGTGAGATAGAGTTCTATGCGTCATACTCAGCATGAGCTAGCTAACAAACGAAGAAACTCACGCATGATCATGCTGTACGGCAATAACCACCAAGGATTTGATTCTCTCGATCTTCTTCAAAGTATCTTCCACACTCTCCTTGCTGAACTTCCAAAATAACCTCTGCTTCATCCTTCCCATACCATCAGACGCGGGTTCCAACTTCTTTTTGAGTTCATTGAGTAACACGCCGAGTTGTACGAAGAGATCCGACAATCTTTGCACCGTAACAAGCCAGGGGTCGTCTGCCGCCGCCGTTTGGATGAGTTGCTGTTAGGTAAATCGCCAGGTTTGAGAGCTGCTTGGAAAGCTCATCGCGCTCTTTGGGGGCATCTTTTACATCCTTGAGGTACTTGACAGTGATGTGCGCAAGTTCCACTAGGCTGACAATCGCTGACGCGAGACCGACAGCTTCCATACGTGACGGGAGGAGGCAAGGCTGCGCTCAGGGTTGGTGCAGGGTCAAGCGCACTAGTTGTATGCATTTGATGCCGTACACCGAGCGGCCCGAGACCTTGGTCGTTTCATCCTATAAGGAATAAGGAAATATCCATGAGCTACATCGCCTGTAAGTTTGTTGAGCACTGTGATACATAAAAGTTGTGTGTGGCATCTTGTGACTCACTGGGATCTGGAAGAATAGAACGGAAGGTTTCTGACAAACAGAATCATCGCAGGCTCTCGTCGAGGTACCACATGAATGTGTGTTGTGGTTGTCATCTTCCCAGAACTCATTATCTTTCAGCCTAAAAGGTCATCAAGAAATTCCTCCATGTCTGCTTTGGAATCTTTCGGTACAACGCCTTCGGGGAGCGGTAATGCAGGCGCACTAACATAGGATGCTTCTGCGAAAGCTTAGTTCGGCAGGTGAATGATACAAAATTCGCTGACTCACCTTGCTTTCTTTCTCGAGCAGTGGGAGCGATAGGCTTCTTTCGTAGTCGTTCTGATTTTGCACGAAATCGAGACTTGAGGCCCAAATAATGCTGACTGAGTGCACACTTACAGCGAAGGGAAACCGAACCTCGATTGGCATCAGCTATCGCCTTTTCTTTTGACAATTCATCCAACTCATCGTCCCATGCGATCTGCTCGACTTTTCCTTTCCGCGACGGTGCCTCTACTCCTACACCGCGGGATGATATATGCGCCAGTGAATGGTCCACGTCGTCGTCATCGTCAGGTAATGTTGCTTGCAACAACGACACTGGGACATCGGACAACCTCTGTCGTCCTAGAAATGACGACAAGTCCACTTCTGGTTCCGCTATTGGATCGCCTAGTGAAAATCAGGACACGAATCATCGATATGTGAAGCAACGCACCGTCGGAATCGAGTTCTGGCTCTGGCTCAGCGTATCTGTCTGTATTAGTACCCAGTTGCCTCCGCGAAAACTTGCGCTCTCTCGGCCTTTTCTTCATCATCTTCTTCAACTGGTGCCTCGCCCTCTAGAACCAGTCGTTGGTGAAATTCTGCGGGTCGACCATATCCTCGCCCTCGACCACGAGCTCGAAGGTATTTTCCTAGACCACCCCTGGATTTCCCTCGGCCTCTACCGCGACCAGACCCGCTTGCCGACGCAGACAGATCAGGTTCTGACATTGGTTGAGAATCGTGTACGTTGTCGCGGGTAAATTTACAGATGAAAGGAGCACAATAAACAGTTATGTAAATAAATAGTTATTTAAACTTGACTACTTATATGTAGTTATATTTTCAAAAAGTAAAATAAAGTCAATAATTAACCCTATAAGGTTAACCATTCATCCTTTAACTCTATTTGGACGTTCAAGGAGAGATTACAGTGTTTATTTCCACTCGTGATTGAAAGCTTGGTCTGAAATATTTGATTATTTTTTCTGGGGTGAGAGAAGATACTTATGGTGTCTACGATACTGGCAGGTGTTTGGGACGTGAAAATTGCTACTGATACAATACCAAGAGATCGTGTATGAGTGTAGTCAGATGATGGAGTGAAATATAACGGAAAGTAAACGATCTATCAATCGGTTTATAATGTGAGAATTGAAAGTTGCGCTAAAGGTCGCCCCGCTGATGTCTAAATAGTCACACAGATAAAGTTTTGTGGAACTTGAAATGAGAAAGGAGAGGAACAGATTAAGACAGAATAGCGAGAAGAAAAGAAAAAGTAGAAGACCAACGATGGTCACGGTCAGAATACAAGACGTCCAAGCTTGAATATAAATTGAAAAACACTGGCAGCAATGACGGAGAGAGATACGATTGACCAGTTCAACACGATGAAGAACCAAAGGAAGTGGTACCAGTATAGCTTGGCGTTAGCTTTGGCGATAACCTTGCGCCATTCGGATATTACAGGTAGTCGACGTTATTGTATTGGTTGAACCATAGCATAAATGGCTGTTACGGATATCGGGTATCTGCTGACTCGATCCATGAGTCAACCTATGCCTAGTATATAAACACTGTCTGTACTATGAAGATAAAAAGCTAATTTTACTACTCTTCAAATGACCACTTGACTCTGTGATTTCAGCATCTCTGATCGGTTACGCTTAGTGCTTGCCATTCAATTACTTCCTGACTACGCCTAGCGCTTGTTAGCACCCTTACGGATCCCTCTTGGTGATTGGAACTCGGCTTATGGTCATCCTCGCTCACGACTTAGGTTTTACTCAAGTATTTATTACCTCATCTATTACTCAAAATATCCTGATTCTTAACAATGGCCCATAACGTTGTCCCTAATCTTCCTTGTAATTCATGATAATCATCAAGCATTGCAAGAGGCATGGAAATCATGCATGGAAATTTGATTCTTAGGACGTATACTATCAATCATTCACTATTCACTAAAACAGAATACATAACATTACATGGATATGATACATGAAATAGTAGTTAAGAATAATGTGCCTGATGATTAGGCCGACCCTTTCCATCACCGTCTTTCTGCAATGCGATCCTCAACTATTTGGGCGACAGTTGGTCCATGAACCGGTATGTAGTCTCCCTGAAATCCTTCAGGGTACACAACATCAGGCTTGTTCGGGTATGTGATATAACTGGTGTTCAGCATCAACATCAGCATCAGGTCAAATGATAGCACATATAATTAGCACTAACGTATCGTTCCAGACCGCGACGTGCGACATTCCAAGGGCTCGCGTCGTCCAGTGATAATCATGCGCAAACCCTCCTGGATAGAAGATCTCAATTACCGTGGACACCCTCGTAGGGGGCATAAAAAGTAAATGAGTCAGTCCGTTTCCATGAACTCCAAGCAGGATTGTCGTCCGGGCGGCAACATGCACCTGAGCATCCTTCGACATATTCTCAGCCTGAATGACGTTAAGTTCCCAACCCTCGTCCTTCTTCCTCTCAACGAGCTCTTGCAAAGCCGTTACCAACGAATCATGCGCCTCATCCGTAAGTCTCCTCCTCGGCGTGCCCTGTCGACTGATATACGTGATCACCACCTTTTCCGGCAGCGGGAGGGGATCTCCGTCTCGCCTGATCACGTTCAGACCGGAGAATCTCAACACAGACCCGCGAATAGGCTCCCACCATCCGCCGACTTTGATCCCCATAAGCCGGGACTGTTCGCGCATGTAATCCCAGGCTTCGGATGCAATACGTTGAGTCTGACTCCCGCACAGCGCACCACGATGAGCAGCGCTTCGATCGCTAAGGAGAACGAGCGGGAAATGCCATGCACGATCAACAGACGATCCCGAGGTAGCGGCTATTCGGTCCTCCCAATCCTGCTTATCTTCGATAGCGACCGAGGGGAACGCAGCGCGCATAAAATATGCATTGAATCCAGGGTTATCGCGCCATCCATTACCGTCACTATGCATAAATATCACTCGGTCTAGTGCTGGCGGGGCGGGGTGGGTGAAATTTGCGGAGTACGTATCACCAGCAGAGGGTACCGAGAAGGCCCCGTGCCAGAACGCTTGGACCCCAAAGAAGAGCTCAGCGACTAGGTGATAGAAGTGTCCCAGAAATTGACTGTGTTCGTTAACAAGAAGCTACGAAAATGATAAGAAAATGCCTTTCACATAATTTCAAAACACATACCGTATTTCCGTCCACTGTCCATATACGTTTTATCGATTCTCCTCCCCAGCGTCGCTGAGCCTCTGACGGAGTAATATAGTCCATATGTTGTGATGTAGGCTCGCGTAGCGCAATATTTTCTGGGGTATTCTCTGCGGGTAGACCAGAGCTTGTCATTAGACGGAACTCTGGGAAGGAGCGATTTGAAGAGAGAATGAATAGCGTGCCGTCAGACATGTACAGATTTCGGAACAGCGTCCATCCAGGTGCATGATGGACGATGGACGTATGTGGTAGATGGCCGTGGACCGTCTGCAATGACTTCAGAGGTTCCGGAGTCATTGTACCAATCTCTTCAGAGGGTGTATCCACCAGATTGCCAGGCGATCCATCTTCTTTCCAGACAGGAAGTGGTAACGGCGCGTCTGCAATATGCTGGAGGTGGGTATTGATAGTGACGGTGTTCGAGTCCGATACATGAATCAGAGAAAGGACCTGCATCAATGCCGCTCCAAGAACCAGTAGAATGGAGTCCCGACGAGAAATAGCGGGTCGAACAAACAGCATGGTGAAGAGACCGGAGAGAAGATTGATGGTGGGACTCTATTCAGGTTTTGTAAGTGTCGGTCCGAGGCGCCCGACCAGATATTGACTTCAACCTCGCGGCGTCGACTGTTCACCAAGGTTCGGGGGTGAAAGCATGTACGAGATCCTCAAGTATCTAAATACTCTGACTGCCATCTTATGCCGAAACGGTAGTTCGACCATCAACTCGCCATGCCTAAAAGGTTTTTCTGCGTTCTACAGCCGTCGTAGAAGCATCACAAAAACAGGCTAAAGAACTATTATTTCCATCACGGAACAGCAACTGTGATGAGAAAATTCCTATCGTCCATATGGTCCTAAAAAGTGTCAAATAATAGTTCTCAACGTATTAGGTTGCATACCTAAGAGCATGTCTTTATCGTATTCGTTGATAAATGCCTTCCCAGGAGACCAGATGTCGTATATGGAATGCATGAAGACTATCGTCCAGTAAACAGCACGTTAATTGACTTCCGACCATCATGTTCTTTTCGAAAAAGATCTTATCCATAGCTCCGACCACCGCCAAGAACTTGTTGCGAGCATTAATGAAGCGGTGAACACTCTGAGAACGATGATTAATCATGCCTCATGCAAAGATGGGAGAGATGGATAACGTCTCAGGAAGAGCATTCTTCTGAACTGATCCATAGAGCAAGTCGTCTGTGATGACACGTATCCTTGAGATAGTGTTTTCCTCTCTTGAACTGTTGACGTACGCAGGTGATCCCAAACGGCCTTGTAGTCTCAACCCCAGATTTCATTCGAACATCGGATCAAAGCGCGTGCAACCGAGGTAACCTTGTTACATTGAATTCATCGACTAAGCACATCAGATAGAATGTTCATCACACACATTACACGTTAAAGGAACGCCCCAGCCACCCATCCATTTACAGAGTAGAATCCATACACCTTGCACGGCTCGGGTTTGGCTAGAAGACTCTCCCATGGATTCTTCCTAGGTCCGAGGGTGGATACCAGTTGCGCACCATAGCGGGTGAGGATCCTGGCATCGGCTTCCGCCTCATGACGATTGTAAGCCTACGGTTTTTAAATTAGAAACAAGGTTCAGGAGCAGGGGTGTAACTCACAGTGAAGATTGAGGGTATCTTCCGTTTGACGAGGAATTTGATGGTGTCGGGCCACGTACCAGCACCTTCCTCGGAAAGTCCAGAGTTGAAAGCGACGGCGAGGTCGGGGTTCTCAAAAGTAGATCTAGCACCAAGTTCATGGTACAGTCTGCGAAATATGAGTCTGAATAACTCGAGTTACAAAGGTATACATACTCGCGACGGTGTTCGTGAAGACGAGCACGGGACTTGTTTTTGCAGTCTCTGCAAGTGGGTTAGACAACGGCATCGAAAATAGATCAAGACGCCGCACGAGCATGTGTCCATAGTCATCACCTCAGAAGACCACGGCTTCATCAAATGCGGTAGTTGCGGACCACAAAGGACAAGCTTGTTGCGACGTCAACACAAAGTATCGATGATGACAAAGGTAAATTTACTTTGAGAGTCTTGACTCGAGGAAGTCTGTGAAGAATCTCCTCAAATACTTGACCAGCCGACACTTCGGCCTCATACGCGCCGATGATCTTGGCGATATAAGTCAGGATAGAATGTCATCGAAGAGCACTAACGTGTATCGTCAGCGTATCCTTTATGGTCCACGCGTCTCTTTCGTTCAGGTGTTCCAATGCCCACAGGATTGTCATAGGCATCGACAGCTGGTTCGAGGCCGCTCGTACCACCACAGAAGCCGGCACATCGGTACCAAACGCACGTTCAACATCTTCTTGGTACTCGCTTTCCCAAGTCACACCTTCTAATGTATGCCAAGCATCCTTTACACGCTCAGGGGCCCATGCAAAAGGCACGGACATTCCACTCATGAAGTCTGCAAAGAGAATATCGGCACGTATTTGCTGGTTAATCTGGCACTGCGTCGGTCCCTCTTCGCAGGCTTGATCTTGGTGGATGTGGCGAATGGTTTCCCAATGTTCGTCGCAACAATAGAAGGCCATCTTACAGTCCGGGCAAGATGAAAGAGAGGAGGAGCGAAGTGGGGAGGGTTTCATCCGAAGGAGCCGGTCAGTCCGGGCACTTAAATTAGACGTCAAAGAGAGGCTCTGTTACAGTAAGAACGAGTAGCGTACCATGCCATGCAACGAGGCTGGAACGCCAGTAAATTCTGTTCTGCGGTATTCAATGGCCGTCCTTCCTTGCGAAAGGGCATCATGATCTGACTGATTTCGTTTTGGACTAGTTGATCGCCGAGCATGTTGAGAAAGTCAATATCGGTAGATGGTGCATCAGCAAGAGAGAATGTGAGAGTCGAGACGGCAAGAGCGCTCTTTTCCACTACGTCCAGCGCCTTGCAAATTGCTTTATGTTGAGACCAGTCCTTCTATTGAAAGAGATCGTAACGCCTAGATAAACCATAATCCATGAGTTCTAAAGACAAAAGCTAACTTTCTGGCAGTCTAGCATGTCCCATTCATCAGAAAATCGTTGGGGGGGTAGAACGGCTGCAAACCTGTTCCACAGTAAGACACGCGTTTGCAGCGCGCACAGCGCGACATTTTTGTGCTTGGACTTTCTGTTTTGAAGCATGAGTAGCAGGCTTGAAAGTAATTGGCAGTCAAGGGAGGAACACGATTCATCGTCGTGGTAGAAGACAAAAGTCACTCTGACTGCCGAAAAGGGAGGGAAGCGTTGTATTCGGCCTTCGGAACTTCGTCCCGACGCGCCCGTTGCCGGATATCGTGAACCAAAAGTGAGCGTCCCTGGACTCGATTTCTCATACGTTATTCTGTGTTCTAGATTATCCACTGTCTAGAGGAGGGGCTTTGGCGGCTCTGAAGCCTTCGAATCTACCTGCGGCGTTGTCTTCTCTGGTTTTCGTACTCGATACAGGGTCGAGGCTTTTGTTTGAACGACTGGAAGGCTGACTGCGGCCATATGCATTACGAGGAATCTGACGTGCTCTCGTTGCACTACATCGAAGATCAATTTCAATAATTTTCATTGAATCGGAATGAACCATGGCACTCTTGGACTTCATTTCAGCGCTTAAATTTCAATCTGTTGCCGTGGTACAGCGCCACGGGCCGGATGTCGGGTTTTTAAGCAATGACTGCGACATATACGCGCTCTCTACCGCCCTTCTTCCCTGCCTTGTCGTTGTCTCGCCCATCACACCTGACAGCCTGTTACGACGAATTTCCTCTGTATCAACGCCACCTGAGGTTCTTTCAGATAAATACCCGTTTGAAGAAGTGGGATCTCATTCATTTTGTTGATTAGTCTGTTCTTTGCCACCGTTCACACTGCTTCTGACAGTGCTGTCGATCTTCTAAATTCTGGCTCAAGCGCAGCAATGATATTGAAAACACGCCGCTACTTGCATGAAAACGAATCCCAGCTGCTTCTCAACTCTGGGTGCTGGTCCAAAGTTCTCTCTACCGTCAGGTGGCTGTCTTCTGGTCTGGATCGGGTTCTTCACTGTCATGCCATTGTGTTGTCGATCGTTAATTCTCAACGGTCGGATTTACAGTTGTGTGCCCAACGCGAGTGTGATTACTTGAGTTCTGCCCATAGAAATCGACCACGGAATAGGATACAGACCGGTGCCAGTGAGTGGGTATATGTATCATGGAAATTAACTTCCAGAACCTGCATCATTCGTGGCGTCAGAGCGTTTCTCGCGCGCTTGTGGTTATCTTTTCCCTCGCTTAATTCGCCGGCGGGGGAATTAGAATAGGAGCCCTGAATACAGCCGTCAAACTAGCTTTCATTTCAGGATTCGAAGTACGCTGGTGCTTCTGAGACCGCTCACCCCACAGGCCGGTCCTTTTTTTGTGACGAACTATAAACCGACCAGTTCTAATCGTAGATATGGACCAACTTCTCTCCGAAATTGCTTATGAGAGGTAGTACCACGGTGGAGCGTGGAATATTTATGATTCGACCAAGACGGGTGAGTGCTCTGAACGATCACATCGGTTGACATTGTCCGGTCACATCTGAACATTAGAAGGGAGAGCGGACAAAACGAGTGACCAGAACGATGGGACGGATATGTTCTTGAGTCAGATCCATAGTAATCGGTCAAGTATATATAATTGTTGCTAACTTAGTTCGCATTTTCTCACCCAATTATAGATATGTCATCGATACGGACTACACGACCCAACCGTAATACATATTTTTAAAGACGGCCCGAGTCCCTTCCAATAATCCTGTATGAACCCTTAGGAATCTCGTAACCAGAAATTCGTACAATCCATCTTCATAGCACGAGCGAATCTTGTACGGGCCGTTCGGGAAGCCCCGGAATGTACCCTAAAGCTCCACATCTTGAGAAGTTCCTGGACATGATAATGTAGATTTGAAGCAATACATATTATCTTTCGAGCACATGTCGCCAGCGATTGGGTTTGGAGGCTAGATCTGGTCTGATCTGGTGCCCAGTCACTTCGACGCTGACATGACGGGAAAAGTATCCCTTTTCCAGGACGGTTGCAAGGGTCGCCAAGGAAAGATTCCGGCCGGGAATTTGTCCCAATGACTGTATGTCAGGCACCGGAGGCCGGGAGATACCGCGGCACTGAGCCGCCAACTGGCCACTGTAACCAAAGGGAAGCAATGATGCTTGGAACTGGAATGGTTATGGGTATCGCAGGTGGGATGCACCGCAATCCGAATTGAAGGACGCCACGCAATTCTGACCTTGTTTGTCGGGCTAAGAGGAATAGGCAGTTATTATGCCGCTTCTATCAGGGGCGAAGGAAGCGCCGGAACGATCACGTAGAATGGTTGGTTCGGTTCTTCACATGGTGCGGAACGAATAAAACGAGTGAATTGAATATCATTGCAGGAAATGCTTGATACGAAATCTCACGATACCTTAATGGGAGTTCATGTCGTCTTACCTCTTCCCCCTGCTGATCTGGGGTTAGTAGCAGGAATTTTATGCGTAACAGGAGATCCTCGGCCATCAGTATGGCGTGTGAGTTGTTGGACTTGGTGGACAAAATTCCGACCTTTGATTTTTCTATTGAAATTTTTATGAAGCTTCTTCAGGCGAGGAAGCACCGCACCACCGTTCAATCAACCTCCAAAGTGTAAGTGGCCGAATTACACCCAAAGATGAATGTTTCGGCCCATATTTTTGCCGATTTAGGTATGATCTGAGTTAAAGTATGAGCTTGACAACGGGCCCCGTGCCACAGAAAGGAAACGAAATTCTGTATATGTCAGCGGGGCCCTGAACAACTACACATTGCATAAATCAACAAGCATGAAGCGGCGCTACTTTGCTTTCCTCCATTCTGTTCCTTCGTTCCTTTTCTTTCCCTTCCGTCGCTATTCCCGACGATGAGCACACACGACCCAAACGAAAAACTTACAGAGAGGATTTCAGGCGACCATGAATCTGCTGTCACCGCCTATGACGCCGACCCATTTCCAGAGGACGCAGAGAGGGAGGTTGTGCAGTTGGCCAGGTCGTTGACAAATGCCTCTCTGGCAGGCCAGGGCCTTCGCGACGATGATAATCCATTTGAGGGCAGTACTGACCCACGCATGGATCCCCGGTCCGGTAAATTCGACTACCATCTGTGGATTCGCTCTGTGCTGCAGATTACCTCGCGCGACCCCGACCGGTATCCTCGTCGTACAGCTGGCATTAGCTTCCAGAATTTGAGTGTATATGGGTATGGGAAACCCACGGACCACCAAAAGACTGTCGGGAACGTGCTGCTCGACCTACCTAAGATGGTCGGGGGTCTGGTTGGGAGCAAGGGACGAAGGATAGATATTCTGAGGGATTTTGAAGGTGTTCTTAGGCATGGAGAAATGCTGGTTGTTCTTGGCCGTCCTGGCAGGTGCGTTAAATTTTTTTCCTGTGTGAAGCGGAGCATAACAGCATTTTCTCGCAGTGGTTGTACTACACTACTCAAGACCATATCTGGTGAAACACACGGATTCTTCGTCGAAAAGGACGCCAAGATTAATTATCAAGGTCGGTTCCATTTTTTCCGGTCGTGTGAGCTTATTTTGAGTATCATTCCAGGTATCCCATGGAAGACAATGCATCGCGATTTTCGCGGCGAAGTCGTCTACAATGCGGAGACCGACGTCCATTTTCCTAATCTCACCGTTGGACAAACTTTATCCTTCGCTGCCCGTGCTCGGACTCCCCGTACTCGTATCCCTGGTGTTTCGAGGGACATGTGGGCTGAGCACATGCGAGATGTCGTAATGGCGGTATTTGGTCTGTCCCATACGCTGAACACTAAGGTCGGGAGTGACTTTGTTCGCGGTGTTTCCGGCGGAGAACGTAAACGTGTCAGTATCGCTGAGGTGGCGCTTAGCGGCAGTCCGCTGCAGTGTTGGGACAACAGTACTCGTGGTCTTGATAGCGCAACAGCGTTAGAGTTCGTCAAGACTGTGCGGCTATCTACCAAGTACATGGGTGCTACTGCTGTTGTTGCGATTTACCAGGCTTCTCAGGACATCTACGATGTGCGTGACGTTATGATTCTCGATTAGCGCCCTACTAATTACGTCCTCCAGATCTTCGACAAAGCTGTTGTTCTTTATGAAGGGCGTCAAATTTACTTCGGCCGTACGGAGACTGCGAAGCGCTTCTTCGTTGAGATGGGCTTCCACTGCCCGGAGCGCCAGACCACAGCAGACTTTTTGACGTCTCTCACTAATCCCGCCGAACGTCAGGTTCGACCTGGGTATGAGTCGAAGGTCCCTCGTACACCCGACGAGTTTGCCAAGGCCTGGAAGGAGAGCGACGAGCGAAAGCATCTATTGCAGGAGATTGATAGATTTGATCGTGAATTCCCCGTTGGCGGCGATCAACTCGACAAATTCCGAGTTTCACGGAAAGCACAACAGGCAAAGGGAATGTAAGTCATCTTGACATTTTTGGCGCTCGTAATTTCCTGACTTCCGTTTGTAGGCGCGCCAAGTCACCGTATACTCTTTCTACCCCCATGCAAGTAGGCCTATGCCTTCAACGTGGTTTCCAGAGACTGCGTGGAGACATGTCCTTGTTCTTCACTGCGGTGTTTGGCAACTTCATCATGTCTTTGATCATCTCCAGTATCTTTTACAACCTTCCCAAGGATACCAGCAGTTTCTATAGCCGTGGGGCATTGCTTTTTTTCGCCATCCTCATGAACGCTTTCAGTTCCGCTCTTGAGGTTAGTTTTGCAAACCTCCTTATGTGTCTGATCTAATGGTACTTGATAGATTCTTACATTGTACGAGCAACGCCCTATCGTCGAGAAACATTCGCGTATGGCATTCTATCATCCATCGTCTGAAGCTATTGCCTCTATGATTTGTGATCTACCTTCCAAGATACTCACAGCCATAAGTTTCAATACGGTTCTCTACTTCATGACCAACCTGCGTCGTGAAGTGGATGGGTTCTTTGTCTTCATCCTCTTCTCGTTTATGTGTACTTTGGCGATGTCCATGATTTTCCGGACCATCGGAGCGCTTTCCCGGACAATTTCCCAGGCCATGGCTCCCGCTGCTATTCTCATCCTCGCACTGGTTATATACACTGGCTTCACAATCCCTACATCTGGAATGCATGTCTACTTCCGATGGATCAACTACATTGATCCCATTGGTTACGCGTTCGAGAGTCTGATGGTTAATGAGTTCGATGGGCAGCAATATCCTTGCTCCGCTTATGTGCCGTCAGGACCATCATATGCTGATGTCGGCTCCACAAATCACATCTGTTCGACGGCAGGATCTGAAGTTGGCTCAAACTTCGTGTCGGGCACCCGGTATCTCGAAGAAACCTTCAAGTACCGCCGTTCGCATATCTGGAGGTGGGTAAAACCGAGTTCGACAGACGGAGTTCCCATGTACTGACGTGACGTCACTCTTTCAGGAACCTTGGGATCATCATTGCCTTCATTTGCTTCTTCTGCTTCACGTACATGACGGCAACCGAATACATCACCGCAGCCAAGTCCAAGGGCGAAGTTCTCGTGTTCAGACGTGGACATCTACCTCCCAAACCCAGCAAGGCAGATGACGAAGAGGCTGATGGCGATGCACTTGACGAGAATAAGACTTCTTTGGTTCGTCAGCAGGATCAAGCAGTTGGGGCACTTCAGAAGCAGACCGCTATCTTCCATTGGGAGGATGTCTGCTATGATATTAAAATCAAGGGTGAGCCGAGGCGACTATTAGATCATGTAAATGGTTGGGTCGAGCCGGGTACGTTGACTGCTCTCATGGTAGGTTTCATTCACAATGTGAACTGAGTTACCGCTAATTTTAACTATGATTTAGGGTGCTTCTGGTGCTGGTAAAACAACTTTGTTGGATGTGCTGGCGAGTCGTGTTACTATGGGGGTTGTTTCGGGTTCCATGTTGGTTGATGGTCACCAACGGGATAGTTCATTCCAACGCAAGACAGGTTATGTTCAACAGCAGGTGGGTGTCCGCTTCAACCCGTTTTCAGGAATGGTACTAACCGTGCCTTGGTTTCGTAGGACTTGCATCTCCAGACGTCAACTGTTCGGGAGGCTCTTGAGTTTAGTGCTAGGTTACGGCAACCAAAGCACATCTCAGACGCCGAGAAGGTGGCGTACGTCGAAGAAGTTATTCGTTTGCTAGAGATGGAACAATATGCCGATGCCGTCGTCGGTGTTCCTGGTGAAGGTATGAGTGCGTTGTTTTTGTTGGTTCTACGACTTACTGGACATAATCAGGTCTTAACGTCGAACAGCGCAAGCGTCTAACCATCGGTGTGGAATTGGCTGCCAAGCCTGAGTTATTGCTCTTCCTTGATGAACCTACTTCGGGTCTTGACAGGTATGATTCACCTTCTCTAGTTACAATGAATGGGTTTAATGTATCTTCCGATTCTAGTCAAACAGCGTGGGCAATCTGCACACTTCTCCGTAAACTGGCGAAGAATGGACAAGCCATCTTATGCACTATTCACCAGCCATCCGCGCTTCTCTTCCAGGAATTCGATCGACTTTTGTTCCTCGGTCGCGGTGGACAGACAGTTTACTATGGCGATATTGGTAAGAACTCGCAGACGATGATCGACTACTTTGAGCGCAACGGTGCCCCGCGGTGTCCTCCTGATGCCAATCCGGCTGAATGGATGCTTCACGTCATTGGTGCTGCCCCTGGAGCTGTTGCTACTCGTGACTTCGTTGAGGCGTGGAACCAGAGCCCGGAACTTGTTGCCATCAAGGAGGAGCTGGCACGTAAACGCGAGAATGCTAAACCTCTCGATCCCATGGCCGTCACCGATGTCAATGCTACCCGCGAGTTTGCCGCTCCTTTCTTCTCTCAGTATCTTATCTGTACCTACCGAGTTTTCCAACAATACTGGCGCACTCCTTCATATATCTATTCCAAAACGGCACTTTCGGTTTTGACGGTGAGTCGTCTTTTGCCTTGTTTCAATATCCGTGTTCATGGTCTTATCTTAGGCATTGTTCATTGGTTTCTCGTTCTTCAAAGCCGACAACACCCTTCAAGGCCTGCAAAACCAGATGTTCTCCATTTTCATGCTGATGACCATCTTCGGTAACCTGGTCAATCAAATCATGCCTCATTTCGTCACACAGAGGTCACTGTACGAGGTCCGGGAACGTCCGTCGAAGACCTATTCATGGCAAGCCTTCATGTTGGCGAATATCACAGCCGAATTGCCCTGGAACTCGCTGATGGGTGTTTTGATCTTCTTCTGCTACTATTACCCCGTGGGGTTGTACGCCAATACCTATGAAACGCACACTACACACGAACGCGGCGCCTTGTTCTTCCTCTATGTCTGGTCGTTCCTCATGTTCACATCGACGTTTACGGATATGATCATTGCCGGTATTGAGACAGCCGAGACTGGAGGGAACCTTGCCAACATGTTGTTCTCGTTGACATTAGTGTTCTGCGGGTAAGCGCCTCTTCTCCGTAAGATTCGGCATTGCGGCTTAACTGACATATCTTTATTTAGTGTCCTCGCTGGTCCAGACGAATTCCCTCACTTCTGGATCTTCATGTATCGCGTGTCCCCATTTACCTATTTGGTCGACGGCCTGTTATCGACAGGTCTAGCCAACACGGCAGCAGCCTGCTCGGATATCGAGGTTGCGGTATTCAATCCTACGAACGGAACTACTTGCTATCAATACCTCAAAGACTACATAGATGTGGTCGGAGGTAGCATCGCTAATCCGAACGCGACATCCGATTGTCAGTTCTGCTCTGTCACATCAACGAATGCTTTCTTGACCCAGATCAACGTGTCGTACGATCACCGATGGCGGAACTTCGGCATTTTCTGGGTGTATATCGTCGTAAATATTGCTGGCGCACTCTTCTTCTACTGGCTCGCACGTGTACCTAAAGGTGCCAAAGCAAGAAATATCTAGAGGTGCTGGTGTTCTATCAATCAGTAATTTTTTATGTTGCTACGAAACTCACTTCCCCCCGCATGACCTAGATATACCTTTGGGACTCCTTCACAAATTCGCATACTTACATTTACACATTTGGTCGACAAGTAATTACCTACATGTATTAGTATTACAATTTATTCTGCTTCATTGGATTTCGCTTATCGTTCTTGCTATATCACGCCGTTCACATGTACTTATCTTTTCCCACTCAAGCTTTCGCTCTAGACACTTGCCAGCATTCTGCCCTATCTTTATGGATATATCTCGCGGTAATAATGTACCTAGTCTGCTAATGAATTAATTCCCGCGTTTTCTCTAGAGAAAATGTGTAATATGGCAGGACCCTACCTCTGGGTTACTTGCCATACCGCTTGACAAGTTTGGCCCCGACCATTCCTGATATTGAACACCTTTGAATATCCCTGACTGTCTTGATGTATCACCATTTGATGATATCCGCCTTGGACTTTTATGTCGTTGATGTTCTTTCAGGCCCAGGTTATATTACCGCTCCGCTGAACACATCTTCCAACCGTCATCAGTATGAGCAGACAGACATCAATGTCATCAGCAACTAAATGAATACATATTCTAAGGTATCAAGCCGTCAAAAATCGCCGTCTATCACAGGTGCCACTGCCATCCCAGGAACAACTGGCATAGGAGAGTACATATTAGAACGCTTTTTGACCTGCTCTCGCATCTTCTCTAGGCGTTTGGCTTCTCTCTCTCGCTTGTCTCTCCGCTCTTGTCTTTCCTTCTCAATCCAATCGTTAACATCATCCACAGCCTGCCTAGGTTGCTTCTTATGAGCAAGTAGGTATCCCTGTAATTCGGCCGTGGAGAACTCATCAGAGGGGATTTGATCCGCGAAGTCCCTGGCATATTGTTCGATTGAGTCTCCCTTCTCGACCATGATTCCAAGGTCCGGTAAGCGGCTTTCAGGGAAAAATCGTGTATAAAGCGCTTCCGCTTGCTCGCGAGTCGCGAGGCTGTAGGGAACTCTCCTGTCAATACGCCCTGGCCGAAGGAGAGCAGCGTCCAGTCTGTCAATGTAATTTGTCTGTGTGATATCGTAGCAAAGTATTAGGTGCCTGTCACCAAAGATACTTTATGTAAGGGAACGTACCGTCGCGAAAAACAATTTGCCTTCCTCGCTACCTACGCCGTCGATAACGTTTAACAACCCAGAAAGCGTAACGAGGGACCGTCGACGGTGTGGGGGCTGAGAATAAGGGTCATACGCGATGTATTGATTATGCAAAAGGTCTTCTTCTCGATCTTCGCGGGACGGGAAGGCACAATCGATATCCTCAATTAGGAATATTGAATGCTTGGGCACCGCTGAGGCCGCGCGTTGAAGGAATGAGTCGTCCACGCTTTTTTCACAGTCAGATGCTTCAGGCTCTAAGGATATGTTAAGGAAAGAACACATACTAGTTTGATGCTAATGAGAGGGAGTATATTTCAAATCCTAATTCGCCTGCCTAGGGAAATGGTGATGATAAGATAAGAGCGTCTTTAGCCAAGTATAGGCACGCAGCCTCACCAAAGCGTAGATTGTCGAACCTGGGTCAGCGTCAGAAAATGTATATTAAGAGATCTGCGAACTGCGCCACATACTCTTGCCGGTTCCCGGGGGTCCGTAAAGCAGGATGCCCATCCGATGTGGAATTCCAGCTTTGTTGTACCATTGTTCCGAGTCGATGAACTCCCGCGCGTCTTGTATGAGCGATTGTAAGATACCCTCCCGTAAGATGATAGATTCCAAGGGCCGCTTAGGCTTCCGTTTCACGTCGGCCCACATACCGCCTCTCCCGTAGTTGTGCCCCATCTGAACGCAGGATTAGTGGTGAATGATGAAGACAGGGGGAACGATGACTACCACCACGGCTTCTGTAGAATGGACGATGACATTGGGCTTGCTAACATTGATGTATCGACATCGTGCCTCTTCCACAAGTCTCGAGAGAATGCTCATGTCCGTTGTATACACACTGCGGGCGTCAGTAAACCGACGTGTTGACAGAGAGCTTGACTCACGTTACATAGATCGTACCACCGCCACTGGGAGGTCCACTTGGGGCACGATTGCCAGTAAAGAAACCATCCGTACGCTTGATTTCCAACCAATAACCTTCCCAACGGAATATTTGAGGTTTAGCGTATTCGGGTACATATTCCGCATTTCCGTGTACACTTTCAGGCCCCGTTTCTATAGACCACTCGCGCCTCGAGCTTTTGGCAGTTACACGGAAATCTCGAGATCGTTTCCAGACTTTTTCCTGTGTCTAATGGACATGTAAGCAGAATTCTACAAGAAGAGCATGACTTCATTCATGGATGAAGGGAAAAATGTGATTTAGTCGAAACTTGAGCATACGTTGAATCGTCTCAAGATCGAGATGACCGTTTGTACGAGACCCGCTTTCAAGCTCTCGACACAAAGAGAAATTGTTTCGTACCAAAAAATGAACGATCCACTCGTAAGCAGGATCCCCTTGGTCAAATCTGGCCGTGATGGAATATTCTGAAACATATTGAGGTCAGATTTAATGGTTTGCGAAATGAAGGACTCACGAAACCGAACACGTTCCATAAGCCACTGGCATAGTCTACGCCCCGTTTCAATAATAGACCCCAACACCAGTAACCTGAAGCTATCCCATATGTACGAATGTGTGGTGAACAGTGCTCCTAGACCGAAGAGCGACGAAATACCCATGAAATGATTGACCCAAGATGGACCAGACGACAAGTTCATACCCGCCTGGGTGAATTCCCTCGAGGGAGGAGCTGCGTACATGCTCATGGGGTCCATGGGATCCATGGTGAGCTCGGGGGAAGAAGGATCGGGAAGGGAAATTTGACTCCATCTTTCTCGGCCGCTCTAATATAGTAGTGTGAGAGACGCCATCAATACGTCAATGCATACCAATCTAGCCGCCATGAGGCTCTCCACGAGTCATATCACGAGCAGGATAGATTTTCTGAGCCCCAATTCCGTGAATGACTCTTTTTCAATATGTTTTGTGGCCGATATCCAATCTAGGATCTCTATCACTTCATCAGGCTGATGACGGTGATGATGTCTACGCGGAACCGAGAAAAACTACTTAAGTGGAACGGCACTCCGAGTGGCATGCACTTACTCTGGTGATTGGATCAGAAAAACACTGATAATATTCATCTTGCTTCGTAGATGAACTCCGTATCTGAGTCTGTCGATTCAGTACGACAAACTAATGACTCGTGCCAGCGCCCGAGCTTCTATATCTGGTTCCTATGATGTGGTAGGCGCTCTGGTCCACCTGAAACGTACTTCGGGTGAGATAAATGTGAAAGCAGAAGCGGACATGATGGCAAGAAGAGAAATGTAGATGGAAGCAGTCGGCACCGGGACCGGATCATTATCATTCAACTTAGAAAGTCAACCTCAAGATCCAAGAGGAGAAGGATGGGAGCCTTGAGACCGTCATGGGAGAGATAAATATGTAGAACCTGAGAGAGGGCTGTGGAAGAAGTTTGTCAACAACTCGAAATACTTGTGTATGTGCCCCATGATACTCCACAATGAAATCGTGACCTTCTTGGTAGCTCGATGTTCTTGAGTGTCTATAGGAGAGGAAGCTAGTCTGGGAAATACTGATTCGAGCGATAGGCATCTCGGTAACAGTATTGCTCGTATCAAGTCATTAATATGACTCGAACCTTTGAGTTGTACTTCCTAGTGGAAATTCGGGCACCTTAGCCTATTTTAATCGCCACTAAAGAGTCCGAGACATTGAGTTGCACCAGGAATGGGTATATCACTCAGATTACATTGTCTCCAAGAACCTTTCCGCAAGGAATATGATGCTTCGGCCACAACCGCGTCCTGGTGACCACCACAAGTGCTCACAAGGCACGTTCTCGCGCATTGCCCGGAGAACCGTACCGCCAACAAGTTACATCTATACTGAGCTCAAACGCACTTCCAGGGATGGCATTTTTTATCTGTAGTCAAGCCGTAATAAAAATGACTCCACGATAACGTCGAGGTACGTCTTAAGAATCTGGAACGAGGACAGAGCTCCATGCAATCCCGGACTTCATCTCGCCGAGTGTCAAACACAATGCAACTACGGCAACTACGGTAATTCGCAAACTTGTTCACGCCGGTAACAGCGCCAGGAAAAGGACCTGGTGCGAGCCGCCCCGCTCTTTTGGTAATATCCTCGGATAGCTTGTTTCAAAGGTCCGCGTAAAACCCTACATCCTGCTGGTGTTTGTCATATGTAAGTACAAGATAAGGCAATGTGGTTCGCCTTACGTCTGTAAAGCGTTGAGTATAGTGATCAGGGCATGTACAAGATGGAAACGAACACCCATAATGCATGGATGATGAAAATCTGGATTTACACCGAGATGAGCCTTGAAAACAGGAATCGTAAGGATCTCTCAACAACTCCGAGAATGAGAGGGCGCTTACAACCGGAGCTAGAATGCTACATACAATATTGCATGCCATCATGTAGGATGGTTTAATTGAAGGAAGTTCGAGGGACTGATATCAAACGGTTGTGTCACAATGCCTGGTCTTGATCTCGGACCATTTCTTGTCATAAGTGAATGTACTGACATTCCATTGAATACAGGATTAGAGACTTGAAGTTACATCTCCATGTGTGCGCCAGTGTTCCTGGGTGAAGAGTAAAGCTTAGCGCTGTCTCCAGCGTCATGCTGTGAGAACAACTTGCATATACTATTACTCTGCTTCCTATCATTGCGGCCGATATCCGGTTAGCTGTAGCACGTCTGAGGCATCAAGGGCGGAGACCGGTGAATGGATTGATACCGTTCCTGCAGGCGTGAATCATGCCTTCACTGTCAACGAGAGTAGAACAGCAATATGGGGGTCTGTCGAACACGGTCCTCGAATTTGTCTGACATGAAGGAATTTAGAAGACGCCGGCCAGCGGACAACACGTTTTCATCTTTTCATCTGCGTGTTATCATGCGTAAAGATCCAGCGAAGCGTCAATTTCTCTAAACTAATGATCGATTAGACCGGTGCTTGGCAAACCGGACTAAATGACTCACATGGTGCATTAATGCATTTGCCATGACCACAAAGGAGGTAATCTTCGAGATGCGTATAACTCATTGGCTTTCGAATAGAGACCGGCTTCAAGGACCACCGTAGATTTGATACGGAATTACTGCATTTCTGATGTACTCTGAGACGCCGACAACCTGAAAAGCGCTATCGCGGTTGATAGACCCGTCTACCGTCAAGAGCCGCCACAGCGTGTCGGACTGAGGTAAAGAAATGAGAGTGACCAGGTTTCATTACGCCTACCGCAAAAGAGTGAACATAAGCGTCCGAACTCAAAATCATGACCCACCAAAACGGCAACGACTTCAGCATGCAAGTCAAATTCGCCGCGACCAACATGTTGAAGCACACGGTTGCTGACCGATTGCAACCTTCTTGCTCGTTTCTTTTCAATTCGCCGCAGTTAATTTGCTCTTTCAGCCTCACGGTAGCCCTCCGACATCCGACCTGTAAGTGGGGTTTCAAATAAATCTTCGATAGCAAAGGGCAGGAGGCCATAATTCCAACTGGTCATTTATTTTCAAGTTTCTGTATCTGCAGTAGCCGAAAGTCCACTGCATCGTGGCGCTTCCGTTGATGAAACGAGAATGCACAAGGAATGAGGGTGATTTGTAAAGCAAATTCGCGTCTTGTTACGCGAACGTCGGATAAGCTGAAGAGTAGAGGCCAATAAATTCAAATGCTGAGACAATGTTTTTAGGCACCAGACCGACATCCAGACATGAACAAGGAGACGTTCGCGAAGAGTGTGCAGAGCTTACGTTCGAGTCTGTCCGAAAATGCGAAAGGATCACGAGACCTTCCGGAGCTAAGACCGAAGGCCGGCTTGATGCATAGTGCACTCTGAGCTGTAAATGTAGAGGTTATTACAAGCTTAAGGCAGAGTGCCATCGTACGTTACAAAGAAAACATATCGCAAGAAGCCAAGACGTATGAAGAAATGGAAGAAAAGCTGAAACGAGTGGCAAAAGGCACACAGGTACCTAGTTGCCTTCAGGCTTCTTATTCTATTCTTCTTTTATTTTTCTTCTTCTTCTTCGAAGCTGAAGCTGAAGCCGTACTAGGGTCTGGGATCGGCACACCATTGACGGTCGCCTGATTTCCATCGTAAAGATGAACTGCGCCACCAGAGAAATCAGTGGCGACTATCGGAATAGTACACCCCTCGGGCGCAGCTTTCCCAGCATGAAACGCATGAACTGCTGCTTTCTTCATTTTGTGAAATTGGCAATCTGAGAAAAATTTATATTAGAACTTCATAAATAGACCTCATAAACCGTAAAGACCTACCAGGTTTATGCCTCTTCCAGTCATCCTTTTGACACTGCTTGACTGCAGTACGAAACCTAGAGGACGTCCAACAATTTAACCCAGACCACAATAAATGGAGACCAAACAGCCTACCAGATGGCATGACGAACACCGCTGGAATTCTGCAGCACGGGTCTCTTTCAGTGCACAAGAGGGCTTTCCACATTTCTTGAAAGTCGCTTCTTTGGCTTCAGGATGGTTATTGGCCCAATTCCAGACATCGTCATTCATCCATAGATCTTGCACCAACCAAAGATAATCATGAGCCACTTCTGGCCCGTTCCAGCCTCGGGAATTCATGTTCATTTGTTCTACAATTGATGTAGTCACAACAGGGAAAGACGACTACAGGAATTTCTTACCAGGGCGGTTGATTCTACCCAGAACCTTGGTCATCACGTGGGGATTGCCCTTGGACGCGACCCTCAGGTACTGGCGCGATTCCTCACAATCACCCCAGAGCTTAAACGCCGCAAGGGCCGCCGTATAAGTCATGGAACACGGACTGTTATTCACTTTTTTCTCGTCTTCGGGAGAGAATATTTTGCGTTCCGGGGCTTTGAAAGAAGTTCCGCCGCGATAGGGAGGGACATAGTTCGTATGGTCTGAAATGAAATCTTCTATCCAAAAATGGGCGAAGTACAACGCATCTGAATAGCGCTCGAGACGACACAGAAGAGGTCCAAGCCAAGTACGCCGATTCAAATTGTCTCCGGGACAAAGACGGAGCATTTCGATGTTAATCTCACTGATAACGCGTCAGAATCGTGTACCCCGTAGATAGAAAAAAATAGGAGACTCACGTAGATAGCTTGTAGTCTCCACTTTCAAAGGACATACGCACTTGCGCTTCCAAAACGCGCATGTATGGACGTGTATCGAGGATCTCCCAAAACCCCCCAACATAGGGACCATTATCGTCGAAGCAGTCAGGACCTAGACGCGCTTTGAGCAGTTTTTTGCCTATAATCGTGTAAGACGGCTCGTCGGTACAAAGGAAATTAATGCACCATTCTCGGCCGCAATAGCTAGCACGTCCAATCTGCTTTCCCAGTCAGGCATGAGGAATGACATTTCAACAAAAGCGTCCAGATTATTGTGATCCTGTATAGCCTTTAGTAAATATGGAGCTGCCTCGTTTGGCTTTCTTTTGCGACAGAGCTCCGCGCCAATTTCATAGCTAAAAAAAAATTGGAATAGACAGAGGAAGGAAAGTGAAAGGCTCACTTGCGCTGCGATGCGGCTGATACTACTCCGCCCCCTGCAAGACCTGTGGAACGCTCGATTCCAACCCTGCGATCCATGTCGGATGAAAATCGGTTGTGATTGAACTTGAAGGAAACTTGGCGCGAAATTTCTACTTTTATCATGTCGTAAAAGCGTGACTTTCACGTGTGCGTGGGTACGCGTCGTGGTGGCTGTGCCAGTAGTGAACTCAGACCACGCATGTCCTCCTACCCCTTTACTCCACGAAAAAGGACAGTGTATTTGTCGGATATCTCCCCCCTCCACCCCCTTCTCTGCCAAAGCGAAAGCTGGAGATATCAAGGATAAGGCAACTGATAACCGAGTCCAGAAAAACGATGAGTAAGCCAGAAATGTAGTCAATATATTCAATGGAGACTTGGGACATGTCGGACTCTCATTTACTGCTTAGCGTGACATGCGCAGTAAGACTGCGTTGTCTTGATTATCAACCCTCTTGTCACGGACAAGCTCGCTTTGGTGCTACACTGGTATTATTTCCACTAGTTTCAGGCTGAATCATTTTTAATTTCGGTCCCACTATCGTTTACAATGTACAAATCTCATATGTTGCCTCCTGACGCCACAGCCATCAAAGCCATTGAGGGCGGGGAAAGAAGCGAGGAGGAAATGAAGGTAGGTAAAGATACAGTGGCGAGATATCGTAAGTAATGAACATGGCATATAGGGAGAATATTAACTTCTTGCGCCTGTAATGTGTGTTTCGCACCCGAGTCTCGGTCCTGTATTAATCATAACCGATGGTGGTCTCTCTGAGTCCACCGGGGGTATGGGCGTCGACTCAATCTCGACGTATTTGGGTGGACCACCGGCTTTATCATAAGCTGGGAGAGCATCCTTATCCCCCCGATCCCCCTGAGCAATACGTGCTGCCCGCGTGCGCGTGGGAGGGTGATAAGCCATTGGTATGTCAGATAACTGAGGTAATGTGTATCCCGGTGCAGTAACAGGAAATCCTCGAGAGGAGACACGGATCGATGAGACATAAAGAAATGCGACACGGGTACTCGACGTGCTCTCAGCTGCATCATCCTGTATCGAGCATAAGGATATTGATCCAATGAAAACTGGTATGAAAACGTACCTCCGTGATATTATGCACAGGATTAGAATGCAGACCAAGGCAATAAAAAGCCATTCCAAAGTTGACTTGCATATGATGGCCTGAGCTGACTGAGGGTAATAATGCGTTATAGGCGTACCTTTGCGGCGCCATTTGAAGAATTGCTTCCAAGGGAAGCGCCATCAGTCGCCTCCGTCGCTGCGGAAACGGTAGTACTCGGGCCGGTGGTTTGTCGAATAGCAATGATCATCGTGATGGCATCCCCTTCCTTGGAATACTGCGCGATTATATATACAGAGAAATCACTCTGGGACGGTGTGCTGGTACTGGCGCAAAAACGTCCGTGGAGAGAAGATGAATGTGACTTTGGGTCTCGAGCTACGGCGACCGTGTGAAGATGGAAAATCAATTCACAGATGGTTCCAAATCGGGAAGCTCGCGTGTCTGCTGACGTTTGCGGGACAAATATTTTGCAACTTCTCCCCCTCATGCGGCCGACGCTTAGCCTCTTCAAAGGGAGATCTGCTTGGAAAGGTGAATCGGTTTTGCTTGGTTTTATGTGTTTTCCTTGCTCATCTCGTTTGGTAGGTCCGTATTTTGTGGCCTTCTCTAACCTCAAAGAAGCTTCCCAACGCAATGTTGCAATAAAGACACAAGCCCGGGCATGCACGATTCTGCCCAACTTCGTTGGGTGAGTTTTCAGGGACTGTAGGCTGAAATATCACTAATACGTGTACACAGAATTCGATTTCTCGTTCATAACGGCAAACAGTACCTTCCCGTGCTAGTGACACAGGACATGGTGGGACACAAGCTTGGCGAGTTCTCGCACACGAGGAAGAACAATCCCACAAAGTGAGTCCCTTCTGATGTTCACATTAACACTCATCTTACGTTTTACCGTAGACAAAAGATGACGAAGGATTCCAAGAGACGGTGACAGGTCGACACACTACCATGCCGTTGTATGCTGCAATTCATTACTTGTCAAGCCTTCATCTCCGTCTCATCGTATAAAAGGGGCAAACACTCTTTTGTGAATACTATCTACCTTCAGAGCCTACCAAGATATCGAACTGAACATTTTGCATGGTTTTACCCCAGTGTACGAGCCAGAGACATTTCCCTGATCGTGCTATCAGGCTAGTTGGGTATCCTAGAGACAAGACCCTGAATGTCCAGTATAGAAGCGTTACACAGTGCTGGCACAGCGATTGCTTGAGAGTGAGCCGTCTCCTCAACGAATGGCTGGAAGAATCCACCGACAACTTATCTGAACACGGTTATCTGGGCAAGAAGCACGGGTTTTTTGGTCTCGTCAATGACCTAGGTATGCAGGGAGACCCTGCGATGGGTGATGACTTTTCGGTGTGGATTTTACAGGGATTAGCACCTCCAGACAGGCGAAGCTGCCTTCCCATTCTCATCATAAATGAAATAAAGGCACGTTCCTTCTTTGCTGCGGCGGATCATATACTGTCCTTCTTCTTAGTTTGGGGTACGAAGCTGACCTTGGACCCTGGACTTTCCATCTCACTGAATCTGCATACCCGCCCTCCCGCTCAGCTAGCCTTCTCCCACCAAGCTTGTATTATGCATGGAGTTCGAAAACTAATTGCAGTGAATCTGTACAATGCTGCTGTGTCTCCATAATCTTGCATGAGGAGGTTATACGATCATTTGTTCCGGCCGATGGCGATTATAGACTCGTATCATAAACGCCTTCATCACGCTCATACTTGTCTACTCCTCACTATCCCTGAATTCTGATTGTTGTTGAGAGGGGTACGGGTCTGTACGCACCAAGGGTGCTGCTCGGGATGAGGCCACGAGTTTTGTTATCTCACTCGCACGGTCACTCTAAAACTGTAAGATTATCAAGAGATGATTTACATAACTCAGGCTGTCCCTCACCCGGTCTGTGTTCTGATAATCAAGCCGCCTACTAACGTGGCGGAGCATATTCAGATATGTTCTTGTTGCTTTACTCCACACTACGATTAACGTGGTCGTAGGCCCGCGATTTTGGAAGACATTTCTTATCATGGCCTTCTAGTATACGTTCCTACGTGGTATGTGCCCATCAACTCCCATCCATGTCGTCACTTCTACGATCACCCTAGATTTTTGGGCTTATGTAGAGCCTGCACTACGAGTTCCGCGAGTTTCTCATAAATCTGATTTACCAGGCTATGGGATCACGGGGTGCGTATGCCTTCTTCTGATACATCTTCCGTTCACTATTTCGTGCTCTGCAGAATGGAATTAGTACTACGTACTCCATTCTTCTGGCCGAATTTCGGGATAGCATCGACTCTGCCGACGGGTTGAATGGTTCTGGTCCGGCATTCTCAAACAATCAGCAGCCCACAATCGGCAGAGCCCAGGCTACATCCTCTCATCAGATGCAAGTCTGAACGAGTCCTGGCATGCCTGTGAAGATCTTTAGCTAAATCTGAGTCCCCCCGAAAAAAAATTGAAGCGTGGCGTTACTCTTTGATTGCACTGTCAAACGGCGAATTCATTCTTCGATTCATGAAGACGAGAAATGATTGTTGCCACCGAAAAAATCCGTTATGGAAATCCACTGACGGCCCTGCCTCTTTGAAGACAGCTCTACCGCGAAAAATTCGGACTGGCACCATAAATGAACATAGAAGAGTGGTCAATTGACAATGATCATTATGTACACGGACATTCAAAGAGAATTTCGGTGTAAAAGGCAGAGTTACCTAGGTGATGGCGTGGCCGGATCTATCCGGACCTTACCGCCGTCAATCCCAATGCTTATGCCAAACAAAGCCCTCCTTGTCCTCCTCATCTCAGACAGCGCCAAAACATTCTTCCTCGTCGTTGCAGATAACAGTAGCAACGGCGACGACGACTGTCATACGATCTCGACGACCAAGAGTTCTTCCTCTGCCAGCATCAACTTTGCTGGCATTGAATAGGCATCGCCGTACAGGACCCTGTATCACGATATTCTTACAACCAATCCAGTGGCATGGCCTACAATATAACGGCGACATCGCTGACCCCAACGCGGCCAGCGCCTCAAGCCCCGCAACGGCGAGGAACCGATAGCCCACAACTGTACAGTAATTCGCTTGCTTCTTCAGGCTATAACACCTCGTTCACCTACACACCCACCTCGCCGTCGATGTCGACCTATACCCCGTCCTATTCTGGCATCGGTGGTTCACCAAATCGTGCCATGGAGACAGGGCCGCCGTCCTCTGTGGTCCGTAGCGGCTCGGTGAGCGTTAAGGAGGAAGGCACGTTCGCCAGCTGGATCTGGCAAAAGAAGTGGTTGGTGCTGAAGGAGCAGACCTTATCGCTGCACAAATCTGAGGTGTGTTCTGGCAAGGTTGCTCAACGATGACAAACTGACTCATTTTCGCAGACATCGCCACAGCAGACCGTGATATTGTTGCGCGACATCTCTAACATCGAGAGGACTGACCTCAAGCCGTACTGCCTGATATTGGAGGCCAAGGACAAGCGACTGTTTTTCTCCTTAAAGAATGACGAAGAACTATATAGCTGGCAAGATGATATCTATACGCGCAGCCCTTTGATGGGCGTGAGCAACCCCACCGACTTCGTGCATAAAGTACATGTCGGTTTCGACCCCGTCACTGGAGCGTTTACAGTACGTTTCCTTCGTTTCGTCCATCTGCTGCTCTCATCTTCTTTGCCACAGGGTATGCCGGAGCAATGGAGCAAACTGTTAACCAAGTCGGCCATCACTCGGGAAGATTACGCCAAGGATCCCCAAGCTGTGTTAGAGGTGCTCGAGTTTTACACAGATCATCAAAAGCGCGAGATGGAGGAAAATGCCGCAATGTCGAGGGCGGGGCCGTCTGGGTCTTCGTATTCGGATACAAGCGCACCTGCGCGATTCAATGCTGGCACGGGTCTCGGTGGGATGGGAAAGCTCAATTCTCCTCTCCCGCCGTCTTTGTCGTCGGACCTGTCACGCCCCGGGATCAGGAGGCAAGACTCTGAATCTTCCACCTCCAACGGCGATATCCCCAGAGCTACTGCCAACTGGAGCATACAGTACCATGTCGGCTAGTTCTTCGAGGGCCCAACTTCCTGTCGGCAACTTGCAGGCGTCGCGTCCAGCTCCTCCTCGCCCCCTCTTGGCAACTAATAGAACAGCCCCTTCTGCTCCTAGACCATCTGGCGAGCATACACCATCTTCCGCGGATCTCCAGCTTCGTCAGAAGGCGAAGGGTCCCCCGGCTTCTGCAGGATCGGTTCCAGCTCGGCAAGATTCACTTCAAGGACAACAGCCGCTTCAACCTCCTCCAAAAGTCCGTCGTGAGCCCTCCCCGCCGCAGCAACGATCCAAGACGCCCGAGGCGTCTGGTTCACGACCGCACCTTAGTGCCCAGCAAGACTGCCCCAGCAACTTCCGAGCCCGCGACTCACCCAGTGACAGGCCCCGCCGGCGCGACTGTCGGTCCTCCTCCTGTTAAGCCGTTGAATCCTAAGAAAGTCCAGATTGAGGACAAACCGCCTAAGCCATCAGGTAGCGTTGAAGCTGCTGCAGCAGCTCTGGAGAAGCCCAAGGAGAAGGAGAAGCGGATTAGCACCATGACCGAAGTGCAGATCATGGAGAAGTTGAGGTCTGTCGTGGCCCAGGAAGATCCGAAGACGTTGTATAGCAAGATCAAGAAGGTTGGACAAGGGTACGTGGTTTTGTTTCGGAAAATAGGGTTTGTTTCCTCATACTCTGTTTCGTAAAGCGCTTCTGGCCATGTCTACGTTGCCAAGACATTGTCTACCGGAAAGAAGGTGGCCATCAAAGAGATGGACCTGTCGCATCAGCCGCGCAAGGAACTGATTGTCAATGAGATTCTGGTCATGAAGGAATCGCAGCACCCAAACATTGTCAACTTTTTGGAGTCGTATCTGGTAAAGAGCACGGAGCTATGGGTAGTCATGGAGTATATGGAGGGAGGGGCATTGACTGACATTATCGAGAACAACACTCTCGAGGAGGATCAAATATCGAGCATCTGTCTGGAGGTATGTTCCGTTCTGAACTCACTGGCATCTTTTAACTGATCCGCGCAACTAGACATGCAAGGGTCTTGGTCACCTGCACAGCCAAAGCATCATACATCGAGATATTAAATCCGACAACGTCCTTCTGGACGCCCAAGGACGTGTTAAGATCAGTGCGTTCACATGTCATTCTTTCTAGTTTACCCTTGCTGACTTGTATGGTCATGATAGCCGATTTCGGTTTTTGTGCCAAACTTACGGATCAAAAGTCGAAACGGGCGACGATGGTCGGGACGCCATACTGGATGGCGCCTGAAGTCGTCAAGCAGAAAGAGTATGGGGCCAAGGTGGACATATGGTCTTTGGGAATCATGGCTATTGAAATGATTGAAAACGAGCCGCCCTACCTGGATGAGGAACCTTTGAAGGCCCTCTACTTGATTGCGACGAATGGAACGCCAACGCTGAAGAAGCCGGAGGCATTGAGTCGGGAGCTGAAAGGATTCTTGGCTGTGTGTCTGTGTGTGGACGTGAGCAGTCGAGCAACAGCGAATGAGTTGCTTGAGGTATGTGGTTTGCTTATTTATATCGTGATGGGGTGCTGATTTTGGTATCTTTTCCGCAGCATGAGTTTTTGAAGAAGGCTTGTACGTCACCTGGGCTTGCACCTCTTTTGCGGTTCAGGACTAAGCAAACCTCATGAGTCTGCTGGTCTGGTCTATCTTTATCCGTGTCTCCACCATTCTTGCGCCTGTCTATCGTATAATCATCCTTACTACTGCTGTCAAGCCATCCTGACCCACCACGATGTCTATTACGATACCAACATGAATGATCCACCTTCCGCGCACCTCCTTCTTTTTCTCCGAGTCCTGGACTCTTCCTGTTTATCTCTACCTTGACATCGTGCCCCACATATTTTCCTTCCTAACCCTCATATTTCTTTCTTTCTTTTACACTTACAATTTCTGTTCTCAAGTCCGGAAAGCATTCGTGCTTATAATGTACTATCGATGAAAATTTGTAAGGGGAGATGAGATGGCGTCTCGATGCACCTAGATTAAGCTGTACTTGGGGTTTGGAGTGGGTAGAGTTTCATGGAATAGTTTGTTCCCTTAGTGACTTTTTTGATCTCGCATCAAACAATAAAATATATATATAATACGAAGTCCTAACTCGGTGCCACTAAGACCCCTTTTCTTCTTACTCCCATCATCGACGGTGGCCGCCGTCCCTTCGCCCTCATTTCGTCGTCAATCGCGACGATATAGCGCTAGGTAGCGCTAAGCGACGCCTCTCTTTCTTGCCTTCTTCCTCGAGCCTCCACAAATATGGCTTCATCCAGCGATTCAACATCAACGATACGGTCAGGCTACGTCAGTCTGAAGACAAAGGGAGTCTTCACCAGCTGGATCTGGAAACGAAAGTGGCTGGTATTGAAGCAGGAGACACTAGAGATACGCAAATCCCAGGTACGGATCAATAGCATAATTTTGAGTTTGTTTTTGACAACTGCCTGGCAGAAATCGTCGCGCCCACAGAGCGTTATCACGCTCAAGGAACTCAAAACAGTCGAGCGTACCGACCTGAAGCCGTGTTGCGTTCTTTTGGAGACGAAGAAGAAGCGGTACTACTTGGATCTCACGAGCGATAATGAGTTGTATGGATGGCAGGACGACATCTACAACCGCAGCCCATTAGGCGCCAGCCTTCCGTTCAATTTCGTGCACAACAAACACGTTGGGTTCGATTCTCTATCTGGGAACTTTACTGTACGCGCTTTATGTTACGCCGCTGCTCGTCCTTACCTTGGGTCTTAGGGTCTCACTGAAGAATTGGAAAAGGCATTGGCAGAGCCGCCGCCTGCAACTCCTCAAGACCCCAAAGAGGATCAGGTCCAGCCGCGGAGTTCCTTGATTGTCGTGAGCAAGCCTTTCAATGTCAAGCATCACGTCCATGTAGGGTTTGACCCGGTGACCAAGGGGTTTACAGTATGTCATTTTTCTTCTTATCCGACCTATGAGCGACGTGCATTAATCGCGCATTCATTGTTTAGGGAATCCCGGAAGAATGGAACAAGGATTTAACCAAATCGACGCCTTCCAAGATCAAAAGAAAGCCAGTCCCCGAAGTCGATGTAGGTAATCCGTACGGCTTTGCGCACAACGCCCATGTAGGGTTTGATCCTGTAACTGGGAAGTTTACTGTGGGTCGCTCATTCTGGGAGTTTGTCTATTTCTAATTTTATGAATCTATAAGGGTCTGCCGGAGGAGTGGAGCAAAGTGTTGTCGATTACATCGCCAAGCCGTGAGGACTACGCCAAAGGACCTGAGCCCATTCTGGCCCTTTGCAACAAGAACAAGACGTTGGCGCCTGCCATCGACTCTAAGCGGTCGTCGCTTGTGAGTTTCTCCGTCTCTTGTCATTCATCTCTTTGACAAAATCAATAGCGAGTGACCGTAACGGGATCCCATGTTCCGACGTGATGGAAATGACTTGTATGTACGTCGGCTGCTTATTTATGTCTGTCTTTGTACTACGTACGGACTGCTGTATTTCTACTTCGTCGCTTTCTGGAATATTCATTGATTCTCATCTGAAGGCTAGGTGCGATGTTCGACCTTTTTGTTGCAGAAGACATGACTTGGCTCCTAATTGAATATCAACGTGAACGGAGCAAGAACTAACGCGTTTCACAATCTTATCTGCGCAGGCAAGGCGGCCTTGCAGTTGAACACTTGCTTCTATCCGGGGCAAACCCCGCCACAGGCCAGCGGCGATGTCAACGATGTGGCCATTGTGGGGCGTTGTGTGGCTGCAATGGGCCAAGCATCGACTTTCTATCATAGCGATCCTAGAGTCGCAACGGCGGCCTCGCTAAACACATGGCTCGCGCTTCTCGGAATGTTCATCACCCTCATATTCTCCGTGTCGGTCAGACCCTGCAGGTTTCGATTTCTGTTCTTGCTCCCAGTCCTCTTCCTTGCCACGTATATCGTCTGCCACGATGAGGGTCCGCGGGCGATGGTCGCTAATATCATTGTCCTCCGATTTGGTGTTGCGAAGTGTGGATTTTATGGTCCTCACGGATGTTCAGCGAATCCTGAGGCGTAAAAACCAGCCGAAGGATGAAGATATCTCGGCAGCGTCATTTCTACAACGCCTTAGATGGGGCGTCATGTTGATTTGTAGTCCTCGAGGTGTGGGATGGACGCACGAGCACATCCTGCCCCCAACAACGCCCGATAGGACCCGGTTCTTACTGAAGCAAACGTTAAGAGTGGTTTGCTGTATTGTGATGTCGGACATGGTCGCAATTCTCGTACCCTACCATGCTGGCATGTCAGACTGGAGTGGAGCTGCGTTGGGTGCGGGTCTTATTGGACTATCGGCGTATTCGAGTCTTGGAATAGCATATGGTTCCCTGACGATTGTCGTGGTCGGAATTGGGCTGTGGAGGCCAGAAGAGTGCCCATGGATGTATGGTCATATTCGTGGCGCGTATACGTATCGAAGGTTTTGGGGGTGAGTTCCTTTGTTTCATCGAAGCGCGACCAGTGGCTAATTTTCTCAGGCTTGTATGGCATCAGGTATTCAGAAGAGTGCGTAGAGTCCATCTTACACCTTTTGAATAGTCAGTCTGATTGTTCTTATAGCCTTTTACCTCACCGGGTCGTTATCTGAGTAGAGAAGTACTCAAACTACCCCGGGGAGGTTGCGCTTCTTCGTTGATTCAACTTTATACGGCGTTCTTTCTCTCCGCTTTGCTGCATCTTGTGATGATATACGGGGGGGTCAAGACGTGGGAGTTAGATGTCTTCGTCGTATTTTTTGCCCAAGCAGGTCTTGTTACCTTGGAGACGGTGATCATTGCCCTCGGACTGCGCCTGGGTGTTCCCGAGCATCCAGCATGGCGATGCGCTGGATACATCTGGGTTGCGGGGTGTGGAATTGTATTGACCCAGCCGTTGGTGCGCTTCGCCTTCAGGGAAGACCTTATCCTGCCCACTATGGGATGCGCGAATGCAGCATTACTCCGATTTTGGTGTTCTTGAGTTACGAACCTTTGCCTGTTCATGTGTACTCTTGGCCAATCACAATTCTTTGTTTTCTGTGCATGCCAATTGTGCCCGCTGCACTAGCTCCCCGTACCCGGTCAAGCAGAGCACCATCGTACATGCGTTAATGCCGCTAGTCTCGACGGAGGGTTGTCGTTCAGAATCCCCGTGACATAAAAGACACGAGCTTTGGACGAGTCGCACGCAAGAGGATACTGAAATGGAGATTATCAGGACGAATAGAAATGTGCGAGAGAGTCGCCTTACTATATGGACGTCTCAAAACGTTCCTCATGACTTTACATGGCAAAAATTTCTTCCAATGCAGCAATTCAACCCGCGTATGGCGACGAGTTCCGAATAGCGCTCGTTGTCATAACATGTCCATCCTCGCATCGGCCCGTGCACAGAGACATGATAAAGTAGGTGTTGGTGTTAAGTATTGCCAGCACAGGAATCAGAATCCCAAAGAGAAAGCCGTCAGCCGCGATATGACGGGCCTCACAGCGTTCATGATCGCACTATTAGGCGTGTTGCGCAGAGTGAAGACCCTCGCGTGCACCGTCGACAGCTAAAGTGAAGGACCAAGTCAGAAAAAGCAAGTGCATCTTCATGCATGGTCCACGAGCTTGACAATTGGGAAGCAGTACCGGCGATGAAGAGGAAAGCAGGTCGGAAACGAAACAAAAGCACCGAGCAAACAAAGTTACCGCAGCACGACACTTCGAGAAGAACGGCGCGGCACCGGAAGATACCGGACTCCCGAAGATCACAAATCAGTGGTGGCTTAGTCGCAGGAACGAGCCTGAACGAGATTCGTGACCCCGTACAAGGAGCGTGCCAAAAGGGACGATATACATCGACGCTTAGACGGATTACGGATCTGTTGCTAGCTGAGGAAGTTTCGAAGGGGGATGCTGGGAGGCGTCATGATGGAGGAGTGGAAGAAAGGGTGGTTTGGAGAACGTTGTCAGAAGTGTGCGCCTCTTATACCCGTCGGGGGTGGTCCGATTGGGTATGCGGGTCATACGTCATACTGTGGTGAGGACGTCGGTATTATCCTAAATTAGATGCCCGCCAGCCTCCGTGACATCATCGCGTCATCCACTCAAGTTTTTCAAAATTGGCAATTTATTCCGAAATTATTTATAGAAGGCAATGGCAGGGCACCCAAGGACTGGGGACGAGCCACCTGCCAGCTGTGTAGACCTTGCTTGTCATCAAGGAAAACTTAAGAAATTATTATTTATTTTCTAGTGTTCAATTCTGCATTCATGGATCACCGTTCAAAGACAACTTACTTGGTAAAGAAGAAATACTTTGAGGGTCCGCCGAATATAATTTGGCACCACTACTCAATGCCGCCATCAATGTACTGTCTTTTACTCCCAGTTTCAGCTTGATATTGATAGGAAACTCTCCGTCTACATTCCGTTATCTGTACATTTTTATGATGTGCAGCGAGGAATGGCACTATCACCTTCAACAAACCAGTCCAGACTCGAACTGGAGAGACGTGGAATGAGGTTCCCGTGGAAAAGGGATAAGTAAATGGTGATAATTTCAGCTTATATATACAATCGGTACGTGGCCACCGCTGTTCTTCACAAGCTCATACCCTTTTTCGCAGACTCCCAAGTATACGGGGTGTTAACGTGTATGACTGGGTACCAGAGCGGTTCGTCGACATGGAAGGAAAAACCAGAATATCGGTTAGTCTCCACGCAAATCTGCAAGTTGAACTGCGTCCAAATATCGACCTGATGGATCCTAGGCTGAAATTTGGTGAATTCTGTCCATCCCATCTGCTTCGCATCTCAAATCAATTAAGGTGACGGTGTCCGCGGCTGCATCGGGTGAGGCATTATATTCTGTTCATTTCAACGCTGAGCCGTATACCCAAGTTTGAAAGCCGGAAATACGGGTTGCTCGAAGTTCAAGAAATCCTGGTGGAGCCGCTGGAATTGATCGTGTTTCTCAATTCAGGCAAAGAGCTGCTCAATGGCATCGCACTGATCAGTCTGATACCGATTCTTAAGGGAAGAAAACAGGAGGGGGTTACGTCCCGATTTTTAACACCGCGTAATATCAAGCCAGACTGAGCCAGAAATCCATGTACACTCTTTTTTCATCGGCTTTCTAAACGAGGCGCCCGTCAAAGCACACAATTCATTCAAATTCATAATACATAGATGAAGTCTTCGTTTTGCCTATCCGTTAGGTCGTCAAAAGAGTGGTCATTCTTCGCCTGCCCCTCGTTGTCTTCGAAGACATCACAATCATCGGTAGTTTTCTGCAAAGACTTGTCTGTGACTTTCCCCAATTTTCCCAGTTGACGACGTGCGGCCGCTTGTCCTCTGTTGAGAAACGACAAATAGGCTGCTGTCACTCTAAATAATCCTCAGAGAAATGAACGCCTTGAGAGCATGCAAAACACGTACAGAGTAAGAACAGAAAGCAATATCCAACAAATAAGGCTATAACGACGCATTCAGCCAAGGAGCTTATCCAAGTTGGGAGGACCCACTTGGCAATCAGTCCTCTGTGATAGTAAGGCTTCTGGTCTGTGGTATACAAAAGGGGACCGACGATCTGTAGAGACGTCGTAAGTTCGATGAGCCTTTGAGATGCCTGTATCCAGGAATGTTCTCACATTTCCGGCGCATTGTGCTACAAAGATTATACCAGTGTTACATAGCTTCTTCGTGTGACCGGCAGTATTCTGCGAGCTCCAGGTATATAGCATCGGTTCTAAAACAATAATCAGTGGGAGACATAGAGAAATATAGAAACTTTTGACGAAGGCCGGTGAAGAACGAGAGCTGTGGATGGTAAGGAGCACATGCTAGCTCTCAAACCTGCGACACGTACAACGTAATAACACCCCAATAAAGTATTTCTCAATTCGACCCCTCGTCCCAGGGTAAAGAGCGCCGAAGAGCCTGCAATCGGAGGCAGAGTCAAAGCGAAAATCACGGGCCACTTGAGTTTAAGTCGCGTCGAGATTTCTGCGGCCAACAACGTGACAATAACTTGCACCTGCGTTGAAGGGGATATTGAATAAAATAGTATCAAAACTGTTGAAGCCAAATCCCTCTGGAGTTGATATATAAGTAAGTTGATTTCGGCGTCCAATCGAAGCGAGTTAGCAGGAACATACGGATAATCAGTGGGCCAAAGGCACCAATACCACCGCTCGGGACACTGAACATAAATAAGCCAAGGAACGTAATGGCACAAAAGGCTACTCGTACGCGCAGAGGAAGAGTAGTGAGAACCATAAGTAGGTCTTGAGGTCGAGGAATACCTCCAGCACTTGTCCCCATTTCCAAATCTTGGTCTCCGTCCCCTGATTAGTTGGCTCGAATCCGTTCAATTGCAATGATTTTCTCGTCGTTATTGAGGAACCGGGCTTTCGTTGGCGAATCCGGAAGAACAAGTCTGATTCTCATGCATAAGGAATGGGCAACAGATAGTAACAATGGCTGCCACGTACAAAATAACGGGTGAACAGACTACAGTCAAGAGACCGATGAAAAGAAAGATTGTCTATTATATCCTGTCAGCTCGTACATCATGGTCGTCCATGATATGCGTACACACCTGATACGCATGTAATTTTCCGCCGATGTGCCCAAGACCCCACGACAGTAAGGACCCCACCATTCCGGTCCCTCCATTCATGGCCATCCACATGGACAGTCTCATCGTTTGCTCGCGTCGGACGCCACCACTGAATTTGAATGAGATAGTTACGCGAGCTAGAACAGTCTGAGTATGTACCATTTGAGTGATTCGTCATGAAGCAAGGGGCTAGGGAATAGACAACATAAGGCATCTTCCGGAGATAAAGAATTATTAACATACCGACTGTAGCCTCGAATAAACCCAGAAAAAATCCTGCCTGCGAGTAAGCCTTTGAAATCGTGGGCTGCTGCTGTACATGCAACCTAATCGAGGCATCAGTTGAGCCTAACCTCTGTTTAAGAAAGGTACGTGCCACTGCTCCCCATAACAAAACGTTTACGAAAACTATGAAGACACATAAGAATACGAAGGGGAGCAAGTCAGACATAACCTACGATATTTGGCGATAGGCAGCTTGACCAAGAAGTACGAGGAGGCGGGCTGCCATATTAGCTGTGCTATGTAGACAATGCTGCTGAGCCAGCTATACTGGCTTCCGACAAGTCCTAGGCAGTTCAAGTAAGGTAAATGATGTGATGAGAATAGTGTGACACGAACCTGTTTCTGCGACAATCCCAAATACAGAAGGTGTAAGATAGCGAGGATCTCCGAGTCGTCGACATCAGTACAAGGCAGAATGATTGGGGTGAACACGGCTTACTTGTCTAGTTGCTGCAGAAAGTACACGAGAAGAATGACTAGGCATAAGCCGCCAGTCGATCTTTCGAAGTATTCGCTTATTATCCTCAGGCGTGATTTCTCTGCGAACAGTTTTATCGCCCAAGATAGCTAGAGCAGCATCACCGTCGGCGACGCGTAGCACTGGGCGTTCCAGGTCCGTAGCAGACAAGACGTTCTCCAGCTGGAGTTGCTTCTCTTTGATAGAAGATGCTCGAGATAACATGACACGAAAAAGAGGAGAACGTCACTGAAGTCGCCTCCGGGACTATTCCTATGTTAAATAGGCTGCACGACGGAAGAGGCGGACCGCCGATTTTGTATGGTCTTGAACTTGTGAGCATCAGTCTCATGACTGCATTGATTGGTGAGGGACTTAGAAAGGCTAAGCCCCACTGGCAGATATAAAAACTTCAAATTAGTACTTTCCACGGTTCGTGGCTCGGGCCGCTTGCCGCATCTTGGACCTACATATACTCCTTCCAGCGATGCGAAATCTGCATCTGCACCGTGATGGGCGACAAGTCCGAGCGAAAAATCGTAGGCGGTCGCGTAGCTATCGTTGGAACTGGAAGCCGTGCGGCGATGTTTATTCGGGGCATCGTTGAGCGTCCTGCCAGCGCTGTGGTTGCGATCCTCGAGCCCAACACTATCCGGGCAGCTTATTACAACGACCTCCTCAAGTCCTTGGGCGCCCCCACTGTCCCTGTGTATAAACCGGAGCAGCTCAAGGCCATGCTTACGACGGAAAAAGTGGATGCCATCGTTGTCACTTGTATAGACGCCTTGCACCACCTATACATCATTCCAGCGCTAGAAGCTGGAGGTAAGGACAGCAATCTACACAACTTTAACTTTGCTAATCTGCACAATCTAGTCCAGGTGCTCACCGAGAAGCCGATGACCACTGATGCCGATAAGTGCCGCGCCATTCTGGAAACGGTGCAAAGGACCGGTCGTCATCTGACAGTTACCTTCAATTACCGGTCACTATTTTCATTCGAGATAGGGAAAGAAGTTGACCTAGAATTAGGTATAATCCTGTTCACGAACTTGTGAAACGTACTATTGCGGAGGGAAAGATCGGGTACAGGTGGGTTCATTCTTGCGAACTACCGAAACCCACCACTAATCTAGTTTTCAGTCATTTCAATCCACTTTGAGTGGCTCCTTGATACCGTCCATGGCGCGGACTATTTTCGTCGCTGGCATCGACAAAAGAGTAACTCTGGCGGTCTTATGGTGCACAAATCTGGTCATCACTTCGATCTCGTGAACTGGTGGATTGACTCAGAGCCGGAAACCGTGGCTGGAATGGGTAAGACCGCGTTCTATGGCAAAGAGGCAGGAACGAAAAACGGCTGGGCCAAAGATTATGTGCGAGCTCGAGGTAGCGAAGAAGCTAGGAAGGATCCTTTCGCCATGCATATGGAGATGGACGAGACTTTGCAGAAGCTTTATGCCGAAGCTGAGAGCGACGATGGCTATCATCGTGATATGAATGTAGGTGTACTTTTGCATCAGCCAGCACTCGCTCTAACGTTCCTCCCATTGTCAGGTCTTCGGGCCTGATATTGCTATCGAGGATGACATGAGTGTCATGGTGCGCTACAAGTCCGGTGTAACCCTGACATATCACTTGGTGCCCCTTATTCTTGATTGATACTGTCGCCGCTGATCAGCATCTAGACCGCCTATTCCCCTTGGGAGGGATATCGCGTAATGTTTAACGGTTCCGAGGGCCGCCTGGAACTCGATGTCGTCGAATCTGAGTACCGCTCTCCTAGTGATGGGGAGGGATTAGGTGGACTTATTCACGGTGCTAAGTCGCTGCCTCATGCCGGAGGTGCGACCGTCACCCTCCAGCGACTATGGGAGAAGCCCCAGCAGCTTCCTGTCAGTATTGATCACTCTGCGCACGGTGGAGGTGATACTCGTATGCTTAGTGTGTTGTTCGGAGCAAAGCCGGGCCAAGAGGTCGACTACGGGTGATGCATCCAAGCAGTCGGCCAACGAGAGGGATGGCGCAATGGCACTTGCAGTAGGAGTGTGCGCTAACGAAAGCTTCAAGACAGGAAATTTTATAGATGTGGCGAGCCTGAATCTTCCCTGGTAATTAGCGTTTATGAACATGCAAATTTTTCTCAAATATTTACATGGCGCCCTAAATGGTGGAAAGGGGGATAAGATTGTGTGCGATCTTCGGTAGAATTGGGGGTTTTTTTAGTGGGTTTCGTGGCTGCTCCTGAGGCCGTGAGACCTTTTTTGCTGTGGGATCGACGACTAGTTAGTAGTAAGCCTGCTCATAGGCTACTGATGAATATGTATGTAATAGGCCGGCCTGAAAAATAATCATAAGAAAAAGAAAAAAGGGAGGGAAGAAGAAAAGAGAAAGGAGACAAGCTTCACAAGACCTACCTGAGAATTCTACGCACTTTCTTCCGTGTCGGAAACCCAAAGGCTAGATAAACAAATTATCAAGTTGACCGCTCCACCCTTCACTATATTAATTAGCAGGGCTAGGTTCACTTGTCTTGAATTCCACATTGTCCTTGCTTTGTCCGATAGTTCAGGATTCAAATCATATTCGGTATCCTCTCGTCCCACGCGGGTATGACACAATCGACGGTGAGCTCCCGAAATAGCAACAACGTCGAGTTTGATATCACTGATCGGAAGCGGATGCCGAAATCCTTCCTTTGTTCCCCTCCATATCCATCGCACCATCAGTTCTTTGACCTCGCCTGCAGTTTGTCCATGGGCGCCGGGCGGATCTTGGTATATTGACTTGGGCTGCTGTGTTGACGTTCCCCTCTGGCTGGGCCCGTAACAAAGAAAGGCTCTCGGCGTTTTGCGGGAGACCGCCCTATGATGGCTTCGACAGAGCAAGCCCCGCCAAATTCGGACGGGTGGCATCAACGAACAATGTAATGTTCACGCGTGGCAAATTGGTGGCGTTTCGAACTCCGCTGCACTTAATAGTTCTGAAGCTGTTTTCGTGGAACTGCCGTCCCACCTTGCGCTACCTCTCTCTTCTGTGTATGCACCTTATCCTCGTTGCCGAAATTTAGCAACGCTGGACATTTCGCTCATTTGTTTACTCGCTAGCAGCTAGTGCTAGCATCTTGACGGGCTACTCGGTGGTCTCTAAGTTCTACGAAACACGTTCGATTCCTACGAAGACGCGCGATGAATTACTCATATCCTGGGCCTGTATGTAAATTTCACAGCACAGTTTATTTCCTGTGCTCATGACCTTGTCATCTTGTAGATTCATCCATGGACTGATCCTGCAGGGCGCATTGAGGCCTTATGCATCTTGGAGCTCCAGCAGCATATTGCTGAGCAGTACATGCATGCCCGAGAATATTGGAATGAGAATAGGAAGAAGTGCGGAGACGTTGCAGAATTCCCTGAAGGCGTGAGTTCCTGGAGCCAGTTGGCAATCCTGCGGACCTACTGACGAATCATTAGGCTGCCTATGGTCCAAATGAGGCGCAACGGGTGAGCGAATTAATGCCACTGCCTTTAGATGTTCCTGACTGTTATTTCTAGGTCGTCGAGTCTTTCTACGTTGATATAGGTCTCCTTCCTCGTCAGCGCTTACGACGTCCACCATTGGCAAGAGTTGTCAAAGATCCTCCCAATGACGGTCCCGCTCTATCAATATCCACACACACTTCTTCGTCTTCCTTGTACTCTTCAGTCTGGCGTAGATATCTTCCCAAAACCCAGTCTCCAAAAAAAATATGGTCTCAAGTCTGTCGTCGGTCAATATCAATGCCAATGATTAGAAAACTGACCAGTTCTTCACTGGTGTCATTTTTCACCGATATTGGCCGCAAACCTGGAGTGAAACTTGACGCCGTGCCCGTGAGTTATTCCTATATACTGGCGTTGACGAATTTAAGCTTAATGATTTAATTAGACTTCCCCGAAGTCTCCTGACGGTTCCGACCAGAGTACCTCAAAGAGGCCCAGCCGTGGTCGCACTCTGAGCGCCCCTGACAAGATGGTGACGATATTCCAACCCCCAACTGAACCTATTCGCAGTATCGACTCAGTCCTTGCATTGTTCTCTTCCCCCATCTCCTCCACGACATCTTCCGTCAATGGCACTACACCGTCGCGACCTCGCCGCAATACTGTGAACGACGCTGACACTGTTGCCGCTCGTGCGCGTCTCGCGGAGAATAGACCACCGCCGTCTCCGGCACCTCCGAGTCGCCGACAGTGCGCGCCGCCTAGGATGCCCACTGATGAACAGCGGAAGGAGCGGGACGAAACACCTTTTCTTACGGAGGAACAAGAGGCCGCTCTGCGCGAATGGAAGGAAACTGTTGCTCTGTGGGATCGTCGTCGCAAAGCCATCGCAAAAGCGGACGCAGAGCTATACTGGTACCACTTCCTTTGGTTCTTCATCGTGCTGAACTGGTCAATCATATCTCTCTCCGTCATCGCTGTTCTTCAAACCATATTCAAGATCGGACGTCTTGTATCCAGACTGTAATTATCGTTGTTCTTCTACATTTTTTCTCGCTATTCTGTCTCACTCTGTTCCTCTCCTCTCCTTCTTTGCTTTATTTAGATATCAGGGAGCGACCTTGACGCAACTTTCAATTCCCCCATTATAAACTGATTGATAGATCGTTTCCTTTTCGTTATATTTCATTCCATCATCTGACTACACTCACACACAATCTCTTGGTATTGTATCAGTAGCACTTTTCACGTCCCAAACACCTGCCAGTATCGTAGACACCATAAGTATCTTCTCTCACCCCAGAAAAAATAAAAGCTTTCAATCACGAGTGGAAACAGACACTATAATCTCTCCTTGAACGTCTATCTAGAGTTGAAGGATGAATGGTGAATGAATGCTTCCTGATAGGGTTAATTATTGACTTTATTTTTACTTTCTGAAAATATAACTAGTCGGGTTTATGTAACTATTTATTTACATAACTATTTATTGTGCTCCTGTAAATTTACCCGCGACAACGTACACGATTCTCAACCGATGTCAGAACCTGATCTGTCTGCGTCGGCAAGCGGGTCTGGTCGCGGTAGAGGCCGAGGGAAATCCAGGGGTGGCCTAGGAAAATATCTTCGAGCTCGTGGTCGAGGGCGAGGATATGGTCGACCAGCAGAGTTTCACCAACGACTGGTTCTAGAGGGCGAGGCACCAGTCGAAGAAGAAGATGAAGAAAGGGCCTGAGAGAGAACGCAAGTTCTCGCGGAGGCAACTAGGTACCAATGCAGACAGATACGCTGAGCCAGAGCCAGAACTCGGTTCCGACGGTGCGTCGCTTCACACATTGCTAATTCGTGTTCTGATTTTCACTAGGCGAACCAATAGTGGATCCAGAAGTGGATTTATCATCATTCTTAGGGCGACAGAGGTTGTCCGATGATCCAGCATCGTCGTTGCAAGCGACACTGCCAGATGATGACGATGACGTGGATCATTCACTGGCGCATATATCATCTCGCGGTGTAGGAGTAGAGGCACCGTCGCGGAAAGGAAAAGTCGAGCAGATCGCATGGGACGATGAGCTGGATGAATTGTCAAAAGAAAAGGCGATAGCTGATGCCAATCGAGGTTCGGTTTCCCTTCGCTAAAAGTGAGCCCTGACTCAGCATTATGTAGACCTGAAATCTCGTTTTCGTGCGAAATCTGAACGACTGCGGAAGAAGCCCATCGCCCCCACTGCTCGAGAAAGAAAGCAAGGTGAGTCAGCGAATTATGTATCATGACCTGCGGAACTGACTTTTCGCAGAAGCATCCTATGTTACTGCGCCCGCATTGCCGCTTCCCGAAGGTGTTGCGCCGAATGACGCCAAAGCAGACATGGAGGATTTTCTTGATGACCTTTTAGGCTGAATGTGCTTCATCGAGAGAGATAATGGGTCCTGAGACGACGACAACACACATTCATGTGGTACATCAACGAGACCCCGTGATGATTCTGTCTTGTCAGAAGCCTCGCCTTCTGCCATTCTTCCAGATCCCAACGAGTCGCGTATGTAGCTACACGCATCTTTTTTGCCTCAGTACTCAACCTTTTTACAGGCGATGTAGCTCATGGTTATCCTCACAAGCTATATTCTCGAGGTCTCGTTCTACTCCGTGCTTTGACTTGGCAATGAATGAAACTTTCAAACCTGCACTGCATGAGCATGCGGCTACAGCGCTGAGCTCAGCCTTGTCTTCTTTATCACCCGTGGATACTGTAGGTCGCGATCAGTCGGCGTAGTGGATTCTTGGTATATCAGCATTTCGAAAATATGCAAGAGGAGGTTTCAAATCTGCCGGCATGATTCAGAACGGCGCCTGATTCGTGATAGTGATCCTTTCGTGCAGCTTGATATATTGCTTGATGATCCCAAGTTGGGATTCACATCAAATACGATTGTTGCGGGAGTTGAGCTAGGAGGGCATAGAAGATGCTCCAAGGAACATCTAGCAAACGCAGTCCCATTACACGTCAGTGTTTCAAACTTTAGATAGTCCACGCTGAGAGTCATGCACAGGCCTTCATCTGGCCCCACCAGCGAATGATTAGTCGTCATCGGTATGGAGACTGACGGCATACCTTTCCGGTAGTGTTAAGCGTTAGGCGTACAGTACAGCCTTTATGATGCAGCGAATTGCCGAAGTCTTGTTCCTCATGACACCAAGGTGTGCAACTGGTGCTTACCCTAGACCCTAAGAGTCAATGGGCAAGTCGTCTGCGCCGACCCGTTTACGGCTTACTGCGCGTGAAAAGCGCGTCCCTTTCATTACTCTCAACTCACGGCGACTTGATGTTCGAATGGAATTCGGACGAAATCTTTAGGGTCAGCTCCCACATGATAAATGGGACGAGGATGTCCCACCGTGGACGACTAGCCACGTACAGATGTCCTTTGCGCTTCAAGTCTAATTAACGGCAGCGGTCCGAGCTACATCCCCACGCATGTGATGAGCCTCCCATTTAGATGGTGAGCCAGGGTAGCCTTTTTTCGCAGAAGGGAATGATTGGCCGATGATACTCGGCTTTTCTTTGGGTCTCTATGGTATTCGTCCATGTGGTGCATAGGCACCATCCGGCCCCTTCAGGATTTGGCCGTCGTATTTCTCAAGGTCTGCAAATAGAACTGAGTGTGAAAGCGAACTAATTGCCGTTTATGTTCAACAGCCAGCAATGCTGTCTGATAGCAAAACTAGAACTGTTCCTCCACGGAAAGAATGGCTCTTTGTCGCGTTCTTAGTGCTACGATGGGTATAAAACGGAACGGACACGACAAGCGGGCTTAGATAACCGAGTATTCAAATCCATCTCGGTTCAAGAACATGTAGAGACCCTTGCCTATGGACACTCCGAGCCTGAGTCGGAAAAAAGCCCTCACCGTGTGCCTGATGGTGGAGCGGTACAAAATCTCGATTGTGTCGTTCCGCTCCCTTCTCCCTAGTCATCCACCGTAATGTTCTTCCGACCCTCCTTTTCTCGCAGAGACTCCATTCTACTAATCCTGGGAGCACTGTTAACACATCTCCTCACTGTCGCTCATTATCATCCTCTCCTTGACGCGAATATCAATATCGACACTCATTTCCAGCACGTCCATGATGCACGGTTGCCGCCTTCCGTTTGGGAAGAAGACGTGCCGCCTGAGGTTCAGATAGTGCATCAGGCCGAGATTGCTACCTTGACTCCAGAACCTTCGACATCATTGCAGACGGTCCACGGCGACCTACCACACACATCTATCGTTCACCATGCTCCTGGATGGACACTTTTCCGAAACCTGTACATGTCTAACGGCACCCTGTTTCTTCTCTCGTCGAATCGCTCATTCCCAGAGTTCCGTTTAATGACCAGTCCTGGCATACCTGCAGACGGTTCACCAGAATACTTCGCACTGAGCGAGCCGACATTACAGCATATGAATTATATTACTCCTCCAGAGGCTCAGCAACGCTGGGAAGGGGAGACACAGAACCGCGTGTGGACAGTGGAAGGAAATACGGTATGTCTCTCGAAATTACGTTCATAGCGCTTTCTCATTATCTTCGTAGCTTCTCGTCAACGAACACAGTCAATTTCTAGGACACTTTTATCACCTAGTTGCTGAGCTCTTCTTCGGGGTCCAAGCCTTCTGGCATGGGACCTTCTCGGTACCCTCTGCTGTCGATGCTGACTCCGCGAAAATTCACCCATCCTTCCCCACCAACACTAGACCGTGTGATATTCGCACACTAGTGACAGCAAAGGGTGGCGCGATCGCCCTGGATTCAATGCGTACTTTATGCGCGCTGCCGTTCCCCTTCACTCGCCATCGAAGATAAGCAGGATTGGGCTGACCGAATTTCCGCCACCTCGGCATCGTCTGTCGATCGCGCATGGCATTTCCCGCTCATCCTCCTTGCTGATCGAAGTGCTTCCCATCGTGGTGCGATGTGCGGGAGTCAGACTCAGCGTATCGCATCTGAAGCCTGGGAGTATATGCGCGATCAGTCAAGGCTCATGGGTACCAAAGTCGGCGGGTGGTGGGAGCCCATTCGTGCGTCCTGTGTTAAGGTTCTCTGGTCTGGACGTCGTCAGGCCTGATGGAGACTGACCTTCCGATGCCGGACAAGGTCGTGATCACGTATATCAGCCGGCAGAACACGGAGAGGAGGAGGCTCACAGACGAAGCGCACGACTCGTTGGTAACAGCTCTGGAAGAGCTCGTCGAGAGGAAGAAGGACGAGGGTTGGGAACTCAATATCATGTATGCTGAGCAGATGTCGAAGGACGCTCAGGTGCATGCTGCCGCCCGGACGACAATCATGCTTGGGGTCCATGGAAACGGATTGACACATCTACTCTTTATGCCTCCCACGAAGGTGTCTGCAGTGATTGAGATCTTTTATCCAGGAGGATTTGCGCATGATTATCAGTGGACAACGCGCGCCCTCGGAATGTCGCACAGTCGCAGGTCTGGAACGATACGTTAGTGCTAATTCAAATTCAGTTTTCTTCTGTTCAATTTGCTGATACTGCTGTACACTAGTTATTACACGCACCCGAATAAACCAGGTGTTGACTACCCCTCTGGATTTCAAGGAAACCATATACCAGTCCATGGACCAACCGTCGCACAGATAATCGAGGACCGTATTGCACAGAGATTATAAAAGACAAAATTCTCCGACTTGTCGTCGAGACCTACTTATTGTTAACTACTACGTGTTGTATCATGTCGATGTATTCTAGGTGTCCATTATTCAATAACTTTGTAGTCTCAGTGTGTTTTGGTAAACCTTGCGAAAAATATATTTGTGTTTGGGCATAAATCAAAGATCATCGAAATATGGACGAGGAGATCCGGAAGGGGACGTCATCGTGCCAACGCCTAAGCGCCAAGGAACGTGTTCATCCATCGATTAAAGCATGAAAGATCCTCGAGATCAATGACCATCGCTTTCCATAACACCACCATGATAGAAGACATAGACGAAGTAACATCTGCGCTCATCGCCCAGCTCACGCTGCAGGATATCACAGAAATATCAAGCACTCACAAAGGAAAGGGACGACATGACACAATTAAAGCCGATGAAGAATATGCCTTCGGATCTTCAGGCGGACTACTGGCGCATGGAGCTGGATCTCCAGCTGGCCCAGAGCCTGAATCGAGCATTGGAGACCGATGCGAACTGGTTGACTGTAGAACAGGCGGCGGAGGATGATCGCAGATATGCACTCGCACTAAGGGATGGTGCAGCACTTCCAATTCAATCTACGAACCAAAGGCTCTTGGAGAATCAGGCCTTCATGAGAACATTGATGGAAACACTGCCTGATGCGGCGATCCGTGCTGATGTTGTCGAGAGAGACCTAGTTCCTACTACGGGCACCTCGACGGTTACAACGCCTCTCTCGACTAGACCACCTTCCCCCTCTACCTCATCCCAATGCGTTATATGCGGAGACCGTCTCAGGGCACAGCGTAGCTTCCGCGCACCGTGTGGAGATCAGTACTGCCATAGCTGCCTCCGAGATCTCGTCCAGGCCAGTATCAATGACGAATCGCTGTACCCCGTCCGATGCTGTGGCCGACCTCTTGTCGAGAGAGATTTTCTACCACTCATTTCCTTCGTACTGCGATCACGTTTCCAGATCAAGTCCAGAGAGCTCGGAACGCCGGCCATGAGCCGTGTTTACTGCCAGAATCCGATCTGCTCGGCCTTTCCTTGGTTCTTCAGAGGGACGCAATGGCGACATGGTGTGTACAGAGTGTGGGACAGCTGTCTGTCCTTCATGCAAGCAGAATGCACATCGGGGAGAGATCTGCGTCGAGAACACTGCGATTCAAGACTTGCATGCGCTAGCCCGAGACAAACAGTGGCAGACCTGTCCAGGATGTCACTCGATTATTGAACTGAATCATGGTTGTTATCATATGACATGCAGGTGCCTCGCGCAGTTTTGCTACGTCTGTGCAGTACCGTGGAAGAATTGTTCGTGCCCGCAGTGGGATGAAGATCGATTGTATATCACTGCTCAGAGAAGGGTTGAAGAGGAAATGGGACCTCGCGCCACAGCAGCTGCGCCAGATATTTTCCAGAGAGAAGTGGCAGCAAGAGCAGAGCAGCTGAGATCCAACCACGATTGTGTCCAGCACAGCTGGAGAAGAAGAACCGGGGGAGCGACATGCGAGGAATGCAATTGGTATCTGCGGGATTTTCTTCTGGTAAGTCATGGATCGTTCAGCTGTAATCTTGCCATCCTGACTGTACATTCGTTATTCAGGTGTGCCGTCACTGTGGACTGGCGGCATGTGTTACGCTGCAGTCGAAATCGGTTGTTGTAACAGCCTGGAAAGAGCCAAGGAACGGCGGCATCCGAAGACGTTAGTACTTAGTTTTTGTACAGTGAAATTTTGAAATGCTTGATAGATGTTGGAAACCTGGATGATGCCGATTGAATGGATGTGCATTGCAGTCAAGTGTAGGGTTGAATGTGCCGAAGAGCTGAAAATATATAAGATATTTCCCACACAATTTTTAGACCTGTATCGATAAGACCCCTATAAATAACTCTTGCACAAACCATGACCAGCCTGAGTAACCAATGGAATCCCGTAGTCGAAGCAGCGAAAAACGCTCTGATCGAGAAAACTTTTAGCTGTGGTCAGCTCGAGGTACCTTCCGACAAGCTGCTTCCCTTCTATTCAAATTTCCAAGCACGAAGCAAGACAAGAAGCAGCAGCGCAGTCAGTGTATGCTTTTATGCTCCTGCTTCTCTCTAATTTACTCTGCCAGTGTATTGAATTTTGTTAATGCCTCTGAGAAATCACTTCGCAACCTCTGCGATGCCGCGGGACTCGGTCTGGGTAACCAAAATACATTCTACAAAACACAATTTTCTAATAATTTTGACCTTCGGACTACAAATATCCTCGACCAGGTGCAAGCCGATCTAGGCCAAGGCCAAGATGAAATCAAGAAAGTTTTGCACTCTGAGTTATACAAGTTAAACGTTTACTGTAGGAAGATTTTGTATTTCAGATAATGGATGCCAGGCTGATAAGTTGAATTTCTCAGGAAAAGGAGACTTTTTCAAGGCCCACAAGGACACCCCGCGTGCTGAGAATATGATGGGTTCTCCTGTCATCGTATTTCCTACCCCCCACGAAGGAGGGTTCCTCGTCCTTTGCGAAGACGGTCAAGAATGGACGTTCAGCGCCGGACGAAGGCTTGCTGAAAGTGCTGCTGAGACACCCGTCATCCCCTACATTGCTTTTTTTTTTTTTAGCGATGTCGAGCACGAGAAGTTCTCCCAGTCACGTCGGGCGTCCGAGTGACCTTGACATATAACCTTTACCTCGAGGACAAACTCTCGGTACCGAATGCCGAAGGCCCTATCGTGGACCATGTCAAAGAGGCGCATGATCACCTTTTGTCAGCTTCAGACTTCCTTCTCGAAGGGGGGATGCTAGGATTTGGTCTTCGTCATCAGTATCCCATCGCCGTACCAGCTATCAACTGCAGATACCGGAGGGAAAGGTCAATGAAATTTTAGGAAACACCCATTCTGATCCTCTCACAAGGCAAAATGCTCGTAAATATGAAGAGCAGGCGCAAGAGCAGCTCAGTCGGCTGGTCGATTACCTGAAAGGTGGCGATGCCAGCATATTTCGAGCTTGCCGGGACCTTTCCTTGCATATCTACCGTCCTCGAGATTATGGTCTAGTGTACATGTTAGATCATGTCGTTCAAGGCATTGAAGACTGGGACCAGTGGGAGCTTGATTACCTTCATACCGAGTTGCAGAGTCGGGGAACGTTGGTATCGGTTGATCAGGATTGGGCGTGGGTAACCGGAAGTATGACATTCCTGGCGATTGTTTGGACTTACAATGTTCAACCGTATGGATTTGAGCTATGTCAGGTATGGAAGCGAGGCATCTATGGGTTATCTGTATGGCAGCCTTAGCCTTATTGTAAAGGTTGGAAAACCTGGAAATCGAGTTGCTTGATACTCTTTTCAAATACGCTGCATGACACGGTTACATGTACTCAACTAGCTTAGGCATGTGTGCGAATTTGCCAGTATTCTTCTCATATTTTAAACTTGGTTGGAGGAAATCAATCCCAAGCACGATGCATCGAGTCACCAATCGTCTCGATACGTAACTATCGTTTCTCAAAGCTTTCTGAATCCGGCTAGCGCTGCAGGGATTCGCTTCAGGATCTCTGCACTATTAGAAGGGGAGGGAAACAAGGATACTTTTAGATGAGAAGGGAGAAGTAATGCCGGGTTCTGACCGCCTGTCCCGGTCAAGGAGTTAGCATGGCTGCAGCCTGAGCCAAGCTACATCGAGACGAATAGATAATACGAATGAGACACCTGTTGGATTGCGTCACACAGAAATGGATTTGCGGGGGCTGGACCAATGCCTTGAAATTGTACATACTGTATAGAAATAAGTTATGGGCATCGGTAGCGGTGCAGACTGACAATAGAAGTTACTTTATGAAGGTCTGCCGTTGTCGGGGTTTTCAACGAGCGTCATGTATTTTTCGTTTGCGCGGATGAAAGACAGCTAAGCAAGAGACGGTGAGTGATTTGCAAGTGATTTGTTTCTACGTTGAAATCCAATTCTCGGCATATTCGGCATCGGGCATCAATTTATACTCCGCAATATACTCCGACACCTAACGGAAATCTTTACAGCCGGACTTTACCTTAGACGTCGTCGTCGCCGTCCTCGATGTCCACCGCGCTTGCTTCACTGCCCTCGATGGGACCCCCATCGTCGGCGCAAGCGCCTCCTGGTGACCCGGTCCGTGCTTCGGTCGGCCATTTACTCTCCAGGGCGTACACGCTACCTTGCTCGACTGCGGCACAGGCATTCATCCAGCTTGTGCAACCAACTTCACGATTTCAGCTGGCTCTCGACGTGTTGTTACCTTTGCTGGATCCAAACACTTCGTCGGAGGTACGTCTGGCGTCGTTGGTCGTTTGCATACAATCTGATGAGCGACCTCTTCAGCTTGCCCAACGGATCTTGGTCTCGTTTATCTTGTATTCTCTATATGCTCCTCATCCTATCTCCATCAATCCGTTCAAGTCTGTGCTCTTTGTTACTTTTGTCTGTGAACGAGAGAAAGCTGTCACTGCTGCCAACAACGGCGACATCTCCGTCAATGAGCAACTGGTCTGGGTGCTATGGAAGATTCTCAGAGGTGATGGAAACGACGTGAGTTCCGTAAACAAAGAACGGTATTTGTGTTGACCACGCTGTAGATTGGTCCTTACTCTCCAAGCACGCTGGCGAGGTCGCCTCTGCCGCCCAAACTTAGAGCCACTAACTTATTTCTCGATGATGACATGTACAATAGCGAATCCGAAATGTACGTGGTGTTTTCTCTCTCTCTTCTGTCCTTCATTATTTTATAGAGACGATTATACTCCCAAATCACAACAGATTACCACGACTACTACGACAATTACGACAGTGGTCACTGCCGCAGAGGATGCTGCCAACGAGAGTATAGCACACGCGATGAAACTTCTGCTTGATGCTCGGGACCGAGTTCTGACATTGTCTGAGCAACGGGTGAGTTACTCAACTTGCTTAGCACGTTTACCTGCTCATCGTCCGCAATGCAGGCTGTAACTCCATCAATACGTGCTTTGGCCACCTCGCAAATGATCACTCCCCTGGACTTGGCACCTATTATTACTAATAATCCTAACCTCGCGCACCCTCTCTTTGTCGCCCTCCTTTCAACTGGACCATCAGAGAGTAATCTACCTTCACCTTTCCTTGACATCCTGCCTTCTCTTCCCCCTACGCTCCCGTCATTTGACTTGATGGGACGTCTTCTACGTGAACCCACCATGTCCGCCAATGGTTCCATTACGATTGCCGACCTTGTCCGAACCGAAGTACTTGGCAAGTTTGTACACGAGTGCATCAATTGGCTGGACCAGGCGGAGCTACAAGAGAAGGAGGGGCTCATCAGTGATGACCGCTTCACAAAGGGTGTCCAAAACGTAGGTTGCGTCCTGTTCTGCGCATGAAGATATTAACGCGAAATAGCTTTGCCGATTCTACACATCTTTGACCAAGCTCTCGCTAGTCGATGCCGCACTGGATGCCGATACTGCCGAAATGGCGCACTTTAGCTTACGCCACTCACGATTCGAAGAAGCCAATCACCTATACCGGATTTTGGCTACTGGAAGATCGTGAACTGTATTTCTGTCGTCTTCTTACTCTATGGCTATGATTCATGCTTATGTTTATGCATCCGGACTAGCGTCACTGTACTGTACCACGTCATTCAGCCACGCAAGATTGTATTCCAAGTACCCGCTTACTCATGTACTCACTGATAATCAATTATATGTCACCACAATCAAATATGTTCCATGGTCTCCGACACCCTGTATCGAAATGAAGCACGCGTTATGGTTCGTCAGATCCGTTCTGGTTACCCAGACCAAACCCTGCAATATTAGAGGTATCAGTAAGATTCAAAACACAAGAAGAATGAACTGGAGTAAAGCAGTGGTGTGAGCCGTTCCTTCCATCCCTCCATTTCACAAGGAGTATAATAGTAAGAGCTTGTCAGAGGGTTTTTGAGTTGTCCATGACTGATATAATAGTACCTTCCGAAACGTTTCTCGCCTCCTCGACCACGGAGCGTAACAGGTCTCTGCCAAGCCATGAAAGGCATCAACATGTAGTATGACTACTGCGATAGCAGAAGTGAGATGGAATGCTTCGATTCAGGTAGCGCAATGCGCTACATACATGCAGCGTACAATAACCTCGCACTGATACCGCGTTCTGGCCCATCAAGACTCGGAACAACCGCACGATGCCGCAAGGATATTGCGATGTCCCACAGTTCGGTCAAGAAAAGGTGGAATTGCAGTGGGAAATGACGGGAGCACCTGTTCCAAAGTCCAGGAGCACAGAAGAGTTTGGAAAGACGTCTATTAAACTGATTTCTCGTCCGTTTTGGAAGGCTCCTTCTTTTCTACAGCCTTGACAGCATCTAATACCTTGCTCTCGACCTTTTCCGTGACACCTTTTCCCCAGCCCATAGCCTCCCTGAGTTTCAAGCCCGTTGACTCCTGAATCTTGTCAACGGCCGTCTCCACACCTGCATCGAACTTTTCCTTTCCGTTTGCAGAAGCGTCTTTCAACATGTCCCAGCTCATCCTAGTATGCGCGTTAGCGACAGCATGCTTCTGGGCAAGAGTAGGGAAGTAGGCGTCTTCCAACGAGCCAAAGTATTCTGAGACGTTGGCAGACGTTTGCGGGAGGAACTGGTTCATGGATAGGACGAGTAACGTAGGCGGTAATATCAGCCGAGTAACCAGTAGGCGATTTCGCGCTATTATGGATCCGCTAAGGGTTGCAATTCCCACATAGAGAATTCCTGGTGTGATGGATTCCGTTGGAGAGATGAGAGCCTTCACCCGACCTATGTAATCCACTCAGCTATCGTCAACGATAGAACGTTAATAACACTGACTTTCAATAGCATGCTCGACACCAATCCACTTGGAAACTACGCCCTGAACTTGCGAATATGCGTCAGAGTAGGTCTCGGTCAATGTCTTCCGAACTGTTCCGATTTGTCTCTCCAGCGTTGAGGGCGTGTCCAGCAGTACAATATCGGGAGATGAGATGGGATATATTGGCAGCTGGATAGATACTGTTAGACGGAGGATATTAAGATAAAAAGAGAACGCACCTTGTCCCTTTCCTTTTCAACCAGCACCACCGCTGTCCCCGCCACCAAGGGCGCCGCCTTCAAAAGCGACTTCCGGGCCTGAATACAGATGAGCACAGATACAAAACAGATAGGCAGCAACACACTAGCGTCGCGTACATAAGGGAACGGCAAGGATTGAAGGAAGCCGTAGACGGTGCGAACAAGTGTCGTTGTGTGGTCAAAATGGCGATAACAAACAAAGAGAAGCGGCAGCACGGGCCGCAGCCGGTATACCGGCCTTCGGTTCGCTGCAGACTCAACTTGAATGAAATTTCTTTCCTGGTCATCTGGAGTAACAATTTCCTTGATCACATGAGAATCTACTAGGATATGCCACAGGCGAGTAACTTTTCGCATGGTTCTTAACATACTAAGTCCTAATAGTCTGCAGGGTCAATCCACCTTGCATCTACTAATTCATCTTTCCGGTTGAGTGGGCCTTATCCGAAGGCAAGTTGCAACATGTACAGTATGGCTCGTATTCTTATAGTAGCAGCGGTTATTTTGCGCATCTCTCGCCATATGAGCTCAATCTTGGCAGGCTACAACTTACAGCCGGTATGCATATCATTTGATTGCAATCACGCTTTGGGGGCTAACTGGGTTCCCGTTTTTATTCAGAAGAATATCCGAAGACGATTCAGACATAGTTCCGAATTTTTCTCGCCGGCTCAATGTCGCATAATAGCCTCACGTTTTGACTACAATCATCAAACATGATCATTCGCCTATCTCCAAGCTTCTTTTGCGCCTGAGAACGGCTTGGAAATTGGACGTCATTGTAAACAGGGTGCGACTGCCAGGTACCATCTTGCATCTTTCCGCTCATCGTTCCACTATGGTCTCCCAAAGCGGTTGAACTTCGCAAACACCCTAAGCAACGACAGCACTTAGGAACGTTACGCGTCAAGCGGCCTCCATGTCGTTCGATACGAACTCTACAATTCATCTTACGATGATCAACTTCCTCGTGGTGTTCGGTGCCACAGAAGGCATAAAAGACGCATCGACAATGTAAGTCAATACAACCCCCTCTGCCAAACGCGTCATGTTCAAAGCAGCTCTAGTAGCGTCATTGCTAGCATCTATTGCTTCTGTCCGCGGACATGGTTACGTCGAGACCATCGTCGCGGATGGTACAGAATACAGCGGCTACCTCCCGTACTCTGACCCATACTATAATCCTGTACCGGACAGAATCGTCCGCCCAATCCCAGGCAACGGTTCGTACTGTCTCGATTTTTGTTTCGACAGCGACCATTGAAAGAGTTTCAGGTCCTGTAACCGACTTATCTTTGATTGAGTGTGTCTTTTGCTTAACATCTGTGGTAAAACAGTATTTAACAACAATCCTAGCGTTCAATGCAATGGCTACACCGATGGCGGTGTCGAAGGTTCATCTCCCGCTCCAATATACGCGACTGTTGCCACTGGATCAGATATGGCATTGACGTGGACAACTTGGCCGGACTCTCACATGGTGAATATCATGCGTATTCCTCCGTAGTCGGTTCTGACGCGAAACTACATCCTTCTAGGGGCCAATAATCACGTACATGGCAAGGGTGCCAGATGATACTAACATAACCGCTTGGCAACCTGACACTGAGTGCGGTGTCTTTCTCCGAAGATTTGAATGCTCCAGCTGAACAAAATCGCAGTGCCGTATGGTTCAAGGTCGACGAGCTTGGGAAAACTGATGATGGTTTATGGGCAGCCACCGATGTGTTGTCTGCCCAAGGCAGTGTCTGGACGTTTACTATCCCCGCTAAACTAAAAGCTGGACAGTACATCGTTCGACATGAAATGTAAGCGTCCACCGCAATCGTGAAGTCCCCCGTTTTAATGACTCCGTCAAAGTATTGCGCTTCATGCAGGTGCTCTCGTTTCGAGGTAGAATTAATTCATCGTAACTGACAATGCATCTCCCGGACAGCGTACGAATACCCAGGTAGGAATCATCCGTCCATGTACTATGCATGTGTGCTTTCGATCTAACGAGATTCTCAAGGAGCACAAGTTTACCCTAGCTGTATCCAGGTCGAAGTTACAGGTGATGGAACTGCCTTACCCACGGAGTTTGTCTCTTTCCCTGGTATGTAAAATACCACAGATGCTCTGAAGTAATCACTGACACAATTTCCAGGCGCTTACGATGCTGACACACCTGGTGTGTCCAACTCCTCCCATTGTCTATGTTCACACTTATGTTGTTCTCTTCAGGAATCGTTTACGATGCATATACCTCCACCGGCGTGAGTACCATATTTATCTTGTTTGTTGCAGAACACTCACATCATGCTCAGGAGTATCCCATTCCTGGACCAGACGTGTGAGTATTTCTCTGTGGATTACCGTCATGCTCAATTGACTTACAATTCGTAGCTGGTCCGCTTGATATATTACCGATGTTTTTTCTTCCCTTTGCCAATGATAGACCTTGTTCCAATCAAAACAATACTTGAAACGCCGATGTTCGCTCAGGAGCCACAGTGAATCCGAAGATAACTCCTCTTTGTCTCGTGGTGTGGCGGAGACAGTCGTCCTTTGACCAGTCCACATGCCCATGGTCATGAACTTGGCCTGTCGTTTATTTTCCGGACGCCCTAGTGTTGCGTCATGCGACAAATGAGGTATCAAGAAGGTTACAGACTTTACCACATTGTCTCTTCGTTCCTCGCATGGAAAGGCGAGGCATTCAATTAGATCGGTTCATCTTCGCGTTGTGGCAATCCATAACCGGTCCGGCACGCACCGTTCAGTGGAAACAAGGCTCATGCCCGTCTCAAAGAAACAGTATAATAAGGAGTTTGGGTACCGAGATGAGCACAAATTCAATTGCACAATGCTCACAACGGTTCTTCCTCTACTTTCTGTACTCTTAGGCGTTGCGAGGCTCGCTTGGGGCCATGGCTACGTTCAAGAGATCACTTTGGGCTCGACCAAATATACGGGTTATCTTCCATATTCAGACCCGTAGGTTCTGCTGCTTTGTTTCAGTCACATCGTGCTGATGTGGTATATCTTTAACAGGTATTACAATCCGGTCCCCCAGCGCATTGTACGCCAAATTCCGGGGAACGGTATGCGCTTTACACTAGCCCAGTTTGTCCTCCTACTAATACAGTTTGAATCGTCTACAGGGCCTGTTGAGGACCTCACGCTGATTGAGTAGGTGTCGTCTACTATCTACTAAGAGCACTAGCTAAAGTTTTTCAACGCAGCCTCCAATGCAACGGTTACACTGCCGGAGGTTATTACACCGCACCTGCACCAATTTACGGGACAGTTGCAGCTGGTTCCAAGATAGCTTTGAACTGGACGACTTGGCCGGACAGTCATAAAGGTCCCATGATTACTTACATGGCTCGTGCCCCCGACAACGTTAACATCACCGCTTGGAGTCCTGGTACCAGGTAAGAACAAGAATATATTCGTTTTAAGGCCAATATGCTGATATACGCCGCCACAGTGTTGTCTGGTTCAAGGTCGCTGAAAGCGGGAAGACTTCGGCTGGTCTTTGGGCGGCCACTGACTTGCTCACTGCATCTAATAGCGTGTATACGTTTACCATCCCTTCTTCCCTTAAGCCCGGACAGTATATTATACGTCATGAGATGTAAGGACTGATTCAATCTTTCAGTGATACTCTCCTGACCGGTTTCTAGAATCGCCCTGCACGGAGGTATCTCTTTCTCGGTTACAACTCACGAGGTGTATTGATTTTGTATCAAAATAAAAGCCTATAACTATCCAGGTGACATATTCCGTATTACCCGATTTGACGTTCACCAATGACCTAAAACAGGTGCTCAATTTTACCCGAGCTGTATCCAAGTTCAGGTAACAGGATCGGGTAACGCTTATCCGACCTCGTTTGTCTCCTTCCCCGGTGCCTATACCCCTTCTACTCCAGGTATGGCACTATGCTGTGTTTTTCGTACTTTCAACTCACCGATGAAACAGGAATCGTGTTTGATGTATATACCGGTGCGTATCTTCCATTTTTAAGTTTGGACGCTCGTAACCGATGGGCCTTGTAAATAGACACATCAGTAGGTGCAGTTCACACAGTCATGGAGTCTTTAACTGACTATCACTTTTAGCTGGCATATCCTATCCCTGGGCCTGCAGTGTAGGTCCCACCAAGACGTCTGAATTTATCTGAATTGACCCATCTTGTAGGTGGTCTGGCTGAATTAAATCGAGTGACATGATCTTTATATCTTAACGGGCGTTGTGCCCAAGCGTTGCCTTCATACCACAACAGAGTTCTTTGAACGATTCTAATCGCAGCGAGAAGTTGAATGGAGTCCTTACTACGCATTAGCGATTCGCTTGAAAGTTGCCAGAGAGGTATTGTATATGGGAGGCGCCTCTACTTGATGGGTTTGTGATGCCGAGATTGGGGGGAATAACAGTGAAATGAAGGAGCCGATGTATCATCGTCCTGTGGCATTTATTATGCACTCTGGAGACAACTTTGTACCTTCGACCAAAAAAATGAACGCTTCGAAGTATGGAAAGATGAATGCCAGCGTTCTCAGATGCAACGCGGTTATTTACGGTGATTTTTGTCTCGTAGTTGAAGTTGGGAAACCTGGCAGCGTTTGGTATCTGTAGCAAGCATCGAAGACGCTTCCAAATGAATGACCCGTACCTAATTGTTATGGAAGCGTGGGATGTTTTAGTGTGCAGTCTGGAGGAATATAAGAAAAGCTGTTTTTCTTGCGTCGTTCCAGAGGTTAGAACTTGAAGTCTCGCAGACGCCTCTGAACATCGTCAGTCAGACTTCGGACACCTGGGATCCCTGAATTTTGTGGTATCTACATGAATTTGAAGGATATGGGTACCTTTTCATGTTCATCAAAGAGCACAAGAAAGAAAGCATCTTTTGTTGAGCGAGAATTGCAAGCGGCCGTATTTCTGATGTCAAGCCGGCAGGATAAGGCTACCTATTTCAATCTTCAACTCTCACTACGGTACGTTAGTATAGTCATAACCTATCCTTTTCATCCACTCTTCCACCTCAACGGCCGGCTCTGCCATATATTTAATGCATTTCTGCCAGCTCTCCGGATTCTTATCCTTCTGTGAGGCGTATCTCATCCCAAGGAATTCGAACCAGGGAGGATAAAACCCCGCAAAACCCCAGTCAACGACCCACATCAAACCATGCTTGTCTAGCAGCAAGTTGCGCATATTCAGGTCATTGTGCGTAAAAATCAAGGAAGTAAATGCGGAAGGATCGAGGGGTTTGCAGTTTGGAGAAGGCGCCCAACCTCGAGATGCACGGACTTCGGCAGCGGTATGTTCATTTCGGAAATGGGTCTCGAGTGCGGAGATGGTTGGGAATGGACCTTTTGCATCGAAGCCGAATTGAAGGCCGTTGCAGGGTAAGGGCGTCGAACCGAGTGGACCGGGTATATGGTTGGAGGAAGAGTGGTGGACGTGTCGAAGCTGCCGGAGGTAAAGACGTATTGTGAGAATGACATTGAGTTTCCCCCAGAGAGACAGTGAAGGCCAGGCCACCCGGAGCTGTTGGCTGTCTGGCACCAAGTCCATGACAATCAAGCCATTACCCTCGGGATGAAGATGACGTATGACGCGTCTCATGCGTGGGACGGCGATTCGTGTTTGCTTGCGAACGAGTTCCATAGCGAGCGCTTTCAGAGGTGGTAGAGTCCCAGTCGCGGCACAATTTCACGACTGTGTGCCTCTGAAATTTGGATAAGGTTGTCGTCAGAGCCTTCGAGATATGGTGCAGATTCAACTGCGCGGATTATCTCCTCATCTGTCCAGGTATTTGAGTCTGGAAACTTCTCAAGGCAGATCAGTAGTGGTATACACGCCGGGTAGTGGTAACGTACTCGAATAGGTGCTTGATAAAGCAACTTGTTATACACCCAGAACGGGCCATCCAAGATAGTCAAGGCGACGGCCACCAGATGATAAACGGAACGCTCAAGCCTGGAGTGCGACAGATACTCAAAATATTGATCTCGTAGGATGGGGGAAAAGCTTACATGAGTGGGACACTTGTATAACTGAACCTAAGATCTATCATCTAAAAGCTGATTCAACGTCGAAGGTAATGCTGAAGGACAGGTCAGACGTGGCGGAGCTCTAAATTTTGATTACCGACGCAGGACAACAACTTATTACCTACAAATTACCCAAGTACATAGAATTAGATATGCAGCTCAGCTGGAACGTTTACGGTTTGATAGTATATTGGATTTTTCTTCACCTGCAAAACAGCATAAGAGGATCGATGTCTGCTCGGGAGCAACAGTGAATCCAAAGGATAATCCTTGCCTCGTTTGGTGGTGCGTCGAAGATAGCTGTTCCCTAAGCCCTTTCACATGGCAATCATGTTTGTCACGCTCGCCCTAGACTCTAGAGTTACGTCACGACATTGAATGAGGTATTAAGATATCTTTCTTTGTTCCTAACTTTGTTCGTTTCTCACATGTGACATTCGTACTACCTAGTTCATCGTTCGACCATTTTTTGCCCGTTGAGATCGGGTTATTGTTCTTTCTAGGGTACTAATCTGCTGTAAACTTGAGCTTGAATTTCTCCCTTTTCAGCCTCTGGTCAACCGGGATGTACTCTGTGTCTATACAATAAATTTGTCAACTAACATTGCAAGCACTCGCCCGTTTCAATTTTCAGACCCAATGGCCATAGAGTACACAAAAATTAGCATTATTGTGTTGTTAAAACAGTCACCACAGATTCGCTACTCTTGTGTTTCGAATGTGAGGGACCTTCCGGAACATTCAAGGTCCTTCGGAGGCCTATCAAGCTGACCGGCCGTAGTGGAATGGATGGCTCTGACGAAGCCGTAGCTGTAAAGTCTTCGACAGATCCTTGTGTTAGAGCGGCAGGTCTTCGAGTCCAGGACCGGTGTTGCACGGTCTGGGTAGTGCGTCTGAGTTTCTTGGAAAGTTTCGATTGCGATGTCCAGGGTTGACCTAACACAAACGAGGGTAATTATAAGAGTTGGATAAATAGCCTATTATTCTCTCATAAGTACTATTCCGGACATCAGAGCCGCAAACACCGACCGTCAGTTGGGAGATTGTGTCTATCATGATATAGATCGCATTGCTTGAGGAAAGAAATACAGCAATGACGATGAGCTGTTATGATTCAACATCTTTATATAAAAAGTCAAAGAGGAGCACGGGACATACCCATGTACAGCAATACAAAGTACCGGACTCGATGAGAATGGGGAGAATTGCACTTTGCTTGCGGAAGCTACCCAGAATGGAGACGCCGGTGAGATGGCGGACCAGTTTGAAGTGCAACCTTTCGAATAACGTTCTTATTTGGTATCTTCTTCTATTCAAGACGAAAACTCACCAGGTACAATAGGTAACAAGTGTCGTAGCCCACACATTTGTTGAGAGCGTGGAAAGTATGAACGCAACGGCCCATGCCTCGAGACTGGGATCAGTGAACACAACGCCTACTGGCGCTGTTGCAACGGCGCGTACAAGTCCGCTCCCTGAACCTGGATATGTCAAAGATTAGTAGATTGATAATGTTAAAAACGCCATTTACTTGCCCACAGTTCCCAGAAGGAGAAGCGCGGATGATAGTATGATCCACCACCTACGGTTCCATAAAATCCATGCTCTCCATATCACAATACTATCACCCAAGGCTATCTACGTTAGTGAGGATAAGCGGAAGCTCAACAGATAGCTTCGGGAAATGAGCGCACATTCACAACTTCTAGCAGGAGCTGAGACCACTGTGTCGCAGACGACGTATTATGGAATACACTCTCGTCATTAGCACCGTTATGCCAAAGGAAGGCCGCAAAATTCTGTCTGAAATTTATGATCATGTGGGCAGTACCCACAATATACATGAGGAAATTCATCAGTGTCATGACGTTCACGACCCGACTTTTCTTTTTCTTGAACCTAGAAACGAAATTACAGTTGATAATACTATTTGTGCAATTCTGGCGATCCTTCTCACAGTAGAAGATACATCGATGTCAGAAACAGGCCTGTATAAAGTCCTGTTTCATCGTGAGTAATACGAGGAGTATAACAACACCAAAGAATACCATGTAAAGAGACTTCACAACCAATGCCGATAAAATAAGCTTCGGGTGTAGAGAAGGAGCCCATGGTTGATGTCGATGAGAGTTAGAAAACCCTCTCCTTGCGAATGTCTTTATCTGTAGAATCACGGACGATCCAACAGACTGGCCCGGTGAAGTTCCTGGGTGATTGATCCGGAGCATCGTAATGCGGGTTTAACCAGCCAAAACTATGAGAGGGTTCACATAGCATACTGCTACGTGATCTTCTTCCCGTTTTCAATTGAAAACCTCCGCTTAGCATCAGGGCACATTGATTACGCGCCACTCCATGGTGTATGGCGAACTGTAGCATTGTTCTGACTCTACGTAAGAAGGAAATGAGGTAAGTGATTCAATAGGAATGTACCAATCACTTGGTCTCCCACGAGAGATGAGTGAATGCTGGTTCCATCAACATCAGGAGATGTGAAGCAAACATGTAATTCCATTGATCACGGATGATCTCCACACATGACTTTCAAAATAGCACAGGTAAGTTTGCGGAAAGAGTTGTTTCACCGGCGGATCCACACATCAAGGAAAAGGAACGGAATATGATAAAATCTCTGTGCTTTAGCTTGCTCGAGAGGACCAGTCGTGGCTCAAACGAAGTGGGCTCATGTTACGACAGTCGCAGCTCGTAGTATTTCAAAGATCCAATTTAAGTAAACCACCCGACTCCCAGAGAGAGCATGGTGGTAGAGAAGTTTCCCCCAGGCCAAGTTCGTGCCTTATAGGGAACGCCAGGATAACTAATACATCCTTTGAAATTTACTGTGAAGATGTCACTGGCACGTGATGTACTGTTCTGCGAGCTGGTCGTACCTTACCCACGCCGGCTCCGTCCAAGCGACGTAGACGACGTTCCTCGGCAGTTCAGTCTCAGACTTACTTATATGGCGCCTAATCTCTCTGCAATGTACTTGTCTGCTCAGCTAACCACCTGGTTTGGAAAGCTCTCTGGCCGAACGAGATGGGATCCTAAAGGAAAGGTTCGGTCTGCCCAGTGCCAGTGTGACATCAAACGTCGAAATGGTGTCTTCTAACGAAGCATATCTTCTAGCATTGCTATATAACCGGGGGTTCCTCAGGGCTTGGTTTGGCGCTAGCGATTCGTCTCGTGAAACTTGGCGCACACGTATCAATAGTGGCGCGCAACAAAAAGCGGCTGCATGAAGCGCTCGAAAAAATTGAGGTAATGAACTCACGCTTTTGAATTATCGAATAAACCATGACAAAAACAGGAAATGAGGCAAACGCCGGACCAGATTCTCGCGTCCTACTCTTTTTCTGTTACAGAATTGGAACCTGCGGCTGCTGCGTTGGACGCCGCGTCGGAGCTGCACGGTGGCAGATGCCCAGATGCACTATTTCTTTGTGCTGGTGGACCGTCTCCGAAATTCTTCCTTGAACATGACGAAGCTTCGATGAAGAAAGGAATGGATGACGCTTATTGGGCGCAAGCGCTGTCGGCTCTCGTAAATCCATTGTTCCATATAACGTTGATATTATAATGACTTCTTTTTCCTGTCAGGAAGGAGCAAAACGAATGGTCAAGGAGAATATTCAGGGGAAAATCATATTCATCTCTTCGTTCTTGGGGTATATGTCCATGATCGGTTTCTCTTCATATGCTTCCGGAAAGTTTGCTTTGCGAGGTTTGGGTATTCCTACTCTGAAATCTGCTTGACGTTTGACGACTTTGTCTTAGGATTGGCGGAGACGTTGCGGTCCGAGTTTCTCCTCTATGGAATTACGGTCCACGTGTTCTTTCCCGGGAACATGCTTACTCCAGGCCTCGAAGCCGAAAACAGAACAAAACCCAAAATCGTTCTGAAACTAGAAGAGACTGACACTGGTCAGACGGCTGAACATGCCGCGGAGGGGCTTCTTCAAGGTAAATTATGACCGATGCTTTGCGTACTTTCTCTCTGATGTCGCTGGTAGGTATTTTCCGAGGTGACTTCCATATAACGAACGACCTATTGGGGAATATCTTCCGTTCTTCAACGAGGGGGGCAACTCCTCGGAATGGCCTTTTTCTCGACGAAATCTACACCTTCTTCGGCTGGGTAAGTCCCGTCTCAGGCCATGCCATCCGATTCTGATTCTGATTCTGATTCTGATTCTGATATAAAATTCTAGGTGGGACTCCCCATCTGGCGCAGGATCACGGATTCAACAATCAAAGGTCACCAAGAAGAACATCACGCATACTTGAAGGAGACTGGCTTTCTGGCGGAATCAAGCGACCCTGACATGTGAAGACACCCTTGATGCACTCCGGCTTCCCATATGATTTGATGATGTACATACTCATCAGCAGTACTACCAGAACATCATTACTTTAAGGTTACTCCTTGGATACATTCATCCAGCTCGGACCCCGACGACAGATGATATACTGACGTGCTGTGTAGTGATAAGACACGATATATCGAGTTCGGATATGTACACACATTTTTGGGTGATCCTAGACGAATGTAGAAAATTCGATGTATGACTATTTAATCAAGCGCCGTCTTTAGTCGTACGACTTTCATGACTTTCAGTCTCGGGTATGTAAAGAAGAGAACTACCTGTAAGCCTAGTTCAAGTCTAAGAACAAAATAGCGATCCAATGGGTATAAGCGGTAGATTCGGACAAACGATATTACAAAACGTAAATAATTCAAGAATGGCCTCGCATCTTACTTAGAAAGTATACCTTTTTCAATCAGATAACCATGATGCTCTTGCCGGTGTCCCTTGATAGTTGAATCCACAGACCGTCGCCAAATAGGAAGTCCCACCTACAATAGTCAACGAGACTCTACTACAGTCAATATAGAGACATACCCAGCCAATGAAGCTATAGATTTCGTCCAGGAACACAAGGCTTCGGGGCGATGCGCCTCTGGTAGAAGCACGGAGGATATTCCCAATCAAGTCAGATGATATATGGAAACGACCGCACTGGACACCTGTCTTTCAGTGAGCATGATACTAGACACTGAATGTAATCGCAACTAACCTTTCAGCAGGCTCTCCGCAGACTGTTCGGGAGTCTGGCCTCCGTCGGACTCTTCAATTTTGAGTGTGATCTTGGGCTTGTGGTTGTTTTCGACCTCGTAGCCTGGGCTATAGATCGTCCCTGGGAAGAATATATGGACAGATATCCCGTACAGAACCATCTCCGAACGAAGCGTTTCCGCCAGACCTATATTATAAGAAAATCAACAGCAGTTTTTCGGGAAGTGGGAATTAAAAACCTCGCAACGCGTGTTTCGCGGGGGCGTATGAAGAATAGCCAACCATGGACATTAAACCAAGGAGAGAAGAGACAAGGACAATCTTTCCAGCCTTGTTTTCCCGGACCATGCGTTTTGCCCCGGCCTATTCGAATAATTTAAGGAGGCGTCGGAGAAAATCAGAAATCGCGTACCAAGGCTGACCATGCTTGTACCCAGTACACACTATCCATCCCTCGCTTCAGCGAAGCATCGTCTTCTTCCACAAAAAATCCCGGTACTGATGTCCCAGCGCACAGGAAGAGAGCATCTGGGCAATTGCCATTGTGTCCCTTGGATGCAGCTTCCAATGCAGCTTCGGCAGATTTATACTCCATGAGATTGTAGGAGTACGACTTGAGAATTTGACTGGGAAGTTTCCGCGCTTTCTGCCTTGCTTTAGACTACAAGAAGGAAAGTAGAGGACAGACGCACCTCCAGCTCAGCAAGTGCAGCACGAAGTTTTTCCTCATTACGGGCAACGATAGACACGTCTGCTCCGAGCTTGACAAGAAGAAGCGCGAGCGCGAATCCTAGGCCCTGCGATCCACCGGTAACATAACAATGCTACATGCCAAGGAAATTCAGTACGACCATCAGGAACTTTTGAAAAACGTTATACCTTCCCTTTAGGATCCCATTTCTTGCGGTTAAGAAAAAATCCAAACATGAGCGCCAGCAGAGGGAATGCGAGCAAGGGGATGGTGGGAAACATGGTATTGATGTGAACCGCGGGGGAATTGGATTCGTTGGAAGCCACGTGGACGAATTAATAAATAATGGTTATTTTATTTATTTGAGTCGGCATCTGCCGAATGAGCCCGTGGCATAATGCTGGTACAACATGCGTCCTGAGGAAGGAAATAATTAGTAGACAACATGGAAGATAAGTAGGTTCACCGCCGGTTTTGCTGGGTTTCCACGGCAATTATCTGCCATGCCCATATTATGTTTGTTTCTTCACCTTCACTCAGGATTTTCTGTACATAGGATGAACAGAATGTGGTTTATAGTATAGTCAAGTGGAAACAAAAAAAATATGTAGGCAGGTAATCATGTAAAGAGTAAGTACCCGCCAAAGGTATCTACCAACAGGCCCGATAGTTATCTGCCATCGGCCCGGAATCAACCTGGAGTTTTTCTAAATTTGTGTTACATTTCAAGTTAAGGTAGCTTCGCACACCCTGTACCACAGGGGTCTCTCCCGCTAGGGGAGGGACACGCCAATGACATTGTGCTATGCCCGTAGTAAGTCGAGGTCGCAAGACCTCAAGATCAACACGGAGTTATCTGCCACAACACAACATTTCTCGTTGTTGCTCCCTGCCCGTATTTTGTTTCTACATGCATGGTTCAATTTCCAAAATTCAATCCTTACTTAAATCTTCCTTTGGTGCACAATCTTCAAACTCTGCCATGCAAAATGCATCGACCAACCCATTATTCACTGAGACTGGTTTGTCTTTCTATTATGATACCCTCTCTTAAGAGTGTTGCACTTCAGAGGAAAGCAAGAGATTAAGCCTTACACACTGTATGTATGAAAGCAAGGCTGGAGCCCCAAAAGTGGAATGTCGGGACTCAAAACGACAAAATCTACTTTTTAAAAATCAATTCTTCAGTCAAACACACACCCAGCACTTCGCTAGCGGCTATATTGCCCCCCAAGGACCCCGTGAACTTTCATTTATCAATCAATGAATTGTGACTCTGCCCACATGGTATGTGAGCACTTCGGATCAAAAAGTGTACTTCAAATGCATTTTTTCGGTGATGTAGTCCATACAGAACTTGACTAACGACTCGGAGATGGTATAGTCATAGCTGCAGCACTTGTAAAATTGCGTACACCAAGATAGAGGCGTCCCTATGTTTGGAGGTAACAAGGCTATTTGAATGAAGCCATTTCAAGATGTAACATGAATAAATACTATGAGTCGGGGTCACCAATTTTGGGGCGCGAATTTTTGGCCGAAATCTTTCTTTTTTATTCTTTTTCTCCTCTTGGGGCGTGTGACACCCAGTGAAATGGACGGAAAACCGATAAGTACGTGACTTGAAGCGGGATGTTTACGCGTACGGTAAGCCCACCTTATAAAAAGTTATGTTATTTTATTTAGGGGAAACTTAAAGAGAAGCCTCGGGGATCCCATGCCGAGACGCCGGAACATTAACGGGGTGGGTCGACCGGGTCGGCGCAACTCTGCTTGCTTCCAATTTGCTTCAGTCTGCTTCAGTCTGCTTAGAATCTACTGTTATTCCTTTTCAAGTACTCCTTGTCGCATTTATTACATTGAGACAGTTGCAAGGCATCTAGTCACCTCCAACAGCTCGGACTAACCCCGACGACGATAGTCCTATCATGAATATCTTCTGTGAAATGTGGCCAAATCGCAATCTGTCTGGTATTCTGCCACTGCGGTCCTGATTATTGGATGAATCTGGGTAAGTACCTGGTATTCTCATTCCCAGATACCGGTACTCAAAATTATGGTATTAAGACTCGAGCAACAACAGAAGTGCGTATTCGAAGCTACGAGGGGAGCAATGGGTGTCACATATGCCTGTTATCCTCAACACGACGCCAATAGCCCATCTCTATCCGAAGTTGGTGTGCTCAACCACTAATCCAGGATCGTATGTCTGTTTCCGACACCATCGTATACGTTTAAGCCCCTGATCTTCTCGATGCCTGTTCTCTGTGTCGAAGTGCCGTGCTGCTATACAAAACCAATGCTTCTACGACAATCGATCTCATTCATGAGAAACATTAAAAGAGCGCAAGGTTAGTGCAACAATTGGTATTTTGGGGATCCCGTCTCGGTGATGAACTCCTACACGCTAAAAATATTGAACTCGCAGTCAAGCATTGCCACATAATCTGAAGGCGATGATTCGCTGGTGTCAAAAGCTTGTTAAGACAAGGGTTCTGGGCACAGGAAACTGATCTATGCACTCGTTGCGAACACATGTCGTGGCAGTTCAAGCAATTCTGTATGACTCGATATCTGTCATGTTTGAACTCAATCAACCCCTTACTAGACATGTCTGCGCATCGTACGTCAAGGGCCTCGTGCGGGAGGCGTGTCGAGCGCAGGAAACCCTGCAACGTGTACATGGAGTTCGGGCGATTATTATCCTGAAGTGTTACGTTTGTAACATCTAGAAAGATCGCCGCAGGAAGAGGTGAGGTCCTGTCGCTCAGTTGGCATGCAAGGTCGATATCAAGAGAACAGAACACAAAAGAGGGGGCTTGCAGATGTTTACTCGCATCAAAAGGGTGGTTACAACGAACTTCTTTCCTAAACCGGACGAAACGGATCTTTTAATCGTTAGATCACGCATGCAAGGAAGCAATATACACGCATCGTGTATAACAGCTTTCTCCTCCTTTATAAGTGGCAACCATCTCCTCTCGCTTTTCATCCTTCCTACTAAATTCTTTTCTTCGTACGTTGAACGTCAATGGGTCTTGATTTACCACCTCTTCGAATTGCTCTGTATTTCACTCTGGTAAGGCCCATCTTAAAGAGAACGGGCTGATGTTAATGCTGTGTTGCCATTTCACAGGGCGTTTTCTCCCTCGTCCTTCTCGGGCTGACCTCTGCACGAATACACTATACCACCGACCTTCCGACGGGCGATCCTCTCAATGGCGGCGTCAGTTTCTACGGTGAGTGCAAGGTCACCGTGATCACCGAGCCAAGACTAAAATATTTCTCAGACCCTATTGTTGTGGAGCTGTTGGTTACTACCGTTCTAACGATGGCGTGGTGCATCTATATGTGCGTCTCTTATACCTTCTCCATTCTGTTCTTCCCTTAATATCCCCAAAGCGTTCGTGCAATCCACAAACGTATCGACAACGGTTTCATTTCCACATTCCGCGGAGAGCTCATCGGTCTCTTCGTTCTCTGGTTATTCTGGATAGTCGGTGCAGCTAAATCTAGCGTGGGTACCCTCTCGCTTCCCCTTCCTCTCGAGCTTACACTATCCGATACAGACAATTTGGGGTGACCTCAATTGGTGCCAACAATATCAGCCATGCCGAATCCTCACCGCCATGCTCGCATTCGCTTGGTTGGGATGGATTGTCCTCACGTTTATTATGATTTTGAGCATCATATTCTCCGTGGTGAATGGTGCCTTTAACGAACCCTTGCATGGCCGGTGGGATCCTAGAGCCAGCGTTTATACCGGGAACATGTCGACACGTAACTCCGCAGCTGTTTAGTTTCTTTACCATGCATGCTCTGTAGAATGTTTTTCCAGTGACTTTTGCTTTCTATTGTATCGCGTATACTCAACTATCATTGTACCTCGTTTTCATTGGAACTGACCAGATTTTATGACATTGATTGAAATTTTATCCAGACTCTTGAAAGTTGAGCAACAGGTCACATTTGTGCGCTTCTCTCAACATCACCTTGCATAGTAGACGTCATGACGCCACATGGTTGCCAAATTCGCTCTACTTCTGTAGAAGACATTGATAAATTCATACCTGCTGAGGTGGAAAGCACGTACGTAAATCAATAGCTTCGCACGCCTTCTGTCCACCTATTAAAATGAATCTATGGAGCCGGTCAGTTTGAGTTCACTCAAAAATAAGAGCAAAGACATACCAGTCACCGTGAATATCGACCCAGATGTACTTCGTGGAGCGACCACCCAGCCCAGGATCGGATACATGTACACTTGGTCCTCAAACATCCTTGAGCGAGATGAATAGCCATTTATATCATACCACTGTGATGCCCATAAATTACCAATTATAGCCCGCAGTTGAGACGGAAAAGAGCTGGTCCGTTGGGAATAGGCAATTCATGTATGACTTCGCGTGTTGACCATATTGTAATTGATTTGCTCAAAGGAAGCACGCCACCTTGGCAAGCTATCTTCAAAGTGTTATTGGCCACTGGGTGCATACGAAGGCTGTCCTACACACCACACATGTATCAGTCAGTTTATAATGAAAAGGACCTCGAGGTACCTTCACTACGGCACACATGTAAGACATGGATTCCAGATCCGATAATGCAGACTTGGATTCGCCACGCTCAACAATCGATTGTCCTGTGCCCTCGGATTTCATGACGGAGTTTACTTGGGATATGCGGATGCCAGGCGAGCCTGAGGGTGGACGATTGTGCCTATACTGTCTTATCTCTTAGTTCTGCAGCAGAAATTGAAAGTGTGATGAAGTGCGTGAGACACTCCTTCGTCTATAACACAACACGATAATCAACGAACTCGGATGTGACAAATGGAGCCTCGAAGCATGCGATCTCACCTCTAAGGTCTTTTATCCTAGAGCAAGCGCCCTACTTTTCAAAGAAATCTGCTTCTTAAAATTGTGAGAGAGATTTGATGCTTTCCGCGGCCTGTGCCACCAAAAATCGACGCTCGCATCCCTGGTGGAAAGCCAGGTCATTTGTTTCCGATTGAAAAATACCAGTGGATGGTTTTCTGAAACTCTCCTGCAACGTGTCCACTTTGACACTACTACATCACATGGATCTGGCGCGTTGCACGCTACTCCCTTCTTTCAATCAACGGTCCACGCTTGATCGAGGTCGACCTCCCCCACCTTTCCCAGGGCCAAAAGTTTTTCAAGAATATCCCCAACTTAGCTGTCTCGTTCTGGGAATCATATCGCTGCGAAGGGAAGACACTGCACCATCCAGGACGCTGCCTCGGTGTCTGAGTATTATCTAGACGGCCCGGATTGCATCCACTCACGCGAATTAACTTTACACAGTGACTTATACACACATGCAGGGCTCGACGGCATTCAAATATCACAGCTTGCCGTCTTTTGTTTTACCTTATTTTGATTTCTGCATCGATCATTATCGTTTCTTGGCTTCGTACCACCACCGCCTGAATGTCCGAGCCATACCCCAAACGTTCACTGTGCTTGCCGACATGTAATCCCAACAATAACGGAACACGAAAACCCTTCGAGGAAGGAGGATGGGTAGGGTAATCAAACTCCAGCAACGCGTTGCTGCCGACACGTGTATAGCTTGAAGCTTGCAGTTAAAAAAGCTTGAATCTTTACACGTTTTAGACTCTGGGGCGTAATTCTGAACTACGTATCTCATTGTGTCATAAACCAACGTTGAGATTTTGTTGAGATTTGATTGAATCAATTTACGGCGATTTCGGTGATCTCGCTAAACAAACAGAACCCAGTTTATCACAATACCGCCTGAAATAACGTCAACCCGTTGTAATTCATAAGTCATCACTCTTTCGGTGAAATCCTTATCATTGACATATTCCCATAATTCACAGTTCAGGTCAGTTGACTCAGCTGCTAGTCCTTTTAGTAGAATCGTGAGTTTTTTTGCGGACTTCACTATAGATGCTATTTTTGGCAACACGGGCTAGTGTGGAGAAACACGTCTAGGCCTCCTGTCACTTCGAGCGGCAGCAATTTCATTCATTCTTAGCTGAGGCCTTGTATAAAGACATTTCACACCTGATATGTGAGAGTCCAACTCAGTTGGAGGGAATGCATATACTCATGATTGTCTTGCAAGGCTGTCCATCTATATTGTATTGATTTGCCAATTCTTGCGGTACGATATTTAGCAGGCATCTTCTGTTCCATTATATCGTTTCTGGAGATATCGGTGATGTCCAGGACGCTCATAAGATTGCTGTGCAACATGGGCAGGTCAGATGAGATGGTCTCGTTGCCAAGAGAGGCTAATCCGTTCGTCGGACATATATTTACTACTGCAGGGCCTAACCGTCATTAGAACAAGAAGTGTACTGTATACAAATACAAAAACAGAACAACCCTCTACTACTCTCGCATGCATCCTATACCTTGTCCTCCGCCGAGCTGCTGATGCTCTTGGTATTGTTGCTCGAATTCGAGTTCGCGTCGTCTGGGGGATATGCAACAGGGATATCTGCTGTGCCAAACTCGATATGCGGCAGCTCATCTTGCTGTTCACCGTAATGCTGTGACGGCATCGCAACGAGAACGGACACCCGTAATGGTCCGCCAGATGGATCGGGCAGTAGAGGTGCATCTGACGCGGCGGGTGAGAGAGGTGGTGGAAGAGGGGAGGCATCAACATGCGACCATATTCGGCGAAGACGGGCTCGAGCAGAATTGTCCTGCAGGAGGGGAGGCAGCGCAGGAGGTGCTGTACGGTTCTGGGCGGCAACCGTGTAAGATACAGAAAAAGGCTGTGACGCGTCAATAATAGGAAAGGGTATAATTAATACAGGGTCGCACCTTGCATGCTTCCCAATCATGATGGTTTTTTTGGACATTCATAGCTGCTTCGTGCATGATAGGTTTTTGAGAAGGATCATAGCGTATACCCCGCCCGTTGGTTGGTGGAATCCAGGTACCGTTTCGAATGGCTTCTTCAACCATGCGTCTGTGGCGTCGTCGAAGAATCAGAGACCGAAACACGATGGCTGCTGAAACACCGAGGAGCAATATGAGTGTTGCTGAGGAGAATGCTGAGCATCGGTGTCGATAAGAAATGTTAAAAAGTTAACCAACCTAAAAAAGTATATACTATATTCTGGTCAGTAACATGACTACGGTTATCGTGAGAAGTACACGTACGATACAACGACGCCGACGAATTGAGGCTGCCGCCGCCATCGTTATTTCCACTGTCACCAAATCCAGTGCCGCTGCTGCTGCTACTGGAGTTATTCCCTTGGTCGCTAGATGTTGAGCTGAATGGTGATGACCATGTCGTCGAGGGTGTGAAGGATGTTGGTAAGGAAGACGTGGCCGACGATGTCGAGGTAGAGGTTCCAGTAGAGCTTGTCGAAGAAGCAGACATGATAGAACAAAAGCAAGAGCTTTAGTGGCAGAAAAGCTGGGAAATTGAAGATCGTCAGCCTTTCAGGAATTTAGCCTAGATATGGCTTACCAAATGCCAAAGAACAAGAGAACTCAATGCCTCCGCCACCAAATAAACAAGGGAAACTGGCACGGTAACTACCCTTAGGCGGGTCCAAGTGGTGGTGAAGAACAAAGAAGGAATGTCGTGGTTGACAAGCACGTCAATAATAAGCCGCCGGTTGGGCCGCCCCGCACTGACATCACAAGGTCTCGGATCACTCAGTATCTAATCTTATCTGGAAAAAAATTCCCTCTGTTGCTCTTCTAGTTCACAGAAGAGCTTTGGATTGGACTGAGTTGAGATAAGAGGCTACAAAAGCCTTCCTACACTTTTTTTCGAACCCTTGAGAAGGTCTAGTAGCATCCGGGCGACTCCGAGTTGATGACGCTCCGACGGCGAACTCCTATTTTTCGATCGTGTTTATGCAGGCGTATTACATGTACTCGATGGAGGTAATTCCGTGACTTCCGGTACACCAATCCAAGTTGTGGTTTATATGCTTACCCGGGACTACTGAGTAATGATGGAGCAACTTCCGTTCAGCTGTCGGGCCTGGCCCTCGCAAAATCTAAGAAAAGTAGGACTTCAGTCTTCCCCCCAACTTGGATAAGAAGCCAGACCACGGCAAGAAGAGTCTAGATCCAGACAAATAGTCCCACCACTCCTATATCCGCCTAGCTGGGAGGAGGCGACCTGCAAAAAAGAATATATGATCTGCATCATGACTCACACGAGCTGACAGATTTCACATGCCACGGTCCACCAGTATAGGACACGAGGGAAAAGATGATTACAGTGATTGCTCAGGACTAACATGGTGCACAACTACCTCGGTGGATCACGAGGGTGCCTTTTATCTGTCGAATGTCCGTGTCAACATGTACGCAAAAGATGATCTGAACCGAGATGAGATAGATGTCTTCCATTTGTTACCAACACATTCTTCCATGCATCCAGTGATGGCTACTAACACTGTTACCCATCCGAGTCAGTGATCGGTCAGTTCGGCGTTAGAATGTAGAACCTGTTACTTGTCACTTAAATATTTACCAGGCCTCCGAGTCGTCAGATTGGTTCGAGTTCTGATTGCGATCGCTGACCAAAATTTCTTCCATCCTGAAACTCTGTGCCAGCTGATCTACTGCTATCAGAAATTTTGAGTTTTTTGGTACATCTCTGGACCTCAGAAACTGCGGCAGAAAGCAGTACATTAGGATGGTCATAAATTCACAAGGAAACGGAAATCAGTTACAAATTTGAAAGATTCTCTCAATAATTTGAACTGCCAGAAATAGTAGATTTCAGGGCAAATTTTGGACCTCTGAAACACGTTCCGAAACTCTACTATTGGGCGCGGTTTCTTGTCTCTGGAAATCCTTGACATCCTGTCGCCAGAAACCAGATCAAAGAAAATCTCGTCGCCGTTTCTCACCAACGAATACTGTACAGAAATTTTACCTTTTTCGAAGTGACGGTTACCCATCCGAGTCAGTGATCGGTCAGTTCGGCGTTAGAATGTAGAACCTGCTACTTGTCACTTAAATATTTACCAGGCCTCCGAGTCGTCAGATTGGTTCGGGTCTAATTGTGATCATTTAATAGAACAGAATAAAAAAATAAAGTAGAATTGATACTAGACCCACACTGACGAGACCATTCGGTTCTTATTGATCGTCTCATAGAAAGACGACGATACAGACCTGTTGAGGGGAAGAAGTAACGGTCTGTATGTATCGAGGTGGACAGAATAACTTGGGAATAACGTTGGAGGCTTTGAGGTCACGGTATATCGGAGAGACGACAGTAGCAGAAATATGAGCGGCGCAGCTTACGAAGCCTCAACTTCCCCAATCCTCACCATACTTTGCCCTTGGCCTTGCCTTATGTGAGTGCCCCCGCATCTTTGTAGCACTTAGATCGTGGGTAGCGATCACAAAATGCTCAAGTCAAAAAAAATGTGCGCACGCAGCAGTAGTCCTGGTGGTGATGGGAAAGTCCTTCCGAACGTGGCTGCTAAGGCTCATAAACAAGGGGGCACAGTTAAAACCGGACTAGATGTCGACTAGATAGTAGGAATGACTTCCCCGGCTTCGGTTCTTCTATACTCCACAGCAAACAGTTGGCTCAATAAATATGATAAATTCAAAGACGCGTTGCGCCACGATGGAGAGAACATGCCGGGGTATCTTCGGCATTCTTTCGGAGTTCGAAGAACCACAAGATTGGGTTTCCTGTGTAGACCATCGCCCCAGGAATTAGGCTACAGAAATCATAAACATCAGTACTCCTGCGCTTCGTTAGCTTCCTTCTGATGCACCCCGGAATCTTGCAATTATTTTACAAGGTTCTGTCACAGCGAATGTCACTACAAAAATCTGCCATTGACACCGATGCCGAATATCGGCACTACTGCCGAAACTCAGTTACCAGAGACTAGAGTCGATGCATCTCCAAGTTTCGTGTATCCCTCAAGCAACGGGTGTGAATCTTTTGTTTCACTTTGAATCTCTCAAAGAGCCTTGCTGATGTCCCCAAGTCATCCTGAGTGAAGCTATTTGGTGTCGCAGCGGTTCGGCACACTTCCGTGGCCGATATGCCGAGGTGATTTATATGTAGCCGGTTTGCGGCAGAACTGTGTGGCCATGCCGTCACTTTGTTCTGGTTTTCATGCCAAATCACCACTACGTGGCTTGGTACCACCACCGCCGCCTACGTATCTGTTCATGAATCTACGTTCGTTCAATCTATATCCATCATATCATTTGTGCCTGTCAACACCTATTCCCAGCACATTTAGATACAAAACAACTTCAACTGGCTAGAGTGTGCTGCAAAGCGCAATTTGCAAACGTTCCTCACCCTGCCGCTCCCTCCCCCCAATTGAAGGAGAATGGGGAAAAGTCTGAATGATGCGGTATTTTATGTCCAGACACTTCGGGTCGGCCAAAACGATGTTGCATTTCCGACTCCGACGGTCATATACCCGTAGTACCTTACCGCCATTGTCCGCTGGCATTTATCGTTGGCATTTGTTTCGCCGCTTGCTGCCTTCGGAAGTCAGTTCAGATGCAGATGAGCGGGGCCGGGGTCGTGATGAAACGACAAGTTGCTCTCCTAGCCGCCATATTTGGATATTTGGTCAGTGATTTTGTCGGCATGAATCGTTTAACCCAGGTCGATTGATGATAGCTCCGCGTTCAGCGTTCATCTGCACGTTGCAGCTTGTTACATGTTGTCCATGACTTCTAAATATCTGTTTGTTGTGATCTGAGAGCTCGGCCGTTCGCCACTGCCTGCAAGGTTGTCCTGTGACAAAGGGTATCGAAGCCGCATGATTTCGAAGACGCCTTTTCAAGTTACGCTCAGGACTGCATGGGCTATGTTGTTTACAGCGTTTTGGGTGAGTACGGAGTTTGCTTTCATTTCTTGCTGTAATCCTGTGCTATATGCCATGTTGCGCAGCACTAGCATCCACTGTCTGTGTCTTGGCCCACTTGAGTCAGCCAAGTGCTTACAGGGAGGATCTTTGTGGCGTCTAAATTACGGAACATTTCATCAACGTGGCAATTCGGTATATCGCTCTCTCTTGCGACTTGGAAATAGTACCAAGACTATGGAACTTGGAAGAGACAACCCAGTCTACTAATTCTACGGCGCAAGCCTCTGCTTTGACCCGACATCCGTTTTTCGTTGAATCCCCGTTTCGGGATCATCACTTCAAGTAATACAGCACCTCAGCTAAGTTGCTAAGTACTGCCAAGGTAAGCCCACATTATCTCCATCGATGAAACCCATCTCACGGAATGATATATCTTATATGTGGGTCAACAGGCACTAAACATCCTGGCTTCGCGCTACCATGTCGTCCGTTACAACGAGCACTACCGGGTCCTCCACGCTGTCCTCCCTCTCAGCCTCATCGACGTTCTCCAGCATTGACCCGGATCCGACATTTACTAGAGGTGGACCTGGCCGCAATGGTGGTGATCGCGGGGGCAACGACGGGCCTAGTAGAGATCGGGGCGGTGGTACATCTGCCTCTGTGTACTGTAAGTCTTCTTTACGGTGACTGGAATCCTGCGTGATGGCCGGACCAGTGTATACTTTCCTAGGTTCGTTCGAATACAGTAAAAATTGCCGACCAAGCAATTTAACCATCAACAGGAGTGCTGTTGCTATTGCTTGCCATCTCAGCAGCCATCGTAACTCGAGCTATTATGCGTCGTCGACGTCAACGGCGCATGATGGAGGAAGCCATTCGGAACGGGACCTGGGTAGCGCCCAACGGGAAGTCCCCCAAGCCCGTCATGCACGAAACCACGATGAAGAACGTCGGCAACGAACATCATGACTGGGAAACATGCAAAGTACGACCGCATCGTGATTTGCCGGTTCTATTATTAACTCACGTGGATCTCCATAGCCTTTTGCTGTGTCATACACTCAAGAGGTGTTGCCTCTAACTCCACCGCAGCACCAAGATCCTTTGCGTGCACGTATACGGGCGCTTATCAAGGGTTCCCCTCCTGCTGGCCCTCAAGTCATGCGGACCGTTGGTACTGAGCCGCTACGCGTATCGATGCTTATCGCTATGCCGTCACCGAGACATGGAGAGAAGGACGGGCAGATACCGCACATCGAGCTTGGCACGGCCGAAGTTCCTGTCGTACACCCACCTGCCGACCTAACTTTGACTCCGAATAATGGCAAGAGGAGGGCTGTGGAAGACAAGGTGTAATATTCCTGGGTTGTGGGGTAGTGCTGGTCATGCACATGTGTACGACTCATTAATGAACTTTCATACTTTACGGTGCCCTGCACGACTGTCGGCTGAGTGGGTACGAGACCGTTCCTCGTGGATATGAAGCCGACCATCGCTTGATGAGCCTTGCATAGCTTTTCGAATACGCTGACGTTGATCGCCAAGAATGATCCCGTAAGTGCAGCTCCACAGATTGTCCGACTCAATGGATCTTGCTCGGTGCGCAGCAGAGATCTATTACCAAGATTTCCGTCACTGGCGCTTCTGAAGTCGTCGCTTCCGCCCTCCTTCTGCATTCTTGGAGCCATATCTGAAGGTGGCGGACATGGCTTCCTGAGCTCGCAGCCGAATAGGATGCTTTACTGTGTTGAAGAAGATTCCGATGAACTAAAATAAGAACTTTGGAGGTCGAACAACGTTGGGTCTCGCGAACGGCCAATCCACGGTTTCCTTTGCCCAAACAGTCATCATGTGCTTATTCTATTGTAATTATTTTCGTGTATGACCTCTCTTGTTGGGAGCGAGTCAATAGCAAGCATATGGTTATTTTCGGAACATTGTATGGGGCTAAAAACACGCCCGGCTTGTCGAAGTGCACTACTGATCCAGGGGCCATTATTAGCCTGGAAGATTGATGCGCAACCCTGGCTGGCTACAGCCCTACAGGCTACGTAGTATAGGATTAGGGGGGTAGCGCACGAAACCTAAGTTTCGATGCACTCAGGTCAATTTCTACTAAGTTTACACCGTCTCGCTGGAGGGATTCTGTAGGATTTGTGTAGAAGTGACTGACCAATCGTGTGACTTCTAGTTAAGCGCTAGCATATGTATTCATCACAGTTGTATACCTGTGGTATAACAGCTCCTGAAAGACAAAAAATGCCTAAAAACACACTTCCACATGATTGGTCAGTAACCGTAGCAAAACAGTTTGGACCACCTCTCCAAAGGAGGGTTGGAACTTCAAACTTCACTGTTTAGTAGTAAATGGTCATTTGTAGGGTTGCGCACGAAACCTCCAGTTTTGATACACCCCGGTTTCGGACTGGTAAGTTACCGGTAAGAAACTGGTAAGAAACCACAGGTCAGTGGAGCATATTTCATTGAGGTAACTTACCGACCACGTGACAATATTACCACCCATCTTTTTATGATTTCACTTCGCAGAGCAGTAATAAGTAAGAAGATGTAGCCAGAGTGTTCCGATGGGTATTGGGACAGAATTCATAAGTATTTGAGGTATGACAATGGGGCAGCGTGGCGTCACGGTGTCGTAGAGAAGAATTTGGAAAAATCACTCCGCGGTGGTCACGTGCATAGTCACATGACCGGTAAGAAACTGTAAATTACCGTACCGGTAAGAAACCTCCCAGGTAGGGTGAGTACAAAACGGTATCAAACCCCCCCTGGAGGTTTCGTGCGCAGCCCTAGTCATTTGCGCGCACTAACGTAATGTTTGGAAGTAAAATATATCAAGAATGATATCCTTCCCTGTATCCTTATGACCGAGACAGGGGTCGAACCTGCAATCTCCTGATTTCAAATCGTAGTCAGACGCGTTGCCATTACGCCACACGGCCATGGAATACGTAACTACCAGGCACATCTGGATTCCGGACAGGCGCTGCAGATTTGATTGTGTCCTTCAACCTATGTCTGGAAAGTGGAATTGAACCACGAAATCTTCGAAAACCGACAGCCATACCAGTGGCTGAATTGGTTTCCTGTCAGTCGTATTCGAAAGACATAATACGCTCCGCATTTACATCAGGATCTGAGATGGAACAGATCCTGGAAACTGGGAGAATGAGCCTTTTCCAGATAGCATTTACGGGGATGACCGCCTTCCTTGCCGCGACAGTGATGAGAAGGATTTTGTTGAGTTCGAGTCCAGGCCCTCCTGACGCTCTGATATCGTTATTCCCAAATGAGAGAACTTCCCTTCCTCCAACGTAAAGATTGGTTGTTCTACAATGGATCACGGATCGGATGATGGGGAAACAAACCCTCCACGGAGAGGTTGACCCCAAACCAGCTCTGCCTGATGAAAAACATTTAGTCAAAGCCTAGGCCTTTGAAAACTATTTTTCCATGTTTCGGTCGTCCCAGTCAGGAGAACATTGTGTAAATTGGAATGGGGGGACCGCTGGATTTATACGCCATGTACTAAAATGATCATGTTCGCGAAGCACTGGTAACAGGGCCAGTCTGACACCAAATGCGAACGGATCCCTCGGGAAAATGTATCCGCTTCTTAAGGTTACGAGTGCGCAAGTAAGGTGGAAGGCGAAGATGCATAGGTACACCAAGAGTATCCCCGAGGCTGTTATAATATTTTTGGTGTTGCTCTTTCTCAAGGCCTGATATATCATTGGAAGTGGTTGATCCTGGAGCAAGCGATACCCTAAGTCTTCCCCTGCCATTAATGGCAAGACAACGGTAGGACCTTCAGCATTAATTAATATCATGGTCAAGGTGATAAATGTCATAGAACTCACTATGCACAATGCCAGAACTATGTATGTAGTTCCCTTACTCTGATCTCGCAGAGATCGTATCGGGTCCTGATATCGCTCTCTGTCTGCAAGTGTGACTTTGCCATCCAGATGGATAACTTGAACTCATTTCCTCCGCGACGCAGCCAAGATTCAAATCATCTTGCGCTAGACGTCAACATCCAAATCCGGCCAAAATGACGAGTTGGAGACCAGATGGTCACCAAGATGACATCACGCGAATCCGACGTCATCTCGCCACTGAAGTTTCGCTGGGAGCCAAAGTGGATGTCCTATAAAATGCGGTCTAAGAAGGGACGTCACTCGAACATCACTTTTCCATCAATCATCAATGGACAATACTACCGCGCAGATCCCGCCTATTCTCGATACCCAAACGTCGTCGCATGAATGGGCCGACGAGACAAAGTCAGCATTGGCGTCGCAGAAGCCCCTAACTGCAGCACTTCCGTCAGCTGCGTCAACACCAGGGCATGACTTTCCGGGAGCGTACCCTGGAGGATCAGAAGAGAAAGCGGTTGAAGAAACTTCTTCCGGAGGAGGAGGTATTTTAGAGACGGCGAAACAGTATATCCCGGGCCAAGAAGACGTTGGAAAAGCGATATCCAATGCCACGGAGACGGCAAAGCAATACTTACCCCAGGCTGTGGTCTCGTACTTCCGTGAGTGCCCTTTTCATCGAGACGATTATGGCCCCTGACAAAGTTTCAGCCGATTCGAAGTCGTCAGGAAGCAATCCCACTGCAGAAGACGCAGACAAGGAGGTCCCTGCTGTTCCTTATCGTGATGAACACGACAAGGAGATGAAGGAAACCAACGTTGAACCAGCCACCGACACATCCGTGCTAACTCCTGCTACGAATCCTGCATTCAGCCCGCATACACGGAACGATTCTGAGGCTCCATCCATTTCCCAGCTGAGTACGGTGACACAACCAGGGAGCGGCAGTCAGATGGGGACACCACCCATCGTTACACCGACTGCATCCACGACAACAAGGGGAGCGGGTGATCTTCCTGGACCTCCCTCAGAGGAAAACGTCGCAATGTTGCCAGAGGAGCGGAACAAAGAGCTCCAAAAGACAGCAGGAGAGGACGTGAGTGCATGGTCATACGGAGCGCGTTCCAGGGTGCTGATGTAGGATAGACTGGTCTTCCTGTTTCCCCGCCGGGTATCACACCGGTGCACACAACGCCGCCTGCTCATGAGCAAGACAAATTTGACACATTGTTAGACCGATCGTCTCCAGCTGTATGTCGTCCTTTATCTAAACTAGTATCAGTCCTCATTTGTTGTCAGGGATTATACAAGGAACCAGCTCCTTTACCGCCGATTACAACGAATGATAGTTTGGATGCCACTGAAGCTGGGCGTAGTACAAGCTCCAATGGTTCAAAGTTCGTTGAGAAATCCGTTGTTACGTCTCAGATTTCTAACAACATCGATAGTAGCGGAAGTGTCGGAAAGAAACCGAAATTTATGGACAAGGTGAAGGGTGAGGTTAAGGTCCTTTCGGGAAAGTTAGGGAATAATGAGAGCAAGATTGAAGAGGGAAGGAGAATGATGGGTAAGGTATGAACGGTTGTGCTGTTTTTCAAGGGTCTTTTGCTGCGGTGTATGATAAAGGAGACGTCGGTATAATAGGATTCTTGTCCCGCAATCGCTGCTAATACAAGAGGGTAGCGTCAAACTATTCTTAAAGTCAAACTTCGATATATTTGTGTGGAGACAGATCAAATCACATACTTGTCGTCCACAAGGAACATACGATCTCAAGAACACGCATATATGCGCCTATTTGCATGGACTTCGAGGCATTGTATGCGACTTTTACGCCAAAGAAAGAAGTTTCTTCAATATCGCAGAAAATTAGTTGTCCGAATCTGTACGTTAACGAATAAATGCAGAAAAACCATGAAAATAACCGAACTTTGACCCGTCCAATGCTAACCATAGTAGCCATAACCAGACTCCGTTGTTGGCCCATTCTGTCTGGACAATCTGGTGCAAGCGTTGCGTCAGAGCAAGTCCGTACATTGGACGATGTATGCGATAACAATCTTAAACGATTTGCATCGTCATTCGTCCGACTATGCCAACAACAGCGATGATGGAGATATCTTCCCGTGTTCGGGAAAGAAGTACTGAGTTGCCTCCTGGTGCAGCATGACGCGCACTGATAAGCGTGTGGGTGACGGTGATGATGAGTGAAGGAAAGAAAGAGGTGAGCGTTCAACTACGCGTAGAGCTCACGTGTCAAGGTGACTAAGCCACATGAAGTTGGGTCGTCGGGCCGAAGATCCGATCCCACTAGCTTACTGCCATCTCGCCACTTTCCAGTCCTGCAAGCCAATGATATGGGCTGATGTGGGCGATCGAATATGCAATACCACGCCTTTCATTGATTCCTTCGGTGCCCCCCGCTGCTCCTCGGCAAAAAATGGCGCCTAATTGCGTTTAATTCATGGCTGGCCTCCGACCTGCCTGGGAGCCCTGGGATGTTAATATTGCTCTTTATCGTTTCCATGCTGTACGAAGACTCATCAATGGACCTATCTCGACACGTTAAGCGTTTGGTGAATGCAAAAGCCATTATTTCTCCGTTATCGCATGGTACGCATTCTAAGTATGCAATCGCAAGATATCCTTTTTCTCCGATTGACATTATAAATCACTCATAAAGAACGCAAATTTTCTTGATGAACATCTGTCCAACATGAAGTTCTCATGCCTATCTCCACTCTTCCTGCAACACTTGCCATCGCTTGCTCATTGTCCATTTTTTACTTTTTGCTGCCGTGCTATATCTGATACGTCTATTTTCTCCTAGATATCGCGGCATTGTAAGTAGAACAATTTCTTCCGCCGTATTACGTCCTGATGGCCAAGTTGAACAACGATCCCGTACGGAATGACATCCCTGGACATTCTCTGCAATCTAAATCCCACCCGCAACTGTTACCGTCGCCGCCGGGAGCACCCTTGGATTCAATTGCAACAATAACCATCATGGTCCTGCCGCTATATATTTAGTACAGGCCCCGGGATCGGTAGCAGAAACGGATGGGAGTGGCGCGCGATGGTTTAAGGTATGCCGCAGGCATCCGGCGGGCAAGGGAAGAGGCTCGATGCTGATCATCAGACATAGATCGCAAAATGGGGCGCGAATTTTGATCCAATTGTCGTTCACAGATAACAGGGTGACACAACTCAAGCCCATTTTCCATCAGATTGTATGCGTTCATTATATGGATCTTTTCACACTGGAACTCACGATGTCTACCAGTGCCCCGCTAGGTTGGTTGCCTGACTACGGCATGGTTTATCATTGAGTCCGAGATCCATTTGAGACAGAATTGAATAAATCAGAATTCACATCTCTTATGCTCTCGAGTTTTCCATTTCCTGCTCCCAAATTATGATCACGGGCGAAGGATGCGTGTATCCTGCGATAGTTTCTATTCTAGCTTATCTTTCTCCTGCTGGTCAGTCACTTAACTGCCGCGCACTCACACTAAAAAAATGCATGTTATATTTAGACCCATCACTTCATGGTGGACCTGCCTTTACGTCCTAGTATACGGTACGCTTTTTCTATTGGCTGTCGGTACCGTCTAATTGTCCCTCAGGTACCAGAATTCCATTTTAAGTGGATGATCAGGAAGCACAGAAATTGGTAGATTGGCGACATTCAATGGCCGAGTATCGTGCGAGTCTCAAGCATATACGAGATTTACCTGATCGAGTATGAGCGCTCCAAGTGGCAGTCAACCAGAGAAATTAATTCGGTCAAATTATTTTTCCGTGAGAGCGTCTTGTGGTCAATCAACGAGCGTCACTTGAACGGTGTTATCCGCGACTTCGTGGAGACGAGGAAGATATTCGGTTTGGTTAGTTGATTTCTTTGCCGGGACTCGGTTAAATGGTGTGGTAATGGTCATCCAAAAGGTCACGATTTTCAATAGTTGTTGCTTTTTTTTGGTGAGTGAACGACTTGAATAATTACTAGCTTCCTACTCATGGCTAGTCAAGGGATTGAGATTCACCTGAGTTCGTTAAGACACAAATTCACATCACGAAGGCTACTTTCGTTGTCCAGTGAAAAAAATTGAGTATCTCCGGCTGCGCGCACAAGACTGCAGTCCTTGTGGCATAAACTCGACTTATTACCCGTACCTTCTCCGTCCATGGAGCTCTCGGATTATACTCTGAAAATGAGCGTGACTACTAGTGCAAGCTACAGGCATATTTAAGCCAACCAGAGCTCTCCTGCTGTTACCAACACAACGATGAAGTTTGTCTCAGCCCTCCTCTCACTTTCCATCCTATCTCAGAGTGTTTCCGCGCACTGTGAGTCTCTGACTTCCCTTCCTCCCCTACTTTTACCGACCCCAGTGTAGACATTTGGACGACGCTCATCGCAGGGAGCACCCAGTCCTCCGGCGCAGTGCGTATGCCACAGAACAACTCCCCAGTCACAGATGTCGAGTCAGCGGACATAACCTGCAACGTCGACCCTTCCCCTGCTACTGAAACGGTCTCTGTGGCTGCGGGAAGCACCATTGGGTTTATACTGGACAATACCATCTATCACCAAGGTCCGGCAGCGATTTATCTAGGTAAAGCTCCTACTACTACCGCCGCCGCCTGGGATGGGTCCGGTGCAAATTGGTTCAAGGTATGGAATGGGATTCGTCTTTCTAACTTGGCGACCCGGCATTAACAAGGGCACGAATAGATTGCGGAATGGGGTGCAACATTTAACCCATTCGCGTTTACGGACTACGGCCTTGGTCAGTTAACCACGACGCTTCCTTCGGACATTCCAGCTGGTGAAGTGAGTTCTGGATATTGCTGAATGCTCAGATAGTTTAAACAGGCTTCTGTTAGTATCTCGTCCGGATTGAACAGGTCAGTTCTCTTAATTCGACATTTCAACATCCATGATCCAGAATATCAATTACAAGATCGGGCTGCACGTGGTGGGCGCGCCTCAATGGTACATCTCTTGTGCCCAAATATCTGTTACCGGGGGAGGGTCAGCGAGTCCGTCCAAGGTGTCGATACCCGGTTATGTTTCCTCGGATGGTGAGGTCTCATCTCACAAGCATGAATTATCCCTGAACCTGAATATTACACAGATCCAAGTCTTACCGTGAATATCTACTACCCTGTGCCTACGGCATACACGGTAAGAACGCCTTATATTTCTGTAGCTACGCACCCGACCGAAGACTTTTCACTTTAGGTTCCTGGTCCAGCTGTTTTCACTGGATAATTGAAACACTTGTACCCGAATATGTATAACCTCTTCTGTAATATTTGCGTATGGTTATAAATTTCTTAACATGCTACATCTTAGCTCTGGAATCGATGTGTCTACCTAACTTCGATCCGCAAGCGCTTTAGTACATAGATGCAGCATAAGAGTTAATAAAGGTCTGCGGAGTTGAAAGCACCCTGCGGATACTGAAGACGGCCGTGTGGCGTAATGGCAACGCGTCTGACTACGAATCAGGAGATTGCAGGTTCGACCCCTGTCTCGGTCATCAGACAAAACCAGCGATGTTGAGTTTTGGTGCTAACCACAACTTCGTTTTTCGTTCGAAATCGAGGACGAGCGACAAGAGTCACAAGACGGACGGACGAATCAGTAATTACCGACGTTGTAGTGCCTAGGAGCACACGTCAGGATTGGTCATTGAACATGCTAATGCCTAGTATGGACTCCGTTAAATTACCTTCTCCGTTAACCTTTAAGCTCTAAAACTAACTTGCGAAAACAATGTTAATTGAGAGTCGATGAATGGTGGAATCCGCATCTTTGAACATGAACATTTAAGAATTACCAAGGAAGCCCCGATATCATTCCAAGCTTGTCCGATTTTCACTGGCTCTGCCCAAATTGTATGTTGTCTTTGTGCCTCTGAAAGAATGACGTCAAGAAGAATAAACTTATATCCCCGTTACCGTGATTGATTGCGTATCATGGACTTGGCATGGACTTGTGGAGCGCTCCATTTGCTTCCATTTGCGATGGCAGCCACATGTCTATTTCAGCTAAATTTCAAACAAAAATATCCCTTGATAAGAAAGTTGTCTCAATATTCGTCGGGATGAACGAGAGTAGGCATCCAAAAGTCATTGAATGAGATGAACATGAACGAATTTCTCATTCTATAATGAAAAGATGGAAACTTTGCGACGGACGAAAGCCTAATTTAGGAATTGATGGGACCAAGCAGAGACAAACTCGATGATCCACGCCTCCTGTTCCTTCATTTCCTGTTCCTTTCCCACCACGAAGACTGCCGGTAAGGCCTTTATCGTCTCTCTTCCCATCGACGACCTCAACGGCGGCGACCGCTACACCAGTTTCCCGCCTTGATTTCAGCAGCCCTCAACATGCCTGGCGTCTGGACTCGTCACCCGCGTTATTCACTTTTCGTGTTGGTTGTGCTGGCCGCTACCTTATACCTGCTGAACCCTTACGAGACGGCCCCCACAATCTCTACCTACTCGTTCGTTCGCGACTCTGATTTGCCGGCTAGGCTGGCACGAGCAGATGCCATCTACGAAAAGACCCTTCGGGATCGAAAAGGACTCATACGAACCTTCGGCCCGACTCCGAATGAAGTTTTGATGTAAGCACTTGCTTTTGAACTCAAATATTGATCTTACATCCACCAGGTTTCCTCCTGATAAGGATCCTTGGCCAGCGTATACCGTCTGTATGTATCCAAATGACCCCGTCAGTACCGTACTCAATCTAGTCCAATATTAGGGGACTTTTTCCCAGCTTCGTATAACTGCCCACACGAGGTAGAAAGGCTTGGTGCACTTGGGGATGGCGGAAAGTGGGTCTGTGGGTTGTCCCGCGTGCAAGAGAAGCCAAACTGTGTTATTTATTCTGTTGGTGCGTTGTCATACCTTCCTTCCGGATTTCGCCATCTATATTTACCGCAGGTATCAATTACGAGTCTTCATTCGAGGCGGAAATCCTCGCCAATACCCGGCATTGCGAGATCTGGGGTTATGATTACAGTGTCAAGTCATTTGGGCCTCAGATACCACGGTCCCTGGCGTCGCGCACCCATTTCTTCCCATATGGTTTGGCAGGCAGCGACAAACCCGCGACAGATGATTCGCCTCCTATGTTTACCCTCGAAAGCATCATGGCAATGAATGGTCGGTTCCATTCATTCTGTTGCATTGACAGGCACTTACCTAATATATTAGGACATAGCCACATCGACATCCTCAAGATTGACGTGGAGGGATGGGAGTTTGAGACGTTGACTTCTCTCATCGGGCCGTACTTGCACGCTGACAAGCCGCTTCCATTTGGCCAGCTTCAGCTCGAAATTCACATATGGGGCAAGCAGTTCGCCGAATTCTTGACGTGGTGGGAGACTCTTGAGGCTGCGGGTCTCCGACCTTTCTGGACTGAGGTTCGTCTTGACATACTATCGCCGTAGGATTTGACTAGGCCCCCATCGTGTCATGCGACGTGCTTCGGAGCCTAGTCTTAAGGGCCTGCGTAGGCTAAAACACACTGACTATCTTCTCTAGCCCAATCTGGTATATCAGAACTACAACAAACAGAGTAACACTGATCTCGCGGAGGTGAGTGACCGCTGAATTCCTCCTTTGGCTATCAGTGTTAATAGTTTCAAACAGTACTCGTTCCTGAACATTAAAGGCGACAATATATTCATCAAGGACCCTCCTAAACGACACATTGCCGCCGTTGTTGACTAGACGCGAGAGGTGATCCTGTATAACTTATGTAGTATGCTTACTGTATCCAATCAATGCTGTAGATTATTCGCCGTCGTACTTGGTTGGACTGTTTCTATTCATATGTTATGATATCTATCATACCTTTTTTTGTTTACCGCATTTGCATTTTTTCTCTTTCCTGGGACATATACCACTTATTAAATCCGGACTTATATATATGCGATTTTAACATCTTTGGGTCTTTCGAAGAATAGGAAGTAGGTCACATTGGTGAGACCTATTTTGACACTATAGGCGGACCAACGGGTTAATGCCATTTTCCGACGTGCGTAGAAGCGTGCGTGCAATAGATTCGTCATTATTGCTTAAGGCATATATTGCTTGGTGGCCCTTGAACACGTACCGGGCCATAACGGTCCGCCACGGATAGTGCACATCCCGAGCAGCCCTTCTGTCACTGAAGGAACTCGCTGTCGAAACATCGTCCCCACCTGATAGGCAATGTCTTCTTCAGGCATACAGCCCTAGCCCAGATCGCCGTCGCTCATTTCTCGCACAATACGTGCCGGGCATATCCCACTTCCATGGTTCGGGCCAGGGACATACAGACTTAGATTCGGGCCTGCTGCCCCACCACCCGCCCCGCCCATACTGCGGCTCAGAAAAGAAACACTGCACAGCACACCCGGAAACCATAGTTCTCCCGAGCGATCTTTCAAATTAGCTGAGGACGCCTCGACTCGGAGGGTTTTGGTACCTAGGCCCGAAGAGCGCACGCAACTTCCAGGGATGCGAAGGGTAAGCGCAAGGTTGAGAAATCAATAGGGATAGGAACGCTACCAGCGGGACCTATCCATGAGAGGGCGATTGGGAGGTGACCGTTTGCTATTCTGATGGCAGAAAACTGGTTGGAGATTTGGATCAGTTAAAGCGGATGTACCTCGTATCTGTCTTGATGCCATGTACCGGCTACATGCGAGTCGAGAGCCAAGGGGCAGCAAAAAACTTGTGTGTGTATTACCGGGGAAAGCCATCACTGACATACAACGGTCATTAAGCGAAGGTTGTTCTTCTTATGTACATGTTGGTGAAAATTGTCGGGGCCATGTGAACGAATTGGGACTACTCACTGCAGAAATTCATATACATGTGGATTAGCGCTGTTATTCACAGCTCCTCATCTTCGCCAAGGCTAGAGTCCGGGCCAGACTTCAAGGACTCCTCATCACCATCCGTTGAGAAATTGTCATGGACCGTCCATAGGTCGTTAGCTAGCTCCTTAAGATCGTCTATTTCATCAGAAACAACACCCAGGGTCCGTCTTCGGAGCGTTGAGTCGACAAATTTGGCGTAGTCGGCAAACATGCGCGCAGTACCGCTAGATGTTGAAACCGAAGAGAACGTTTCGACGGGCGTGGGACCGGAACGTGACCAAGATAAGGGGTTTGTGGGCCTAAGGAAGGGCACGAATGCCGGTGGTGCTGGGTACGCAGGCGCATGCGTGCTGTCGCAGAGTAAGGTTGATATGAACCAAGCGCTGGCAAGAAAAACAGGTTTACCGTGTGATAAACATGTCGTGCAGGGACGACCGCGCGGACCACTGGTCATATGCCCCGAGACTGTGGGTTGTAAAGCCTCGTGTCACATCGCGGCGGGAGAACTGGCGACGACTCTGCAGTACAGTTGGTCAGTGATTCGTTCCAAAGAACGTTGTTCCTTACATCGAATCTCCCCATGTTAGAAAAGTTGAATATATTGCTTTTCAGGTCCTGTTCGGTCGATGTAATGTCCGTAATTCCGCATATCTCGGCGTAGGGAGATCCACGGACGTTCAGTTGAGAGCAGAAGCTGGATATGTCATCCGCAGTTTTGGCCAACCTGATCAGTCACGCCGGTAGAGTTAGAGTTGCTGTGGGGTCTGGTGATCAAACTCTCTTACCTCAACGGAAGAGTCGAGCTTTCGATGTGTGCGGAAATTATTCCGGATGTGTGGTAAAGATCATTCTGCAACATAACGGAAGTGAATTTTTGTCCTAACCGAGGTATTGTAGAAGTAAACGCCCACTTCAGTTTTCAACTGTGGTGAGACTTCGTAACGGGCCCACACAGAAGGGGATTGTATGGGGACTGTGAGAGACGCGGTCTCGCTTAGTCCGCGCAGATAGATCGCGTCATTGATCAATCTTCTCGCTCCTCTACGCTGAAAAAAAGTGTTCACGGAAAAGAAGCTGATATGTGGGAGATTTCATACGTCTTCGACATCAATATCCCATCCATTTGAATTGGAGAGTAAAGGAAAGGCCAGACATGGGAGCTTCAGCATATCATCGTGTAGCGCCGTGAGGAGCGAGTGAATGAAGGGACCGAAGCTAGCCGTATCATTTAAAACTTGCATTCCCTGTCCGGACATGACTTTGTGACAAATTACGAGATAGTTGGAACGCACCTGGACAGAATCAGACTCTTCAAGAAATAATCTAACAGAGCCTTCCAATAGAGAAGCATCCTGGGAGTTTCGTGATATTATAGGAAACACAGCACGCGAGAAACTGAATTACCTCATCAAACTGCCTGAAGTACTGTTCTCCCTGCTTCCAGTCACCGTCCGTGGTCTCCCAGTCCAGGGACTGGGGAACCATTTGGATCGTCTTACGGGCATAGTAGACACGACTGAAGTCCGACCAGTATCTGATGGTTTCACGGTGGCGCCCATCGTCGCCCTGAGGTGTCTCCGCGCTGTCCTCGTCGTCGATCTTTCTCGGGGTGATCAGGTCTTGCCTGTATTCCAAAACGCCACCATCCCTTGTATTCTAATCAGTTCAAAATGAATACGTACAAAGTGCCTGGTGTCCTTACCACGCTCCTGCATCACCTTCCACAGAAGGATTGTCCGGAAGTGCGTCATGGGTGACGTGACTACTGAGTGCAGTACCAAAGTTGCCTGGCACAAGGTTAAGCCCTAGCTGCATTCTGCCAATTTCAGCGCTTACTCTTCTTATCGAAAGCGAGCAATCTCGGAACGTATGTCAGTTCTCCCTGATAGAGAAAATGCTTAGAAACATCACAACATACAGTGCTGTCACCCTCGTACCTGTCGGCTGTATTGTTCCCCAAAGGACGTCGCATGGGAGATTTGGATCGCGTCGCCAGTTTCGTCGTCCAGATAAGCCTCTTGAGTATTCCAGAAATGTGTTCCTACGTAGTTAGCCAATGGCCCAGCCTGAATATACAGAATTTCCCGCATTTTATCAAACTTTCGCAAGCCTGCCCATGACTTTGGGAAGCAAGGAGGGAAAGGTGTGGACCGTGGGATGTCGATGCCTTATTTGTCCAGTCATCATTTTCTTCGACTTCTCGATCACTGCTGACAGGTTCTGCAAAGCAGAACAGAATTTTAATTCATTGAGATGGCGGAAATAAGGAATGGTAACGAAAATACATCGATGGTGTGTGCACAAAAAAATTCCCTTCGTGGTGGCGGATTCCGGCGGCTCCGAAACTTGGGCCGCCAGCCAATCGTGGCTGCATCATAGGGGGATTCAAGAATCAAATACGGTTCGGTAAACTTTGCAACAGGACTGGCCAAGCCCATTGGATCACCATCACATTCGGTTCCAGAGACGAACGGCCGGCCGCAATATAATGTAATTTTCATTAAGCACGCCTCCATTATTGTACCTACGGTGAATAAACGGACGATGACTCTCCAACTTTCAATGCGGCACTCCCCTTCAACGGCATTAACCCGGTGGCCCACTATCCTAAATAAGAATACCTGCCCCAAATCTCACTATGTTTTCGGACAGATATTACAGCATCTAGCCAGGACTCAGAAGCGCCTGCAGAGATAGGCCGCTCAAAATCCATCTACTGATCGCTCCTTAACGAGGCTCCGCGGCTGTGGACATCCAGCTTCGCACGAGCCATCTTCGACGGGTAACCAATCGCGCCATTACAATAATATGAGTGACAGACGAAGCCGACAGCCGACAGATCTTGTTAAAGCTTTTTTTACATGAAGCCGCAATATGCCAGCGCGATCAGCCTGAGAAATTTATCCATCTCGAGCATGAACGTCCAGGAAACTTTAAGCTGTGCACATCTTGAGACTCGATCATCGACATCGGTCGATTAAACAACACACCTGCATGTCATAAACCAATCCGAAACTTGTCCAACACTCGGCGATCCTCTGACGATAAGGGTGTGTATGATGTTGGAGTGGTGGCCACACCCCCACGGCTGGACGAAGAAGGGCTCCTTTCATGGGTGTGAGAACGACTAGGATATCCCATAGCTGACAAAGGAGGTAGAATAACCCGCTGGTTTGGATCGTGCGCGTGAAAATTCGGCATGGAAAGCTGGAGAGATCCGGGGGTCATTAATGGCGAGGACATAGTCGAAGGCGTTGATGGGGAGGCTGGGCTCTGAGTCCCATAATCGGAATGCCTCGAAGGTCCCACTTGGTCGTTGGCTTCAGTGTCGTCAGAATAATATGAGAATCGGTCGGTCCTCAGAGGAACAGTCTTAGTTGTCATTATGACACCCTTCGGCACCTGGATACGACGAAGGTTCTCGTAGTTTTCGATAACTGGGAGCGAAGAATAGTCATTGCCCTAGAAGATACATTAACCTTCGACCGAACAGCATAAAATTGCAGGTCGTACCGAGAAATATGCAACGACGTGCCATTTCCGCCCTTCTTTAGCACCGGGAAGGTAGACTAGAGCAGAATAAGTCTGCTTCGTTAGTCCATTCGGCTTCGATGGTCGATCTTTCCGTCTCGTAGGAGGGGGTATAACTGCTGTCGGATCTGTGGCTCTGCGGGCTCTATTCGCGACGAGCGGCAGGTTAGCACTTAAATGGCACGGAAGAGTAACGGAAAGGGGATACCTGCGTGCGGCCTTCGCGTCTCGTTCTTCTTGAGTCGTTTCCACTTTTTCTTCGTAAAATAAGTAGTCGCCACGCATGCGACTTTGTGACCTAAAATAATTCCATGTGAGCATCAAGAGCCATTCAGGACGTGTATTATACTACCATCGTCGTCCGTCGGTCCATCGAAGCAAGCCGCCCTCGTCTTCGGCCTCCTCCCATACGAAGACGTTCCCGGCAGTCAGTTGGTCCCTCTCAGAAGCCACAAGCCGCCGCTTGATAAGTGGTAATATATTTCTCCGGACAGCTTCTAAAATGACCTGAGCGTCATGGGCGTCCCGGAGATCTACGTTCGAGGTCAGGAATTTGTCCACGTCGCTGGCAAAAGGGGCAGGACTTACGAAGTGACGGATGCGTCAAGGCTCGATTCGCAGAACTGTTGCTGTAGTGAGGCACGAAAGACATCTTCGTCACGTCGCAAGAGGCGCCAGAAACCAGAGTAGCTTTAAGGACGATAGGCAGGAGAGTCGTACACCAAAGAGTAGCAGCAGAAGACGTATGATATATGAGAAAAATTAGGTCCGTCCCACACCAATGGTACAAGTATAACGAAGCTTCCGATTAAATGGAATTACGGACTCTCAAAGTGGCCTAGGCGAGAAACACATGGCGGACCGCGTTCGCCGAGAGAGATTTGTTGTTTTTTTCTGACGCATTAGGCATCTTTCCGAGAAATACGTGTAGTAATCCATTTAACGACGAACCAACCTTGGCCACCAACGTAAGTCGCATCACGGTCTGAATAGACTTGAATCAAATTCAGCGGATTCCGTAGTCGATCTCGATCCCGGTCCAAACCCCACCAGAACACCTCAAAAGAAGCTCAGGCGGAATAGTGAGGAGAATTCTCGGCATACCGAAGTTTCCCCTGCAAGTGAAATTCAAATATCAGTAAGTGTGAATGATAAATCATTACTGTTCATGCATCTAGCGCGCCGGGGAACGCAACTAGGTGAACCTGAATGCACTGATCACAGCGCCATGTTCACACGACCTTGGAAACGGACCTACACAATAATATAGGCAGGCAGATTTGAGAAAATATAAATTATTTCGGATGCTTACGTTGCTTTTCATGATGTGTGATTTCTCGATTTGACGAGGTGGCATCAGGCAGCTGCGTACCGAGAACGGAGGTAAAATAGTCAATTCTCACCGTAATCGTGCGACGCCTAGAAAAAGAACAGATCGATGCCCCTGTGCCTGATTTATTCGGGTTCATATCCCTCTTTCTCAGCCGTGTAAGCGGGCGATGTGAGAGAAGAATGACATCACCTTCTGAAAGATAGAACGATCACTTTACTTAGGAATGAAGGATAAACTGATAGTGAACAGCAAGGCAAGCTAAGTCGAGAGTGGCAGAGACGGACACGTATATCATCAATAACGGGTGGTTCAAGGGCCCAAGGCGCCCTGCACCTGTCATGACGCTGATTAAAGCTTCATTCCAACAACGGAAAATGATGCCTGATCCATCAGGCCTACTTTACCTGGTGTATGAACATGTGGCCATCCTGAATGTGTATACATTAGCGAGGTTTTAAGCGTTTGAATCCAACCGAACCTAGTGTCATGCGGGGTTATCCACAAAAGGGCAGACTACTTTCACCGTTCTGAATCCAGAAGTAACAGCGTTGCTGCTAGTGATGGAGAAGTTGCATGACTTGTGCATATGCCAGAGACCAGATGGTCAGCAGTCGAACGAGGGTACTGTATTGAAGTGATAACATGCGGTATTTTGGTTCTTTCCCGTGCAGAACAAACTCCAAGTGCGGACCGTCCTATCGCTCCAATGGCTTCGCATTGATAATTCCTCACCGAAACTACCATGCCACAGAGCAAACTCACCGGCCTGGTAGAATAAGGATAGTACAGATTGAACAGATAACCAAGGAAGCTAGGCTTGGATAGATTTGCGTCGAAGCGTCGAACGTGCAAACATGATTGGAAGGATGTCCACTGACTGGAAATATCCATCTTCACGACAAGTGAACATGATCGGCAACATTTTGGGTAAGGCACGTATAAGGTCCTGTGCCTTTGGGGAAGGGGAAGGGGAGAGCCCTGAAAACCCGTCAAATTTCTGCGGCGATTCTAGCCAGAACTCTGATGATCAACTGCCGGCCGCGCAGGACATATGGAGCTCTATTGGCGCGTTTATCGACATGGCCGGTGGACGGTGACTAAATGAACAAGGAACTTACCGGCAAACTGATGCCTGCGTCAGGCTACAGTAGGACCCCGGAGAATGCCTGTAGATCGTCGATCTTATTATCATTATGACAACCTTGTTGGGAAAATTTCAACCAAAATAGCCAAGAAGCGGTACCTGAAAGATATTGATGGCCGGCTGCCGGCATCGCGGATACCTCGAGGTTTGGAACTCACATAAACGTAGCCTGAAAGTATGTAACGACAATAAAGGCCATAATACTTGAGAAAATTCTGTATATGAAAGAAATCTAACCAAGTACTTAGAACTTTGTCCGGCTTGAGATCGGCATCGGCCGTGCCGATTCTCGGCCATCGGAATCAATCGCAGTATTCTCCCTCCACCTTGCCTCCCCCTCATCGAACAATATACCAAAGGCAACATGCTTTGAGCCGATGAAGAGTGAGATGTACTATGGCATTTAACCCCTTCCGATCAGCGTCAGGACTGAAACCTGATGCCTCACTGTGAGTATCCAAAAATCGGAAACATCATTTTCTACAGCGTTACATTCAGGTGAGTGGGAACTGAGAGGCGTCCTGAGATCCAGCATTTAGCCTTTGTCTGTATGTAGTAATGAGATATCTACTGATACTGTAGCCGATTTTTGCTACTGTTCCGCACCCCACGTGAGGAGATCTCGCAATTTTTCAGTTTGGATGGCTTGAGATGCGCCATCCCTATGTACGTGAATTCTTTTGAGGTTCAAGGTAATGTGTCGAGCAACTCAACTTTCCCATCCTGATCATCATGGTGCGGTACCATTCAACAATTTCTCTTCATACACATCGCTAAGTCTCAGCCTATAGGGAAGCGGACCGTCTGCAATCGTACGGCACGCCGTATGGATGGGGCTGCTGACAGTACCGCTCCTTACCATTTGCGCCGTCACGGCCACACACGTTGTGGTGAACGGTGAATTACTCTCTCTAAAATAAATGCTGGTTGACATGTGCGGAATGCATCTTCGTGAATAAATTGTCCATGCTGAGACGCTTTAATGTGTTTGAGGGTGCGCTATGATATTGCAGTCACCTACAAAGAAGCTTTCAAGTCAGATAATTATAGTATGAATAGGAGACTGGACATACCTGCTACTTCATCTTAGAAGCTGTATGCGCACAACGAAAACCCTGCCACATAAATGCGGCTATCGACGGCCGTGCTATGCGCTATCCCTACAGGCCACGGCTTCGGCACGTACGGGAGCCGTATGACCGTGTATAATACAGTTTCAGCGTGCAGTTCATATGAGTCTGGTTTGCAAGGAGTCGGCGAAAATGTTGGCCCTGAACAGAAAGTTTTCTAGACAGAATGTGCCAACTTTGGTATCTTTGAGAACAACGTTACATGGGCATTCTCCGGGGTCCTGCTAGCCCGGCGGATCCAACTCGAGTTTTAGACCTGACCGTTCCTTCGGGAATGATTGACATCGCGCCACCATGGCATTGGAGTAACTTTTTGCGGGGTGGAAGATGCCAGGAGCTGGCAGAAGAGAAAATACAAATGAATCGTATTGGCGTCATCTGTACGTGAAATCCCTTGCGATAAGCCTGGCCCTGTAACATAATTGTCGTCTTATGGTCTTAAGCTCCTCCTGACGCACTAGCACAAGTGAGGTCTAACAGCCGAGAAAATTAAATATTTCCGGCTACACAGCGTTACCGACCCCGAATATCTTGCCGAGGCAAAAGGCAATCGTTCTCACAAGAAATGAAGCACGCCGGTAGATGCCAGCATGCATGGTGGAGCCACAATATGGCAGAGATGTCTAACCCAGAGTTTGTGTCAAAGTAAGGCATGGTTCACGAAACGGGTGACGTACCGCTACATGGGCACGGGGAACTCGTTGGCATTGTTAGTGCTAGGCCGCCTTAACAGCTGCTATGACATAAAAACTAAGAACGTTACCCGCAATGCATGCTTCAAGCGACTCGGGGAGCCTTTTCCCGGACTTCGGAGTCTCTTTAATCATTGAAATGCTACAACGGTTAACCCAAAAGGCTTCATCCAGGCTCGAATTTTCCAACTGACACCGAACCCATGGCACGCTTGATATACCACAAGACATAGAATTGGACAGAGCCGCCGAGGCGCCCGGATCCAATACAGAAACGCTTTACCCTGATACCCGACACAGCGACAGAAAAAAATGTGTGCCACAAGTGTGCCAGGTTCTAGGAATAAAAGAAGAGATCGGACCTTTCTGCTCAGCAGACGCAAACATTGGCACAGCCACAGAAACTACCAGGAACTTGGCCACGATAATGATACATCGGGGCAGATTGTAAAAATAGATAGATAATAGAGTAGCCAGGGAAAAAAATTAGATTTGCACCCCGGTGGGCGAATCATGATTCATGATGTTTCACAGAGATCCGATGCGACAGCTGCCTCTTCAGGTGATCTAGTGTATTACAATTCTGGATATAACAGAATCGGGTATTCGAACAAGGATACGAATGTGGTAGTTACAAATAATTGTGATGCCGGAATAAGATATGCTCAAAGTCCATAGAATGTGAGATGCCAGGGTATTCAGAGGTATAGTGTGTTTCCGAAGCTAGATTGAACGCTGAGAAGCAGGAGTAGGAATGCAGAGAAATTACAGTGACGTTGGTTCTAAAACATCAGGTTTGAAGCGTAGTCGAGCGATGAGAACAGTGGCGTCTGGAGAGCCGTTTATGGATACTTTGGGGGTAGACACGAAAGGGAGGTCCTCGTGATAGGAAGGTCCACGAAGTTCAGAGGGAACCTCGTTATCCGTAGTGATCATGCCCCACGGCTGACCGTTCCTAGGGGGAAGAACATTGAAGTGGGCCTGTTGCGAACGTCGCGTCAGTAAAGGATAACTCGAAACAGGTAACAACATACTTGTCCGTCAGGATGTCCGTGACTGACAAACAGCGCATAGTCGGGAGTAGTCAACGTTCCGATAACTAAATGAAGTGCTCAGAACGGTGTGCTACAAGCACGGATACAGTCATCACACACCTAGAAAGAGGTCTTCCTTCTGGATACGATGCTGGACCCCGTAAGTCGCCAGGATGTCGTCAACATTAGCTTTGAACCACTTCTTCGGTGCATCTAGGTTCTCAACATATTTGTAAACAGTTGTTTCCGTGTACAGAAACGCAGTCTTATGACCAGCACGGAGCGGGTGAGAATACCGTCGTCTAGAGCGAAAATGACATGTCAATGAAAGGGTCGATCATATATAAGTATGTTACTCACGAAGATACGCCATCATTCTTCCTGAAGATGTTGGTAAAAGCATCGAATCCCCTTTGGGCGGCGCTACGCTGATCTAAACGTTGACTCTGCGCCGTAACCTTACCATATCCATATACCGAAGGCATTCCAGCAGGATGCCCATAAGGCGATTTCTCTGGATTAACACAATTGAACAAGGTTACAAAGGCACCCTCCGGCTTCTGTAAGTAACCAACAGCGCCGAGGTACACTTGGGATGGGGTCCATAACGGCAGAGTGACTGTGCCCAGAGATTAGCCTATTACAAATATCGCATTGGGACATTAAAACGTACGAGACGGATGGAACTTGTGGGTTAGAAGTAATCTGTACCGGCGTTCATCCCGTGCCTCAGCGATCCTCTTGTCGGCAACGGGCGGTGAATCATAACCATCGTATTCCACCATGTTGCGAATGCTTTCATCTTCTGACGGAGTACTGGGTGTAGTCGACTCAGCAGTGGAAGAAGCGCGGTTCAAAGACGCTGACGAGATGTATACCATGGGTTCAGGCATGTGGACATTCATGGGAGCGTCTTGAGACAGAAGAGATGGCATTGGAGGAGACGATGACATGTCTCGAGGGGTACGGAATGATACTGCATCTGAAGAAGGCGAGTTTTGCAGCGGTCCGAGAGCCAAGTCACGCGCTATAAACGGATGAGAAAAATGCATCTAGAGGTACAGGGACTTACGAGGCGTGCCAGGGAACAAAGGTATGGGATGCATGTCTGGACTTGGCCGCGAGACACGGAACTCGATTCCCTCATTTTCCTGCCATTCTGGAAATTTTGGCGAGACGATCTCCTCGGGTAATCCGGAGCTTTTTCGTAGCTGGTTCAGTTCTTGAACGACCGTGGAGAAGTTTGGCCGCATGAACGGATCCTTGTGCCAACATGCTCGAAGCAGTTCTTGCAAAGCTGGTGGACTAAAACGTGTCGACGGAATAACGGGACGAGAATCTTCCCCTAGTACAATTATTAGGGCATTTTCACGACTAGCGTCGAAGTAACTTACTAAGGACAAAATGCCTGACGGCATCATCGTCCATGAACGGCCAAGGCATTCGTCCCATTGACAGAATTTCGATCGAGCACATCGCGAATGCATACACGTCCATTTCAGTCGTCAGCTGGCTGAGACCCATCATCAGTTCCGGTGCTTGCCACCTCAATGTACCGTCTGTGGATTAATAGTTAGCGTGAGACCCAAGCTGTACAATACCGAGACTTACGAGGCGGAGGAGTCCCGCTGATCCGAAAGGCCTCCGATTTCATCTCGCTCTGGCCAAAGTCAGAGATAACGCATCTATACCGATCATCGACCAGAACATTAGAGGCCTGTTAAATCATCATCAATTGGGGTCCAGATCAATGAATAGAAGGCAACCTTAAGATCCCCATGCAACACGCCCTTACTATGCAAGTATGCCATTCCCTTGGCAACCTCATCCATGAATTTTAGTAGGTCCCACCCCTTCCCAGCATCGACTGTTAATGAGTCTCCGCTGCCGCTACCACTTCTTCCCCTGCCAGTAGGCAGGCCTAGCCCGAGACCTAGTCCTTGATTACCCTCCCTGACCCTCCCAGGACTAGCGCCCATGGAATTCTGCCAATCAGGTAAGCTCCCTGTTCTACTCCTCCCCCCCTCCACCCTTCGCAAGAACTCCACCAACGTTCCGTTCTTCAGGTAAGGGCTGACGAAGAACCAAGGTGGATCCCCGCTGGCACTGCTGGCACCGTACAGCTCCAACACGTTCGCATGCTTCAGCGTCTTCCAGATTCCAACTTCGCGGATGAACAGGTTCCGGGGGGTCGTCTCCGCAAGAACTTTGATAGCAACGGTTTGTTTGCGCCAGGTTCCCCGATAAACATCGGAGAAGAACCCGAGACCGATCTTTTGCTCGCGGTCGACTTCATACCTATGTCGACAGCTCAACCATATATCATTTAGAGGAATAAAACCCTTACCGAGTAATGGTCCAACTTGGTAGATTCAAATTTGCCTCAGCACCTTCACTCATCCGCCTCAATGCATCGATACCACTCTCCATGAACTCTTGATCCAACGTGTCTTCCTTGTCCAGGGGAGAAATGTCTTGACGTCTCCTTCTGCTGTCGGTGCTACTGTCACTCGTTGAACTACGAGTTGTGGATACTGTTTTTGACCTCTTCATTTCCCCTGGTATAGCCGGAACCGCTTCTTTGCCTTGCATACTAATCCTCCTCACCATCTTGATCAACTTGCCACGGTTGTGCCCGGTGCTGGAAACAGATTCAGCGTCATCAGTCACCACCTCCTTCCCTTTCTCCTTGGACGGCATCGCTGAGGAAGGCATACTGATGCCTACATCATAGCCTTCAGTATCGACCTCCTCTCCGGCACTAAATAGGCTGCTTTGCCTCTCCACTATCCTTTCCAAAGCTCTCTGCAGTGTTTTGATGGCCTCAGGCATCTCCTCCCTCGATACGCCCAACGTCTCCACCATTTGCACATCGCTGCCAGCGCTCAGAGCATTTCGAAGCAGCGCCCTCAAGTCGGCTATGTCCAGCGCCATGTCAGATTCGTTTTGTTTGGCGCACAATTCATTCAAAGTTGGCAAGACCGCTGCTGGAGCAGATGATATCAATCTTGGTGAGGCCGGAATGGTCAGACGAAGCAATTGGTGCCACGAGTGGAGGCATGGACGGAGGGTGATATTCAGGTGGGGGGGAGAGCGACGCAGGTGAGGGAGACTTGAAAGCACCGGTATTCAGTGATGCATAGGAACCAGAACTAGGGAGGCCAGGAAGGGCGGATAATTTCGGAGTAGTTTCCTCTTCTCGTATGCCTGTAAGTTGAAGGGCATTATCCGTAGAAATCACGCTGGATCGCCTCAACTCCTCAATGATGACCTCTGTGTCCTTCTGTCTTCGCTGTTCTGACGCCTGGACCTGCTTGAGGATACGGATTTGGATAGAAAGCTGAAAAGATATTAACAAGAAGCAAAGGAACAACTGTAACCCAGCACGTACACCAAATGTTTCCATCGCGTCCTGCAATCCGGAATCGCAGGCGGCGATCTGTCTCAAGATCTCGTCTCGTCGAAGATAGCGCTTGAGGAAGGGACGATGGATCTGCTTTTGAAGGAAAAAGAGAACCTCATTAAATGCGCTACAGTTTCGCGTAAATTGCTGCACAACAACCATAGGGAGCGAAAAGAGACGTACTCTGTGAGCTTCGAGATAGGAAGGATCAACTCGGCGCCGACCATGTCACCCGCGTCATGTATCTCTTGCCGAATCGAAATAAGAATATTTGCGCAGCGTTCCGTGAGACGCAGGCATTGCAAACGATTCATCTAAGAGCCAATGAGGTGAGAGTGGTCAGTCAAATCAAATTACATACATCAACCAGCTGGAGGGAGTCCCATATCTGAAGTAAGGTTCGCGCAATGCTTTGCAGGCCTGGAACTGGAGCAAATTCAAGCAAGTCTTGACTCAACAGAAGCGCTTCGTGGCCAACATCGAGAGCATTACCCAGGATGGATGATGCCGCTTGTGACACGCGCTAAGTCCATCGTAAATCATAACGTCACGTTCCGAAGGGTAGGAAGTTCACCTGTCGAGTCAAGGCCCAGCCCTCCTCCTGCCCAGCAGGTAACGACTGTTTGCGCTTTGGCGATTCTTTCCATGGTCTCGCAATGAACTCGCCTTTGCCCCACCACGTCGATGACGATTCCCCAAGGAGTGTCGGAGCTCCGACAGACTTTTTCCAAACGGATTCATCGATGACTCCAGGCGATTTGGAACGAGACCGCGAGCGAAACGAGGAAGACTCTTTGTCGACCAACAGGGCGAGATCAAGAGATGATGTAGAGGCAGGTGACGAATGGACTGATAGGGAGCTCTCTGAGTGTCGACACTGAATGCCCTCGACGTCGGCCCTCAGGCCTGGGAGAAGATGGGTTGAGTGGTGACGACACTCTAACGGTCGACGCCGACTCGGAGGATGGAGGAATATGCGTAAGATTCGATTTTTCCATTGTGTAGAATGTAAAGAAACGTCCCTGCGCGTCGTCGACAACGGCGAGCATGCGAGGGTGTGAGGGTGTGGAGATGGTGGTATAAAGAGGGTGGCCGAGCGTGGGAAGATCTTCCCGATTAGATTTTCAAGTCCTGATCGCGGAAGCAAATTTGCACTTGAAATTATTGAAAGGGTAAGCTGTCAAGTAGGGAAAAAGTGTCCAATGCTTCATTCATTTCGCTTTTATGTACGATGGGCGACAGGGGCATCTGATGCATGTGTGGATACATGCGGTGTGGCCTGCCTCCGACCCTGTAACATCCCGGAATGGCACTCACCTCAAATGAAATACAGGCTGTTTTCTATGATACAACTTCATTTCGCTGCAGGTTGTAGATTTTCCCGTTCTTCTAGCAGCACGATGCTCTGCTTAAAACCTATAAAATTTACTCTCCTTCAAGTAAATCCATCTCAGGTCGGTCTCGGGCTCATCTCATCATGATAATTCGATATAACGAGTCACACTTGATCCGTGTGGCGACCAGTGCTCTATTACTTCACCTCAACAACGAAGGAGCGCTTAATCTCTATCACTCCTCTTTTGCTGTTGTGTTGCTCATGGTCCCGACGGCCACCTGAGTTGCAATCGTACTTGGCTGGTAAACTGTACAAAGCGCAGTCTGGGATGTCTCCTTCACTAGTATCTCTGTGCAGCGTTCAGGCGCTTAGAAGCAGTAGCTCGCAATCCTGCACCATGAGGCCTGCCACAGCATAGAGACCTTCGGTGATCCTGGATTTTCTTTACAGCGTCTCATCACTTGGTCTGATATTTCGTGTCAGCATTGATCGTCTGAAGGAAGCTCCCCCTAGATCATATTGTCTACTCTAACGGAGCAGCGAAGCGTGCGAAATCAGTAGCATCAGCACTGGGACACGTTTCTGATTATTGTTGGGGTATTATATTCAAGCCTTGAACGGGGTAAGCGTCAAAATTCTCCAGCAAATTAGTACCCCCGGCAACTCACCGAGCCTATGCACCAACCTGGTACTACTCGGAGAAATATGCCCACAAACACTCCACATGGATAAAACCCTCAAGGTGGAAAATTTTAGCCCCCCCCCCAAGACTCAAGCGGCAAAGATTTTTGTCGCGAAAGAAGACTGGAATTGTGGGGAAAATGGATCCGACGTTTTGGTGAGTTGCCGGGGGTTCTCGTGAATTTTGCTGACCTTGTTCCGAGGATAGACTAGCTTAATAACGATCGAGTAATGGATCTTATACCTCTAACGACACCTTGCACCGCCAGGATTCGGACAAATCTATTTTCGGCTTGAACACAGCATGCTACTACACAAGAACTATCGTGGAGTCAGCTTATTTGGTCGGACACATAATCATATGCTACGTGGCTACACGCGCATTTCATTCCTGAGAATATAAATTCAGAGCGGCAAATCTACCATCCCCGGGTTCCCCACCGAGCTTCCAGTCTAGACTTACTTTCTTCCTACCCGATTGGCGGTCACGTTGCAGCTCCTTCGAGGACATCCCGCTGCCCGGTTGTCCCGTGCTCTGATGCGCGTCCTTCGAAGTGATAACCGACAGCTCTTGTGTCGGACCTGACTCCAGTAGCGTCGCGGTCGCCTCAGAACATGGTAAAACACTACATAAAACAAAGACCAAGGGTAGAAAGTAATTATATATTGTATATTATTTTTTACGAATTTTTTGAAGCTTGGAAATGAGTGGAAGATGAGTTTTGAGCTAGGATGTAAGATGACTGGGGGTGTCTAAGTGACCGGTGAATGACTGTAAATATGAAGTCAAGATTTGTGCAAAAAGTGGAAATATATCGAATATTATCATGATAATGCTTAAAAGTGCAAAAAAAAAAAACTCAGTTTCTCTTAAAGCAGCCTCGAAGCCGACAGGTGTTCCAGAACCCTCTTGAGAGGGTCAGACATTTATGCCTGTATCCGTAGTACGTAGTCAGAATAAGCCACAACGCTAAAATAGGCAGGCTGCGTCTTCCACGTGGCAAATTCATTCTTTCCTTTGAACCATTACGTAAAACCTTCAACCGATTACAACACCACGACAGAAGAACAGCTCGAGGATATCTGTACCTGGTCCGTCAACGTTGTCAACTGAGGGAAATTTTTGGACGTATCTGATCTTTACCTGTATGCAGGTGTTGATAGCTCTATTAAATATGTGTCTGTGCGATAACGAATGTTTTCCCGATAACCGCCAAAGTTACTGTTCATCCCATGACCCGGGCTTCTTCTCTTCTTCTCTTCGTCCTTTTTCCGAATTTAATCCTCGGGACGGAATTCTGGATAACTTGCATCAGGAACTCAAGGAAAAGTCGAAGAATGTAAAGCTAGTACAGCTCTAACTTGACTCATAAGACCAACACCGACACCGGCACAAGGTCCCACCGTAGATTCCCATCAGTCGAACCATATCTTCGCTGCAATGCTCACCGTTTCTAAGTAGCCAACAGTTTTGACGAGTTTTCGCGGCCAATTCTCGGCTTTACTATCGTCGGGCCGCCTCTGGCAACATATCCCATAGTTTTGATGTCAGCTGTTCAAGCACCACCACCCAGAGGTGCCATATATCTTCCGCCACGTCTTGGCCGCGGAAATAAAATGGCATACATTATAGGTATAAAGGACAGAGTTAAAGCTCTTCAACAATTGTGTGATATTGTGTGATGATGGTGGTGTGGAACTTAGCCCTTTCCTGCCTGCTACTGCCTGGGGCCTTTGCCAACTTGATTTCACGCGCCACAAACGCGGATGGATCCACTCCGGCGTACAAGATCGCTAGTGCGGCTATTGAAGATCGTGTCAAGGATCTACTTCCTCGGATGACGTTAGAGGAGAAGGTGTCGCAACTGTATGTCAACCCTTGTTCTTTCTTGTGTTTCGTTTCTTGATCATCTTCACAGGATACAGGGAGATATCAACGGGTGGATGAACACGACGGATCCCCTTGATAACACGCTTACGTTCAATCAGTCGGGGTTAGAGGAGATGGTACGCTTGAAAGGGGGGTCGATATGGGCTGGGTATGCGATGCCATGGGAGAAATTCGCGTTTGCTATAGAGACAGGGCAGAGGTACCTCATGGAGAATACGACCTTGGGCATCCCGGCCCTCTTCCAAAGCGAGGGTAAACATCAATCCATCATTTAAATTTGCTTCTCACGTAGATGATCAGGGCTGCACGGTTTCACAAACAATGGGACGATATTCCCTTCTCCAATTGGTCTTGCCGCTAGTTTCAACAGGGACCTTGTGCAAAATATTTCCACGGTGGTCTCGGACGAGGCCGAGGGTTTCGGTATCACACATATTTTTGCGCCTGTCCTAGATCTGTCGCGGGAGCTGCGCTGGGGCAGGGTCGAGGAGAACTTTGGTGAAGACCCGTACTTGACTGGAGAGATCGGCTTGGCCTTCGTTCGTGGCCTGCAGGATGGTACCCGTCGAGGAGTGAAGAAGGGACAAGGACGGAAGCGAGCGGCTGCCACTTGTAAACATTTTGCCGCGTTCGGAAGCCCGCAGGGAGGATTAAATTTGGCGCCCGTGGCTGGAGGCGAAAGGGAACTGAGGACGATGTATCTCCCGCCGTTTGAGAAGGCGTGTTTGGAGAGTCTGAGTATCATGACTGCATATTCAAGTTATGATGGCATTCCGGCTATTGCGGACAAACGTACGTCAGTTTATCCAACGGTTTGCAGAACAAACTAACGCTAACGGACATAGATATGATGATCGATATAGTTGGTCGCGTTTCCGTATCCTTGGTGTGCCACCTTTTGACCACTTTCTGCAGTTACGAGAGGAATGGGGTTATCCCTATTGGGTCACTACAGACGCTGGCTCTGTTGATCTGTTGATAACCTTGCACGGGACATGCGACACGAGAGAATGTGCAGCGAAGACTGCTATAGAGAACAGTCTCAGCGGCGAGATGGGCGGCGGTACCTACACCTACTTGACTTTGGTCGGTAAGTTTGAGACTAACCTCATTTGTCGTGCCCTTGGCTTATCAAAATGCTACAGATCAAGTCAAAGCAGGCCTCGTCAATGAGTCTGTCATTGATCAGGTTGTTTCAACATTGTTGCGAGTCAAGTTTGAGCTCGGTCTGTTTGAGGGTGAGTTCACTCTGTCGTCTGGTCTCTCGTGGCCTCAATTCTCAATGATGTGGCCGATGCAGATGCATATCCTTATGATGACTACGCATCGACGATCCGTACTTCAGGCGCTCGAAACGTTCTTCACCAGAGTGAACTAGAATCCATAGTCTTACTGGAAAATCGCAAGAACGTACTTCCACTGAGCACTGATATAGGCAGTGTTGCACTGATTGGTCCTCAAGCTGGTGTCGTCACAGTAGGGCCAGCTTTACTCCTTTAAATGCATTCGCACACTGATTGGTCCTTGCAGTTTGGTGATTACGTGTTTTTCAATGCGTCCAACAATGGCATATCACCGTTAACCGGCTTTCAAGAGTACCTCAGCAGCATATCCAGTGCAACCCAGATAAACTATGCCGAAGGATGCAAGCGGTGGTCGAACGACGAATCTGGTTTCGACGAGGCTGTCAGTGCAACGGAAGCTTCCGACGCAGCTGTAGTAATGGTGACCACCCTCTCCTCATTTTGGCTCTTATATGATTCATTGCTCATGCTGAGAAAGGTTGGTACATGGTCTCTTGACCAGACGCTGCTGTGGACACCAGGAACAAACGCAACCACAGGCGAACATGTTGACGTGGCGGACCTCGCCCTCGTTGGCGCGCAGCTCAAACTTGTTCAAGCTATTAAAGCAACCGGGAAGCCGACTATCGTCGTGTTTGTGAGCGGCAAGCCCGTAGCTGAGCCATGGATCCAAGCAAGTATGCCGACGCAGTGCCGCATTTTGATATATTCTGATAGGTTTCAGATGCCGATGCTGTGATACAGCAGTTCTATCCCGGTGAACTAGGCGGATTAGCAATAGCAGAGATTATCTTTGGCGCCGAGAATCCTTCCGGTGAGCCATTCTTTGTCGAAATATGTCTAGAGACCCTCATATTGAGTCATAATCGGGTAGGTAAACTCCCGGTATCATTCCCGAGAGACGTCGGTACTGCTCCAGCTTTCTACAATTACCTCAAGGGTGCACGTCCTCTCGATCCCGGATCAGTTTTGGATGACGGGACTTTGGTGTTTGGACACCAGGTCGGTCGATTATTCATACACTGCTGCTACGTGGCTGATCCCATTATAGTACGTGCTCGACAGCCCCGTGCCGTTGTGGAGCTTTGGGCATGGTCTTAGCTATACGACGTTCAATTAGTAGGCGGCACGCCCCTCTTTAGGCCGGAACGGGATTTGATAATTTATGCAGCACAGGTCTGACACTATCGCAATTCACTATTGGAACGGACGATGACTTCAATGTGACGGTAACGGTTCATAACGATGGCGCTGTTGACGGCAAGGAAGTTGTACAGGTCAGCTCATCCACTACCCCCCTTCGGTTCATGACTCACTGTCCATTTCGCCAACAGGTGTACATTACAGACATCGTCAGTTCCATCGTCACCCCAAATCAGCAGCTGGTCGGTTTCAACAAGGTCGATGTTCCGTACGTAGAGTCAACTCACCGCGTGCTCCATGTTTTGACAGAGATTCCTAGTGCGGGATCGTCACGAACGGTTACGATTCCAATATCATCCTCACAACTGGCGGTGTGGTCGTACAATGGCTGGGTTGTCGAGCCTGGCAACTTCAATGTGAAAATAGGGACCAGCGAGGAAACGTACCTTAACACCACTTTGACCATCCAGTAGGGCAAAGCAGAACAGAATAGAAAACAAAGTCAGTACGGCTGGGATGCTAATAGCTACGTGGTAATTTTCGGATTGTCGGCGCGAGACCTTAAGAGCTATAAGCTAGCTCACAATCCGTGCAAATTCAATCTCGTTCTCGGCTCACCCGGTTTTTGTTTTCGTGGGTCTGAACTTTCAAGCTAGTTCCCCCAACGACAAATGGTAACCTTTGGCGGAAAAAATGTATTATAACCCTATGAACGCAATACCAGCACTGAGCCAATGAAAACAATGCCGTCTGTATGTCCTGCGATCTCGAACAATTGCGTTCCATTATGAATTTAAAGTTCAAGAAGACTAAACGAGCCACGTGATCATGGCACGAAAAGGCTTGCCCTGAAGTGGTAAAGTTTAGTCTGGTCAAAGCGCGCCGTCGTGTCCTAAAACAACACACCATGACCATCCTATTGTCTGCAGAATCTGAGTCTGACCTGCCTGTAACGATGAGCGCTCCCATCACACCTACCCAGTTCTATGGCGAATCTAGTCTTCGGCGTTCTTCACGGTCGAAAACAACCTTGTTCAGCACCGCAGCAAAGGTGCCAAGGAAGCGTTCAGCTTCGGCAAATCTGGGGGCAGATACTTCGGTGAAGACTCTGAAGAAACAGAAATTAGAGGAGAAGAAAGCAGTACGTGGCTTGTGTATTCGTGACAATCTTCATTTCTAAATCGAGGATCTGAAGAATACAGTTTTGGTCCATGAAAAAAAGGCGGCCCGAGATGTTGTGATGGGTACTTGGCTTCGTGCTCATCGTGATTATTTTGAGCCTCTGCTGCCATCCGTCGCGACAATCGAGCCTTTTCTCGCGTCGGGCACATCAGGAGCCCCGGTAAAGTTTCATTCGCTTCAAGTGCAGCCTGATGATATAAAAGGAGGCGAAATGAAAGATTATCAAGTGAGTGGCGTTACATTTTTCAATTGTAAGGTACCTCGTTGAACTATGCTATAGCTCCATGGCCTATCGTTTCTTGTGTGCATGTACAAAAATGGTGAGTAACTCACAGCGTTGGCTCCACGTATATCTCATTCTTGTGTCTAGGGATGAACTGTATTTTGGGGGATGAGTACGTCTCAGTTGTCTTCGTAAAGATTATGATATCTCATTTTATTCAGGATGGGGTTAGGAAAGACTGTGCAGGTATGCAACATATCGTGGACCTGCCTCCCTGTTCTAAATCACGGTTTAGACCCTTTCTCTATTCGCTTATATCAAGCAACATTCTTCAAGCCATGATGCTCCTCACCTCGTTATATGTCCATTATCTGTTTTGTCGTCCTGGGAAGCCGTGAGTTGGGGTTTAAGACGCTGTTAGAAGCTTATTGTTTATGTTACTCATTTCAGGAAGCGGCCAGATGGCTCCCCTCAATGCGGACGCTACGCTTTCATGGACCTAGCGCCCAGCGAACCATGATAAAGAAGACGTTCTTGGAGAAATCCTTTGATATAGTCTTGACCACGTACGATGCGTTTTCTGTCGAAGTATCGTGGTTCAAATCTCGTCGCTGGAACTATTGTGTACTTGACGAAGGCCACAAAATCAAAAACTCGGGTACGCTGGTGGCACAGAACTTGCAGTCGATTAGCAGCCTCTACCGGCTGATCTTGACGGGCACTCCAGTCCAGAACAACCTCGTTGAGGTTTGGGGACTGCTTCATTTCCTCTACCCTAATATTTTTACGGCGAAAACGGAGCAAAAGTTCCTCGAATCATTTGATTTGAGCAGGGGTACCTATGTCGTCTCTTTTCTTGGTGCAGTGCAGAAATTGTTGTCGATAATCATGCTCAGGCGTACCAAATCCGTCGTTTCTGTGGATGTACCGCCAAGGGATGAAGTCACGGTCTTCATTCCTTTGACTGAGGCCCAGAGATTTTGGCACTACAGACTGTGAGAGTCCCTCAACTCCTTCACTACCGCTCATCTTTAAACTACCTCAGTTTACACCGTATAGACGTAGTCGATCTCGAGCAAATATTTGACGCACAGCTCGAATCGGATAGCAAGACTGCAAATGAAGGTCGTAGGGAAGTCTTATCGCATCTGAAGAACGACGTTAATAATCGAGCAACGCAAGACAAGAAATGTTCGTTGACATCTATTGATATTGACGTAGCTAACCGTGTCTCCTAGTATGGCAGCAACTCAGCTTCATCCTCTTACAGTTGCGTATGCTATGCGACCAGTAAGTATGCTTCTCGCACGTCTTTTTGGTTCTTGGTGACATCTATTGTAGTCCCTATCTTCTACCTGATGCACAACCTGATCCATACACGAATGGAGAACACATTGTTGCGTCTTCTTCGAAAATGATAGCAATAGATAAAATCCTCTCCGATGTTCTCCCAAAAGGAGAGAGAGTGATTATATTTTCGGTGAGTTTCCTCATTGCCTCGGTTTGAGAATCTTGCCCTGATTCTTCTTCCGAAGCAATGGACAGGGTGCGCGCTGCATATGCTCTTCAAGTTTAACTATATTCACTTGTATTACGAAGGATGCTTGACCTCCTGGAGGAATTCATGACCCTTCGGAACATACGCTTTGCCCGACTGGACGGATCAACTACTCGACCTCGTCGGAATCTAGATATCAAACTGGTGCGTCGACTCGCGCCAGTCTCTTCTTGGTCCACCTGACCATTCTTATTACAGTTCCAACGAGAAAATTCGCGTATGTGGTACCTAATTACACGAAATGGGGTATTGATACCTTTTGACAGCGTATCAAGTGTTCCTCATTTCGACCCAAGCCGGTGGTCTCGGTATGCATCTCTTGGCACTTCCAGACGGTGGTACTGACCTGTTATCCGCCGATGCAGGCATAAATCTTACAAAAGCTCAGAACGTCATTATGTGCGACAGCAGCTGGAATCCTCAGAATGACTTGCAAGCTATTGCCCGAGCTCACAGGATTGGTCAGACGAAGACAGTGAAGGTAGTGCTACCCTCAAGCTGCTATCGCGTAATTCCTAATTCCCGCCTCAGGTATATAGACTGATATGCCGAGGAAGTGTTGAAGATCAAATGCTGGTAAGTGCAGTGCCAATGACTCCGAATGTCAACTGATCTTTTCCATACTAGGACCGCCTACGAAGGAAATTGTTCCTGTCTCTGAAGATTATGGATGGCGATTCCTCGTCATCAGAAAACGCCTCATTGGGGTTGACTGAATTGAAAGATATTCTTCGAAAGGGTAGCAGCGCGTTGTCGTCATCCGACGATGACATGAATCTCCGCCGTTTCCTTGATGCGTCCCTTTCTGATATCTTAGATATCTCGCGGGCACGAGAGGATGCCCGCGATGCGAGGGAGAAGCACAACATCGGGGAGGATGAGTCCGCGGTCTCCAAAGATCTTGCTCTCAGTGCTGAAGAGGAAGAACGGCAACTTCTGAGCGGGATCGCACAGGTGAAATGTCGACTATTCGAAGGAAAAGTTGTCGAGAAGGCGAAACACGTGGAGAATATTGCCCTAGAGTGGAATACCCAGAAACGCGCAAGGAATAATAACACGGTGACAATAAGTGGTATGACATTCATCGTCGACGGCCCTTCACCGGAAGATGTATGTATTAACTTTCCTCCGTATATTTTTCCTTAACTGACAAAATGCGTAGATTCAAGAGAAAGCGCAGCAGCGCCAGCGCGACATAATAGAAGCTAAGAAAGCTAACAAGAAGAAGAGACAATGGGAGAACGAAGACTGGTGTATTCACTGTCGCGAAGGAGGGGAACTAGTGACCTGTGAACATTGTCCGAGAGGTAATGGCCTCCGCCTTGGGTTTCAATGGTTCTTTAACCTGCTCTTTTTTCAGTTTTTCACGCTGAATGTTATGGAATATCTCAAAGAGAGGCCGATAGGAAACCTTTCCTAGTTTGTAGACAGCATGTGTGCTGTGAGTGCTCACGTTCAACGGCCCAATCTGGTGGGATGCTTTACAAGTGTGTTTTCTTGTGCCTGTCTTCGTGCTTCACCTTACTCCTTGCAAGGTGCCGAACGTGTCCACGCGCCTTCTGCGAGGATTGTCTTCCTGATGAGATCAATGATGTCGGTGATACATTGCCTGAATAGTATGTTCCCTCGTGTTCTCCTTGATAATCAAACTCACTCGTTGTAACTTAGCCAACTATTGAATTACGGCCAAACACCTACATCATTCTATATACAGTGTCACTTTTGCGACATTCAAGCGAAAGAGGATCCTATCTGGTGGTCTGAATGGCAGGCGGAGATTTCCAAAGCAGAGAAGGAAGTTAACAAGGTGCGAGGGAAATGATCTTGGTCGGCCGCCTTTCCTTGAATATCATTAGTTAATCTTCGCACGTATTTCATGTACTAATATCGAATCATCATCTTTATCAAACTTAGTGTCGCTGGGAAATTCCCGAACCCAGTTTCAAAGTTGTCACCCCCAAGCCCTACCTCTCTGGTTTATTGTCAAAGCAATCAGAACGATGCCTTAGCTCACTTCTATTTTCGCCTTTGATAACCATAAGGTACCGTCCATCTGTTCGGTTACACAGACCAGCCGTCGGCTGACTTGAATTTCGATTCAGTCTATTGCCAGACCGAACTATGTCATTAGCAAAATATCCGAGGCAGAGTCTAGCGGTCAGAGAAGTGCTTGCAAGTTCATGCTCGCTTTTAATTTTCGCACTAGCTGCATCCGAGTGTACATGGATCCTCAATGGCGCAAAAATGCATCTCTTAAGTTGCCATCGAGAAGGCTCGCATCCGCAGTAGCGTAACATGCTTCTATCTAACCAACACCGGGGTTCACTGGGGCATCCCAACATTTGTCCATGCATTACTGAAAAATACCCACATGAAGCAGGGAAGCTTGGCGCCCGTTGCTTTGCGGTTCTGTCAGAAACGCATGCATTACCTTCATTCCAACTTCCCAGTGCCTTAATAGTTGAGAGACATACTTGGGTAACTGCAACATGCAGGTGTGCATGCACTTGAAGATGGTTAAAGAACTGGTCCCAGGTCAAGTAGACATCTTCCGTGATTTTCTCAGGATGAGAGTGGTGCTGGATCGGAGATACCCGACGTTTCGCTGAAAATAGGGACAATCAGGAAACACCGCCACGAAAGAAATGTTCAAAGAAGCGCATCACTGACGGACTTCGCCCAGACGGCCACCGCTCATATTTTCCCGTCGTCGTCGTCACGATCGCTTCTCTGTATCGGTACAAGACACATACGCTGCTATACAAAATGCACTGAATTTTACTTCCCGCCCTTCAAGGCTCTTGTTGGCAGGAATCCGTTTCGTGTTGTTGAACGGCGTGTAACTTCTGCAGTGCATATGGTCGTCACGAACATCACACATATGCCGACGTACAACTCAGTCGATCTCAATCTCTATCGAACCCTATAATGAATGATCCCTGTATTGACGCGGCATAAACTACTACTGCATCCTTCTGGATTGGAGGCACGGAGAAATGGGATCTGAAGAACTGGTTGGTTCAGTTCCAATTGTGATTTCATTTACTTGTTTTCACTACTCGTCGCGCTCTGGGACTTGTATATCTAGCTGAAGGATGCTGTGCAGCGGCTCTAGCACACAGGCCTGAACTTTAATTCTGTCGACTTGCCGAATCCTCCCGCATGTGTACTTTTTTCTGTCGTCGACCACCAATCGGGGCGAAGATGCGAGGGCGGCCCGGCTTACCAAACTTGTGTTTCCCTAAACTTTTACTGGCACTTTCACGGCCAAAATCAGCGAAGTTTGAACTGTACTACCAGGCGCCGTTTCTGTGCATGATTTATTGCCTGGTGCGACAATGCTTCTCCTAGTCGTCATTGAGAAGCCCCCATCCGCAGCATCAATGGCATCAGCTGGCGCATAATACAACAAGCAATTACTTGGCATTCAAAGGATTTGTTGGAATCGGTTCTTCCTCGGTTCTACTAAGAATGGACATATACCGTGGTCTTCAGATTCTGGTAATCCGGAGATGATCATTGGTTAGTCGCAGCATGGCGGGTATTCAGGTGATCAAGGATAATCCCAGAATCCAACGTAACATCGACTGGAGGCTTCCCGATAGTTCGCAAAGGCAGCCTGGGAATACAGGTAGAGTGACATAAAACGGTGCTCGTAGTTTCTCCAGCCCATTCTCTTCCTGAACATGTTGACTACATCTCTTCTGTCCTTGGCTACTCTGGCTATTTTTGCCGCAGGCCTGTGCACCTTCTCCGTTCAGTGCATCCTTTTCTCATAGCCTCTACAGCTCACCCTGGTGAAGTTCATCAGCGCCTAGGTGAGCGTGAGCTTATGATTCGTAAGGTAAACGCTTTCTCCCCTGTTCACCGCAGTGACTGATTTTTTTTTGCTAGGCAGCAGCTCATAAACGTCACTTGCTTGCCGGCAATTGCGCTCCTCAGATCTCTAACTTCACTGCCAGAAGAAAGGCTAAGAGAGACCTTGCTCGACGAAACTTTGAGCCTCGTGCCCCTTCTCTAACTGTTACTGCCGCAGACCCTCATTACACAGAATTGCAAAAGTCAGTATTGTTTCTTGCTATAATTTATTGTGACCTCAACTTCCTTGCCTATAGCACGACTTGCGTTACAGCTCCTGAGGTCACCGAAGGCCCTTACTATATCAACAACGAGCTCGTCCGACAAGACCTCACCGAGGACCAAAGGTAGAACTAATAGGCAGCCCATAACAGCGCTAATCATTCTTGGTAGTGGGATTCAGCTTGTCCTCGACATCGGCGTCCTAGATACTACTACTTGCGAGCCTCTTTCTAATGCTTTCGTTGAGATCTGGGCAGGTGTGTTCTAGGATTTTGAGGTGCACTCTGCCTAGGAAGACTCTAATTGCTCAACAAATTATTTTCTTTAAGCAAATGCCACTGGTTTCTACGGCTCCTATGGCACTATGTCTGGGGGTCCCCCGGTTGAACGTCGCCAGGGCCCTGGCGGACCCGGAGGAGGGGCTGGTGGAGGATCTCAGGTTATGGCTAGGAATGAGACGTTCTTAAGAGGAGGTTTGGCTACCGATGACGCCGGAATGTGAGCCTCTCAATAACTGTTTTCAATCGGGGACTTGATTCGGCTTTTTAAGCACTGAATTGATTACGATGTGCGTTTTTGCCTGATTTTCTTTCTCCATTCAATCTGACACCGGCTTTTAGCTATCCCGGTTATTACACTGGAAGGACTGCGCACATCCGTCAGTACCTGTGTCTTTCCGTCTGACTTGACCCTCTGTTTTACGCGTCTTTTGCTTAGACACCATGGTTCACCTCAACTGGGAGTCATCTGCAAATGGCACCTTGGTTTCACATGCTGGTAGTCTCGTGCATATTGGTCAGTTCTTCTTTGACGAAGATTGGAACGACCAGATCTATGCCATCGATCCATACACCACCACCACACAGAGCCGTACCTATAACGAACAGGACTCGATATTGCAAGAAGAGAACTCTAATGGTAATAGTGCATACGTTGGGTAAGATCTGATTTCTATAATCCATCTATTTCCTGGCTCACTTGGGAAGTCTTGAATTGCTTGGAAGCGACTTGTCCAATGGTCTGCTTGGATACATTAGTACGCCCTTCTTCCTGGAACACACTGTTAGATATCTCTAACCTCTCTGCGAATGTTAGCCGTTGGAGTAAACTCGACCGCGTCCTACACCATCATGAACACCAACTATCTGAATTCAACTGGCGCGTAGCATCATTGCAATGTCGTAGGCGGAAGGGGTCTTACGGGTTGACGTTTTAAAGCACGCAGAAATGAAATGACCATGCTCACCTATTCATCTTGTGTTTTCCAGACCGATTAGTTGTTATAAAATTCCTTTACGCATTCTGCGGCTGAACTCGGAGCTACCGGTCCGGTGTCCATCATGCCTCTCGCGAATTGCTGTACCGATTTCCTTCAGTACTTAACCAAAATATATCAGGTCCTCATCGCCATAGAAATGTCCAACAAAAGATGTTGCCTTCATGATGACCTGTCTTCCTCTTGTTTCTTGAAGGTCGATAACTCGGAGCACGCTACTGGCCTGTGACCGTGTTTCACCTACCCGGTCGGGATCAGCATCATATCTATGTCATTTTGGATTTCTCGTCGTTCTTCTCATGGTCGCCATGATTCTCACTCCCGGAATCCGTTTTCTCGCAGCAGCATTGCTTCCCGTCGCTTTGATTGCCAGTTTTGCCGCCTTCTTGCAGCACTGGGGCCTTCTCTTAAATCCCAAGAACTGGGATGCTTCGCCTTGGATTGTATTCCTCACGGCTGTTGCAACGTCCTCCGTATACTTGGCCTTGCGTGTTGTCTACATGGACCGCTTTCATAAAGAGGCAGCCAAAGCTATCGGTGCCCGTACCATGACACGAGTTAAAGGGAAATGGCCTGGAAATGCCGATATCTTGGCGGCAATGGTAGGCACCTGGGCTGACGGCTACCCTAGTAAGACATTCTATCTGCTCCGAATCGTAGATCTCCATTGTAAATTGCATAGGTGATGGTCTAGGAGAAATGATGGACGTATATGGCCCTTTCTTTAGCCTACCCCTTCTATGGTCTGACACGATCTTTACGACGTCGCCAAAGCATATTCAACTGGTTCTTGCCACCGATTTTCAGAATTTTGAGAAAGGTTGGCCTATTGTGACGACCTGCTTACGAACGCTGATCCGGAAAGCTGCATAGGTGAAAGGTTCCAAAATAGCATGAAATCTGTCCTAGGCTTGGGGGTATTTAATGCCGACGGTGAGACCGCCTTTAACTTTCTTCACATGAGTTACAACTAACTCATAGATCTTCAGGTGACATGTGGAGGTATGCTAGCCCAGCCTCAACAGCATGAATTGCGTATTAATTTCACTTTAATATTCTTAGATTCCATCGCTCTATGACTCGACCTTTTTTCACCCGGGACAGGATCATCCATTTCAATTTATACGACCGACATGCTGAGACGGCAATCAGGCAAATGAAACAAAGGCTTCGAAGCGGGTATCCCGTTGATTTTCAAGTTCGTTGATGAATTTTGGATGAAAGACACGTCCTAACCTTTCTCGCAGGACCTGATGTGCCGCTTTACTATGGACTCTGCAACTGAGTTTCTCTTCGGATCGTGCGTCAATACTCTTACAGCCACGTTGCCCTATCCACAAAGTATATCGATTGTCCCTGCAGAATCTAACGAAGTCCTCTCTCTTGAAGCTAATGCTTTTTCCAAGGCATTTTTCGAAGCGCAGCACATTCTATCTAGTCGATTGCGTAAGGGGTGGATTTGGCCTCTCTTCGAGATCAAGCAGGACAAGACCGACGCTCCAATGAAGATCGTGCGAGGCTTCTTCGAGCCCATCATCCAGGCAGCACTCGAGCGGAGGAAAGCGTCTGATTCTGCAAATAAGAAACCCGAATCCAGAACCGTTGGCGACAATGAAACATTGTTGGATCATCTGGTCAATGTGACGTCTGGTACGGCGACCTAACACCTTTCGTTAATTGGACTTTGGTTTCGAAGGTATTACCGCAGACCCGATCGTCATCAAAGATGAAACGTAAGTCATACAGCTCTTACGCTCGACACTCGACTGACGGATGTTTTGAGACTCAATATTTTGATCGGTAAATATCAACGTTCACGCTTGGGACAATGTATAATTAATGTCTGCCAGCCGGACGCGACACTACGGCATCGACGCTCACTTTTGTTGTCTACTTCTTGTCCATGTATCCAGATGTTTGCTCCCGCCTCAGAGAAGAAATTCTCAAAAGAGTCGGCACAACCCGTACACCTAATTTCGAGGACATCAAGGAAATGAAGTACTTGAGGGCTGTGATCAATGGCAAGTCTGAAAATCGATGAAGCCAGACGATGTACTTAGGTGCTCATCTTAGAAACGCTGAGATTGTACCCCGCCGTGTACGTATCCACTGTTGCTATGCTCATACACTTCTTGATACCCCACGCACAGCCCTTTCAATAGCAGGTAAGACAGACGTATGCTCTCCAGTTCTCCCAGGCTTATCAAGCTCATTAGAGAATCCATAAGTGCTACAACCTTCCCCTCAGAAGATCCTTCGGAAAAGCCTTTCTATATTCCAGCAAGCACGAAGTATCGCCTCTCTATTCATACCATGCCTCAATTCCTGAATCCCCTCCTTTCCAGGATATTGTATTCTGTTTTCCTCATGCACCGTCGAAAAGATCTTTGGGGTCCCGACGGTGAACGTTACCGATATAGACAGCGACACAGACACTAACTTACCCCTAGCAGAAGAATTCGATCCTGACCGGTTCCTGGACCATCGACTTAAACAGTATTTAGCGCCGAATCCCTTCATTTTCCTTCCATTCAATGCGGGACCGAGGATCTGCCTAGGACAGCAATTTGCGTATAACGAAATCTCCTTCATGCTCGTCAAGCTTCTGCAAAACTTTGCATCCTTTGAATTTGATCAGGATGTATTGCTGGATGAGTTCCGCCCTCCAGCGGATTGGGCTGAATGTAGTGGGAGGAAGGCAATTGACAAGTTTCTGCCTAGACACACATTGACGTTGTATAGCGCGGTAAGCCGGGAATGCCTTCTCCTTATCCTCTGCCTCACACGTCTTCTTCGCTTAGGGCGGTATGTGGATGAAGGCGACCGAAGCCGATAGCGTTTGAAAGCTGATTCGTATTGTGTGTGTTCCTTTATGGTAAATCTGGCTTCTGTAACCATATTATTTATCTGTGCTGATACTAGCCGTAAGTACGAAGTTCAATCCACCTACAAATATGACTAGGCATTGAACCGTCAAAAAAGGATGTTCAAGATCAGCATTTGCACGTCATTGTGTATTTGGGGCGCCCTCACAGTGCTCCAATCTTAAGTAATTCTCATGCTATAGCTTTCTGTCCGTCAGGAGAATAAGCAGCCACTGGGAGGCTTCCCATTTTTATCGTTCTGGCACGTAATACTATATCCGGCTTATCACTGGCGTGCTTCGTTGGTTCAGGTGACTCTCATCTATCTCGGTCATGGGAATCGTCTGCTCCATTATCTAATTGGCGCTATTTATATTAAATTGCCACGCCAGAATCTATCGTTCTCATTATGATCATCACTCCTGGTATTAATTTTTAGCACCCGTCTTGTTCTCCATTGCTCTGCTTGCTGGTTTTATGACCGTCTTGCAAAAATGGTTCCTCTACGTGAACCCCGACCATTATTACATTTCCCCTTGGGTCGTAGCCCTGGGTGCGACATCAACAGCTCTCATTTACTGGGCTTTACACGTCGTCTACACGGATTACAGTCATAAAAAGGACGCTAGATCTGCGGGTGCCCGCCTTATTCCTCGAGTACAAGGTGACTTGCCTGGTAATATCGACATAGTGGCGAAATCCGTCAGGGTATGGGCTGAGGGGTACCCCAGTAAGCGCTCCCCCTTTACAAAGATAATGATGCCGATTACGAGTTCCCACAGGTGACGGCTTCGAAGAGATGGTAGAAGCACATGGAAATATCTTCAATATGCGCCCGCTATGGTCGGACATGATCATCACGACATCACCAAAGCATATCCAGCAGATTCTTGCCACAGAATTTGAGAATTTCGAGAAAGGTGTGTTGAACTTGGATAGATACTCTATAGGCGCAGTTATGAAGTAATTCCCTTAGGCCAAAGGTTTCAAAATGCCATGAAGTCTGTCCTGGGTGTCGGGGTATTCAATGCTGACGGTGCGTTCGCTCTTACCTATGGATGCCATTGTCAACTTCCTCCACCTTTAGGCAGCATGTGGAGGCAAGTCGCTACTACATAGTTATCATGAACTGTTCTGAAAATGAATTCCAAGGTTTCATCGATCAATGACTCGACCTTTCTTTACGCGAGACAGGATCACTCACTTCGAATTATATGATCGACATGCAGATGTAGCAATCTCTCAGATGAAGAACAGGCTTCGCAGTGGTTATTCCGTAGACATCCAGGTTTGTTGTTTTTATTCAATTCCGTGTTCATGAAAGGATCTGATGATTCATTTCGAAGGATCTGATGGGCCGATTTACGATAGATTCAGCAACCGATTTCCTCTTCGGATCTTGTGTTAACAGTCTCTCAGCGACGTTACCCTATCCGGACAACGCCTCTCCTACCGTGAGAGACTCTAAACATAATATTCCTACAGAAGCGCACGTATTCGTGGAGGCCTTTCAAGAAGCACAACGTATTTTGTCGATTCGAATGCGTCAGGGATGGACCTGGCCACTCTCTGAGATCATCAAAGATAAAACAGAAGCTCCCATGAAGGCCGTGCATGGTTTTGTCGAGTCTATCATCGAGGCGGCGCTGCAGAAACAGAAAGCACTCGGTTCTGCGAGGAAGAAGGATATCAATGAAATCGGAGACGATGAGACGCTGCTGGACCACCTCGTCTGCATGACATCTGGTGCGAGGTCTAAAATATAATCTAAGATTTCGTCCTGAGCTTCTTCATTAGATGTGGCGGTTATTAGAGACGAAACGTGAGTCCTGAGGACCAGGAATCGCTTTGCAGCTGATGTTTCTTCAAAGGTTGAATATTTTATTAGGTATCTGCCCTCTTTCATTTCTATCATATCTGGAGCTCATTTGTACAGCCGCTCGTGACACCACTGCATCGGCCCTTACTCTCATCATCTACTTTTTGTCCATGTATCCGGAAACTTGCTCACGCCTCAGATGGGAAATCCTAGCCAGAGTCGGTCCTAACCGCATGCCTACTTTCGAAGATATCAAAGAAATGAAATTTCTGAGAGCAGTCATTAATGGTACGGGCCATAGTGTGCTTGTTAAATTCTCGTCGCCTCATATTTTCCAGAAACACTGCGATTGTACCCCGTCGTGTATGTATTCAAGTTACATCCGCTCAATCATACTCTCTGACACCTTATATGTAGTCCATTCGATGTCAGGTAAGACCAGGGTATTCTCTATCGAAAATCTGACGTACCTCGCCACTCAGAGATTCAATCGACGCAACAACATTCCCTTCAAATGATCCTTCTGAAAAACCGTTTTATGTACCAGCACACACACAGTACTATTTCTATTTCTGAAATTTCTTCCCTGATCTCATGGTGTACACACGTATCAGGATCCTCTATTCTGTCTTCCTCATGCATCGCCGCAAGGATCTCTGGGGCCCTGACGGTGAGTGTCCGGGACCAAACTACAATGCCCCGAATACTGATGACTATTTAGCTGAGGAATTCGACCCTGACCGGTTCCTGGACCACCGACTCAAAATCTACCTGACACCCAATCCTTTCATCTTCCTTCCTTTCAACGCAGGACCAAGAATTTGCTTAGGACAGCAGTTTGCGTATAATGAGATATCCTTCATGCTAGTCCGGCTCTTGCAGAATTTCTCGACCTTCGAATTCTGTAGGGAGGATCTGTCAACCGAGTGTCGCACACCGGCAGAGTGGACGAAGTGCAAGGGAAGGAAGGCGACTGATAAGTTTTGGCCGAGGTGCACATTGACTTTGTATAGCTGGGCAAGTGACGAATCTTCTCGCCTTGCGATTCAGCTGACGTTTGTTTCAGGGTGGTATGTGGATTAAAGCGACTGAAGCTGATCGAGCATGAAATTAATCTTAATAAATATTTCTTATGTATCACCATGTATATGTCTGTAGTTCGACTTTCGATGAATAGCTTGTTTTTGAGTATTTGGAGAACATGATGAACAAACTGCACTACAGGCGTATGCGCCAGGTAGAGTCCTGGTCCTCGATACGAAACCCGCTCTTGTCTGGGCACCTGACTATAAGTAATTGAGTACTCTTCTGGGAAAGCGAGAGAGATTGTTATAACATGGAGGGTTGATGGAGACTAGACAGTGGGAAACTTCAAGGACGAATAATGTTCGAGTTGTCCTCTCCTTGGTGCTTGACAAACGCGTCTACAGTGCCAAGGCTTACAACGACACGTGATCGTGATCGACCCAAAGCAACCACAAATATCATATTCCGGTAATTCTTGGCCTTTTACCACTACCACCAGCGTCTCTTCTGTTCGTTTCTTTTTGTTTCATTATTTCTCTCCATTTCTGCGATAATGTCGACAATCATGCCTATGGCGGGTCTTTACTTCTTCTTGACTGTTCAGATGCTAACGTTCTGTTCAGGACAGTCACATTATGCAGCGTACCGACTCGGAGGCAACGGACGAATCGCCTTTTGGGTCAGGGCTGACAACGCCAGTGGACGAAGATCTTCAGCCTTTCGCTGGCCTTCATGAGCGGCTTATCGCCGAGTTCGACCTCGACCTGCAAGAAACGCCTAGGCCAGACAAATACCAAAAATTCGATACCGTTGACACGCCCTCTAAGACTCGTTCGCTTTCGAAGGTGGTGACAAAGGCGAAGAAGTTTGCGAGAGGCTTGGTCCAAAGCTCGAAGGTGAGTGCTTTGCTGACCGGGGTACTTGCCGATTCTGTACTTACAGACGTCCAGGCAAATGTCTTCGAGGACCAATGCGTGTTACCTACGCTGATATTACCAACGAACGGCGTAGATATCAATATTGAACAGCAACCCTCGCCAACTATCATCGCCCAAGAGACTTTCAGCGACGACAAGTTAGGCTCGGTTCTTAGCGATCTTGTTCTAGCAAACGACCGCTCTCCTGCTCTCGCTGTTTCGAAGGAGATGATTGAGGACGTACTTGACAGTAAGGATGATATAGAAACGGTTTCATCTGATCCGCACCTCGAAGACGGTTTGAAAATATCGATCTCGCCGGATAGCACCCAGAACATTCCCTCAGGGTCAGACCACGAAGTGAGTATCCTAGTAATCGAATAGATCAGAATTTACTCTATCTCAGGGATTCCTTATCCAGCAAGCCAATTCCGTCTCCACGACTGTAGCCAAAAGTCTTACCGAAAAACCCGTCGAAAATGTTCGTGACACATCCTTTTCTTTAAATTACACTCACACATCATCTTCTAGACTCCTGTTGAAATAGTTGAAAAAGACGACTCTCTCATCGCCGATTCGACTGAATTTCTCTTTGATAAAGCTCTCGCACCTAGATTCCCGGACTTCTCCCCAAATGCGGTTCCTTCGGCCCTTCTGAAAATTATTCTCTTCCTCCCTTGGTGTGTTCTCGTCGGTGCAACTATTTTACTCTCCCCTCAGCATCTAGAATATGCCGCGTTCTTCCCGGGATACATTGCGTCACCTCAAGGAATTTGCCGCTTTGCTCATTGGGCCGAGGTCGCTTTTCCTCACGTTATGATTTTCTTCGCCTTCATCGTATGTATTGGCACGCAGCACTTACTACTGGGAATCACGCTTGCCGCACTTACCGTTGGACAAAGCATCATAGCGTGGCATGACTTCCGTTATGACAGCGAAATTCCTGTAGGCGACGATGACAGGCAGTCCTTGTACCTTGTCGCGGTGACCCTTCGCTGCTCCAAGTCATTCACGCTCAAACAGTCGCCACGAGGGTATTTTGTTGGGTGCGAGGAGGACGATACCGATACGAATGATGATTCAGATACGGACTGATTGATTTGAACGACACTGGACCTTAATTCTTCGCCTTCATCTAACACTTTACTTGCATGTCTCCATTCTTGAAATGTCAATTTAGGCTTGAATTCTAGCATCTTGATCTGACCACACGGTTCTTGATGAACTGTTTCACGGGGAGGATGGTAGAAGAACGATGTTTGTATTGTATAGCGGTTGGACTGAGAGGGAACCGTCATAGATGTTTCCCCTGCATTGTCTGTTCTTTGTATAATATTAGCTGGTCGTATCACCCACTCGTGTATGATTCGCTCGTCCAGGCAACCCGACTCCGTTAACTATGCCGGTCGACTGTTCAAATCTTTCAGTGTATGTACAGGCTGTAATCTTGCAGATGCGAACCAAGCAGAGGTGAGTAGTGTACACCGGCTTGTTCCTGCAGATCACTGCGAATGTTCATCCTCAAGAGACATATTAGTAACGTATGTGTCCCACGCCGCAAAGCTACAAACTCACACATCAGCAAACATTGTCCGAGAGATTGCGACGGCTCACCTGAACCCTGGAGGTGCAAAATTCCACATGCTGATGGCGTCTGGCCCGCCAGACATCTCTGATTGCCCAATGTCAAAGACTAACGACTGAGATGAACTCGACGAGTTCTCAGTCAAGTCCAACGGCAGATCTGTGTGCAGGTAGGTCGGTAGATAATCGTTCAGGTATGTCGAATCTGTAGAAACCGAATCTCGTCAACGAAGATCCACACCAAAGGAGGGAAGACCACAGTACCAGATGGCTGGTCCTGTTCATCGTACGAATCCCAGATGGGAGCAAATGTAGGAGTGGTACTATCCTGCGGATGCGTAACGAGTGAAAAAGTGTCATCTAGCGCACTAGCAGTCTCGAAGGAGGCCATGCTCTTGAATATTTTCCTAGAGGTCCTTTGTTGTCGCGCAAGTGTGATAGTTCGAAACGACAACTCACAGTGAACGACCGGCAATCATCCACCTATCGAAGGACGAATGTCAATTTATTTATTATATGAAATACGCTTAGTGCACGTACGTGTCGGAAGCATGTATGAAGGTAGCCAGGCATTGTTCATAGCCAGCCAGATCTTCTGCATGTGAAGGATGGTCCGCCCGTTTGCCACTCCAGATGTTCATAGCCAGCACAGTACCAGACATGAAGGCCACTATCTAAATCAATTCTAATTGATGATTGAATAGGGACGTAACTAGGGATTTCCCGCTCACCAGAAGATGGGGCGTGACAATCTTCAATCTTGTCAAATGAACCTGTAGGATACGAGAACAAGACCTAGCTGCCATCGTAGATATGACAAGAGACGGCGTGGAAAGCGAGGAGTCCGGGCGTAGAAAGGGTCGATGCGTATAGATTTGGAGCATATGGTAAGTGCTATATAAAACCGATGATTGATACAAGAATATCTTATTGGCACGGTCGGGATCCCAGCGTACTGAACATGATCAATAATACGTTGAACTGACGGGATGAAAGGCATACAATGGTCCGGGATGGAATTCATCCAAGCATTCATAGAAGAATCTATGTCAGAAATGATCTGGTCCCCATGATTTTTTCTGGGAAGGCCCAACTTGTCTTGGCGTTTCTTGATGGAATACAGATCCCTCACGACAGCCGACATGATCTCGCTTAACCGTATTTGTGCATTGAAATAGCTGATTTTGGAAGGTTTGTTGCCCGGTTGGCAGAAGCGCACTTCTCCGTCTGAACGTATGTCCCAGTATTCATCATCACATTCAACAGGTAGCTCCACGTCGAAACTGTAAAATTATGGATGTTCACCAGACGCAATCTAATATAATCAAAATGACATACTCTTCCGCTTGCATCATGATAGGGCCGTCCTTCGTATAAACTTAACAATCTGTCGAGAGTGACAAGCGCCCTAGCATATATAGTACAATCAGCATCCTCGGCAAAACACAGCACGATAAATTTACCAAAAGGATCGTTTCTTCAGTTCATCGTCAACTGTCGGCTTATGCCCCTTCGGCTTCTTCCTATGTAACCCGATTTCTACTGCGTAGCGTAGTCCAAGTCCAACCACCATCCAGGTAAACTCTGGAACGGAACTTCCAAATGTGTACATCACCGAGAGCTTTTGAAAGCATCAGACTGAGCTTTGATTGGGAACGAAGGGGAGATAGACTTACGACAGTCTGCTGAATGTCATTCAAGCAGGGAGGACGCAATAACACTTTCTTAGCGATAGGAATAAACTCAAGAAATGTCCATCCTGCAGAAAGTCTTGAACTGGGATCGGCTAATACCCTCGGGTCGTCCGAATGACGTGACGCAACCGCTAAAACAAACAATAGCGTAGCAGCGAAATTTTCATCCCGAAGATGCAGCCCGTCGGCGACGTTTTTCACGAACGTAGGTCGATGCAGGATTGGCAGGATTGGGTTCATCGTTTCAAAATATATGACGACTAGACTTGTTATAAGATCCTCGTCAGGAAAAACGTAACAAGCTTTCTCAGCGTCGGCCGTAGCGCGTTCCCACTGGTCAAAACTGGTTAGTGAAAGTGGTGAAAGAGTAAATGGCCAGCAAGGCAAGACACACAGGATATAAATTAGAATAGTCGTGTATTTGCATCGTAGTCAAGCTACCGGTCAGTTTCTTTTTAGTGGAAAGGGCACTCATGAAAAGCGCCAAACCACTTGACGGTCCAAAACACCTCTCGCTGAGGGACTTGTCGTGTTCTAACGACAGATTCTTCATCTTTTCGCCAAGGTCCAGTTCCGTAAAGTCATCATCAAGCTCTGCCACTTCAGATGTAAGACTTGCAGGTCGAGATGAACGTCCTTGCAGGGACACAGCCATGTATCTATTTGTGCTTTCGGGTAGAACAATATCGGGATCGAGCTATACTGATTGAGAAAAGGGGCGGGACAGACACAAAAATTTCCGAACCTCTTTGAGCGCACGCTCTAATTGCTCTGCACGTCGTTCTAAGTCTGCTACGTAGCTGATAAAATATCAGTTACACGTAAAAATATCGCTTAGTTTACAGTCATCGCACCCAGCATTGTATTTGCGTCTGTGTAACTTTGAAGATCGGAGTCGAGTCTTGCCTAAGGACACTGAAATCAGTGTCAAATATGAGCGTCGAGACAGACAAAGCTAACGTGAGCTTCGGACCCCGTCTCTGTACGATAGTTGTGATAAGTTTTCAGTCTTTCGCAGCAAAGAGAAAACTGGCCTTCGTTGGAGCCATATACGTGCACTCCATATCGAGAACGATGCAATTTAAACAACGGTTTCCCGGTTCAGCAATATCATAACCTATAAATCAAGATTCGGTCGTCTCTTTTAACTGATCTGAGGCAAACAGGTTATACATTTTACTACCAAATGTTGTCAGAGTCGAACAAAAGGGTTCACAGAAAAAAACTTGCTTTTTCTCACGCGACACCTGTCGCAGGCACGAGTCATTTTCCTTTTTGTGAAGGATGACCCGTCGTCCATGGTGGCTAGAAAAAGTGGATATGTTAACGACAGTCATGGTTGGGAAGTATACAGTAGGCCGGCATAGCCGCACACACCGCCTTAGCTCTTCTCCTTGCCGTACGTAAAAATTGCGTAAAAATGCATGGCTGTGCAGGATCGAGTCTTGGCAAGTGCACTGGTACAATGGTCCTCATTCCCCTATAAAGTAATGAATTGTTCGCTCTTTCTTCACTGACAATACCTTGGAAACTGCTACGAGTCAAGATCTTGCTGCTTAGTTTTGATCTTTAAATTTGAATCCAACTTTTTTATTACGCTGAGGGATCGCCGGGCTGTCTTCACCGCCTTGATTCTTCACAGAGCATCTACATAGCTACGGAATAATGATTTCGCTGCTTCTGATTTGTATTACATGCTCATCTTTTCGAGGTGTACAGCCCTATCTCGTTAGAGAATGTCGCGGCGCGAAGTCTGACCTTTCCTCGTCTGCTCCCCATCACCAAGTCTGTATTATACACGGTCATCTGTCTACGAGACTACCACCGCCAGCAGCATACAAAGAGATTTTAAGCCCCTGACTCTTTTCTCGTAGCTTGTCCGTTCGGTTCTTGCGATTGTGCTCACCAAAGAGAGAGTTAAGAAAGCCGGTGAAATCTCTCCCATGAGTAGTGCTCCTCAGCAAGGCACTGATCGGAGCGATGTAACATCAATTACTGCTCGTAAGTAGTGCTTTTGCAATCTGCGCTATTCGAATACACCCTCATGGATAATCCGCCTAGAATCTAGTCACAAACCAATAAATTCTGCCACATTCCACTGGGTAACCTTGTGCTTGACCCAAATCGTGGTGTGTAAGTATGTACTGGTGTAGGTAGTCATATGAAGTGTATGAGAAGCTAAAAGAATTAAATAATGAAGGCGCGCTCCTGCCATCCCTCAAACCGATAAGTCATAGTATTGAATGTGAACCAACAAGCCGCCTTCCGCTCGACGAAAATTTCCTTCCTGGTATTCCTCCAACAATATGGCTTTAGCTAATATCCTGGGATCGAAGAACCGGAACGTAGATTGTGTATGCATGCGTCCTAGCAGAGCCACATAAAACTTTGAACTTTCCACGGTCTCAGAGAGCCTCCACATCTTGCCATGATTGTCCACGATAAACGGCGGTAGGTGGAGATCATGGAACTGTAAAAGCTGGTTGTCGTAAGACTGCTTCGGAGACTGGACGAGCCGTCGCGGTTGGCAAAACCCAGTCCACGTCACAGGCGCGCATTTCAACATCAAGGTCAAAAACCCATGAGTATCCATTTGCGCCCCAGGAATCTCATCTGTGGCAAGCCAACCATCAACGTCTCGCATCAGCTCAGCCGCCTCTAATCTCCGTGAATCAACTTCGTAGACCGCTGCACCAGCCTTGTCAGTTTCCGGGAATCTAGGAAAAGAGCGAATTGAAAGATTCTCCGGGAGTGAAAGCGACGTGGCGAGCCAAGTAGGCGAACCTCCTTGCTTCAAGATTTCCCTGGCCAGCGCTATAGTTGCCCCCAGACGATCATGGGTTTCGAACTCCTTCGGGTTCAGAGTGACGCCGAATAACCCCATAATGCTGAAAACCATGTCCACCGGACGCGACGAGGTTCTCATATTTGCGCTCCTCCAGAATGCAGTTTTCTTCCCAACGCCCAGAGGGTCTGCGGTGTCATCTACAGGCTTCATCGCTGCAGAAAGAGCAAAGGCGTGACGCCACCCAGCTTCGTCGTCTGTGCCAAAGATTCGAATGGTGATGTCGACTTTCTGTCCTTTCCAAGTCTCTGGGGAACGAACGCGAAACTCGACGTTCTCTGCAACACTGGCTTTGAGGAGAGAGGACAATTTGACTTGGGCGGATTCCCCATAAACAATTTTCTCGACACTACCGTTCGTGCCGAGGGACTTGCGAGGATTTCTAAATGTTCCGACGTTGTACTCCCACTGAATCACTACACTGCATTCCTTCGGAGCCACAGCCTCCTGGAGAGTCCAGCCTCTGTGAATCCACAACGTCGGTTCTTCGATACTTGCCAGACGACGGGTACCGCCCGGAAGCACGTAACACTTTGTGTATGAAGCATAAACGTTGTACATCCTTTTGATTTGCCAAGCCTTGTCTTCTCGACTTGTCTGGATGGTGCCTAATCTATCCAGCCATATTAGAGGGATCTTATCAAGAAGACACGCTCTGCAGACGTGGAGAAGGACATCAATGCTGATAGGATCCCCATCTGTTGCGCCCGCGACAGCAAATGTCCCATACTTCGCCATGGTAGCAGCGGCCGGACCGATTACACCACGCCATACGTAGGAGATAGTTGCGTACGATTGAGCAGAGAGATCATGGTACTCCAGCACACGGAGGGTGTGCCCATGGACAGGCTCTGAACAGTCAATGAAGCGGAAACGGCAGGGCGTCGCATTGTCAGAAATGTCGACCACTGTGTCTGAGAGAGCAGATAATGGCTCTGAGAGCACAACGGCTTGAGGTTCGGGACATTGCATCGCGACCGGAGTAGTCGGGGTAGGTGGCTCGTCATCTGGTAGAACACCCGCCTCCCGAGCGCGCATTCCTTCTTCAACGAGTCGCCTCACAATCACGTCTTGGAACATTTGGATGGGGTCACGCAACAGGCTTCCATTGCTATCATGACGCTAGGCAAAGTCAGCCTTGAGTTGTTGCCACATGTTTCATGAAGACATACCCATTCATTTTATGGGCGTAATCGGGCGCAGAGGAGGGTTCTTGTAGATCGCTGGTCCCCCGAGATACGTTTTCGGCTCGTTGAAGTTTATTGTGGAAGTTCTCCTTCGTTCGCTGCAGGACATCTGCAAATAGTCAGGATGGCCGGTATTGATGAGGTGATGTCATCTAGTACATGATGAGTACATACTGTTTCTTCGTCTCTTCAGACAACAATGTTGGAGGCTGATATGATGCATTCGTAGGCGGATTGTTGTCCTGCTTTGGTGTCGTCTCTGGAATCATTGTCGGTAAGCAATTATGGTCGATAACCTGATCCAAATCGACTTACAGAATCCCAATATGGTTGGGCATCTGTCGATATCGTTCGGCAACACGGCTGACACTTAGCTGAAGGACTCAGTGAGGCCCAGGACTTGTAACGAACCGGATCGTCTCAACTTTAGGGCAGGTCAACAAAGTTTGGTGCGACATCGCCCCTGCCCAACTTTAGGCCGGCCCTTAACGACCGACTGTCAGGAGGGTGGAAACACTGTGACCTTGCCTGAGCGTTAACATGGTAGCAGTAAGAATTTAACACTTCCAACCAGATCAAGCTCGTTGAGCAAAAGGTTCCATGGAACGAGCATTATTTATCTACCGTTTGGGCTACGCTTGGGCCTACTATCGTCTACTTCCTACTTCTTGGACAATCTACACATAAAGCTTCTTCTAGTAACTGCTCAGCTTTCTGGGAAATGTCTTGCGGAATCTGCTGACTTCTCCTTGTCGGCCTTGCGGTCCCTTCTCCTTGTACAGGTACTGCATATTCCTTTCCCGACAAGAAGCATAGGAGGAAACACATCGACAATGTATCCGACACGGGACAGAGAATGATATCAACATCTCCGAGTATGCAGAAATGAATATCCTCACAGAGGGCGTGCCTCTCTTCTTTCTATGTGTTGACATGCTACAAACATGCGGCTAGCTTCTCCGAGTCTCGTCATATCAAGGCTTGCGGCTTTACAAAGATAAAGATATTTCTCATCCTTTCTTTAACACCGTCCGATCGCGAAATAGCAACATTCGACCACCTACATGTAGACACCAAACACGAGTAGCACAATGGTAAAACAAAGCATGGGAACTCACTGTTAACAACAACTGAGGGTGTGTTAGACCTGTAGCTGATCTTCGTTGAGCTTGTCCGCCATTTAAGACGATCAGTTACGGGTCTAAGATGTGTCAATAATTCGTAACTATAGGTCATTCATAGGCTTGACGAGGTGCTAGATATGCTGGACGCGATATCATGATCTTTGCATGGAAGTAGTAATACGTTTATGATCAATGAGTAAGTGTTTGCTCTCATGTCGTTATTTCTGGGTTATTTCTCGAGCTGATACGGCCAAAGAAGCTCGTCACTTGGATCGGTGACCTACGTCCTGTGCAAGAATACCAGCCGCTTGAAGTTGGAACAGCATTCACAGATTTTCGTAGATTTTGGGCTTGGTATATCACTAGTTTCAATAACAAGTAATTATATAATATGTGATAGATTTATGCATCACCAACAAGGGAGATAAGTCGAACATTGTCGACACTAGCATGAGCGTCGGAGTGAGAACCATTTCAGTACACACAGAGGTAAGGTTTGTCCAACAGATTGACAGAGAACACCCTGATTAATCAATAGTATAGAGATATGTAATATGGAATACGATACGTCGGTGCCTTGTAACGGTGTCAGGTGTTCATCTCAAGATGCACCCATCTTCATCTCGAGCAAATATATGAATTGTGTATCACGCAGCATAGCCAGAGAACAGCGTCGAAACAGTCACACAGCACAATAAAGAGATATCAGATGATGTTGTGTACTAGGGATCCCAAAAAACGTTCGGCATGTCCTAAATGCATACATCATCATCAGTTCGTGTCGTGGCCAGTGGAAGAAACTTCTTACTATCGGGCTAGGTTCGCTGGAAAGCTGCATCCATGTCAGAGGAGAGACGACACGAGTGCAAAGTCACTACCTGTGGATCCTGTTTGGAATTCTGCCTTAAAAACTCGAGGATCTTGTGTTTCTTCGAAGAAGAAATAGGTTTTCCTTTTTCACACCATGATTGAACTTCCATTGCATAAATTTGTTTGAGACATTGAAGCCTAGATCTTGCTTTCTCCATTTCCTGTCTGGATATACATTTTATTTTTCCCGCTCAACAATCAAAATGGATTGTCTGTACTTACATGATCTGAACCATGAGATCTTTCAATGTGAGACCATGCGGATTGCTCTCTGCGACCGATTCCAGTTCAAGATTCATGCCGATATTTACGGTAGTGAGTGTACGCACTGCATAAATCTACCAACGCCTAGAGGGAAAGGTGACAGTTGGAAATGTAACCGAGCGGAGCAGAAGAAATTACTCACTTCGGTCATTGACCAGTTATCGTCCATTTCCCAGGTTAACTGGCTATCCTTACACGACGAGAGACAAATCTAGATTAAAATACGCATGATAGAGCTTCATAGGTATTAAGGGAGGCAAATCACCCACCACATTCGCCTTCTTCGAATGTTTAGATATTTCGCAACAGCCGTCACAAAACTTGTCAGAAAGCGGAGATTCGTATATGCTCTCTGTTTCGTCCAGTATACGTTCCTTAGGTTGTACATTGCTGCATATATCAGGTCCACGGCTTTCCAGTATGGTTCTTATTGATGCTTGAGATCTTTTGTTGAGAATGGCTGTGTTAGTAGATAGCGAATAAGTTTTCACACCTAGAAAGTTTTTGGTGAGTAGAGGGTAGAGGATATCTACGTCGTCTGAAATTAACGTGAGCCGATCAACAGGACAAATAAAAAAATACGAAAGCTCACCGACTGCATTACGACGCTGTACCTGTTCCCCTGAAGGCCAATTGGCCTTGTATGCAGAAGTTATTTCCCACGAATTGGATCTCCGTGGACCCAAGACTCGGTTGCAGCGGTGATGAGCCAAGTCTAGACATAAACAGAGCTCAAGAGTCAACACACTGGAGAGAAATACAGAACCAGGATAGATCACATACCCAGCAAGGTACCTGAGTGGCAGGCATCCAGAACAGCCTTCGACAAAGAGATTAGTCAGTCTCTCTTTCGATGCGGGTGCGTAGGAATAGCTTTACAGTGAGATGGCACCCCTCGGGGAGGTTATCGACAAGGTATTTTCGAAGGGTCTAACCGTTAACATTGAACAACAGGGATAGGACTCAGTGCGAAGCTCGACGCACATTATCCCGGATGCAGCGACCACTCTTGGTATGTAAAACTATATTGTTGTCACGGACTGCAGGAAAAGCTTGTTATCGAAGGACCTACATTCGTCCATTCCATCTTCTTCGCTACCAGAGAGGTTCTTTCGCTGGGAAGCATGACCTGAAACTGCAGCCCAGTATTAACCGTATTCAAGAGACAAGCAAACGTGAAGACTTACAGTAGAAGAATAAACGGTCCCCCGACTGGATACCTTGAGTAAATTTCATGATATGTTCCATCTGGGATGATCGGAATTGAAGTCAGCTCGAAGGATGGTAGAATGCTCCAATACATAATAATCACCAGATTTTTGTAAGTTGGTTGGGTTGTATCATGACTTGGATCGCCGTCATCCAATAGCATAGTCACGTCTGTGTAATGGTAGACCTCTAGAACCGGTTTGAGTGGAGAATACAAATGAGAAATAAACACGGCTCACCAATGAGTAAATCCTTAATCTTCCTCGCATCACGGTGCGGACACCGCAGTTCTACCAGCCCAGGGACCGATGAGCTTTTGACGGCGACGATCAAAGCCCTTCTTTTTGGCGAATTGGGCTCGGTCGTGGGCGTCTCGAGCTGGGGCGGCTGTGTGTCATCCATGAGCGTTTAATAGGAGGTGGGCGGTGAAAAGAGACGAGCTATCCAGCTTTTATATAAGGATATGGGCCATCTATATGCAGTGCTTGAGAGCTGTTAATTTAATTAACCTTTTAAGTGGGCATGCCATCTAAAGTCCGCCGCCGCGAGTAGTTGAGGGGATAGCTCAGTTATACAAGTAGCAATTCGAATTCTCGAGTTATTGTGAGCGCGTTCGAAATGCGGCTTTTCACGGCTCCTTTTCTGTGAGGAGGGTTCAAAAATCATAAAACGTCTACGAGCCTAATGTTGCGCACTGCCACTAAGTAGTAATTTAAGAACAGTTGAAATCAATCGATCGCCGCCCGAAGATCACGGGTTAGTATAGTGGCCACAATCGTGGTACCTAGACCTATTCCCTGCATTTTCAGGCGTTCCCCCAACTCGGCGTGACTATCATGCATATATTATAACGGTCTACATATGACAATATCCCCATAGTATCCAAGCGAACGAGAGTTGACTATGCCTGAGCAATGATTAATGATACTGTACCCATGCCACATTAAATAGAAATATTTGATCAATTTCAAGGAGCCCAACAGACGTTTTCCATGTCCTAAAAGTTCGAATCAACATTAACAAATGTCATGCATCGTGAATAAGATGTTTCTTACTATTGGACCGGGACCGCTGAAGAGCTTTGAAATCCAGAGGTTATAGTAAGAAAGGTGCTAGGAAGGAAATAGGCATACCTGTGGATCTTGCTTCGTGTTCTTGTCCAGATACTCTCTGATCGCCGGTGACTGCGACGCCGGGATAGGTCCGTGCTTTTGACACCATGCCTTCACCTCTTTTGCGTAAGTCTGTCGTTGACCCGTTGTCATCTTTCGAGTTTCGTGTCTGCAAAAAAGAATCAGCTCGCAAGCTAAGGGCACGAAAAGAAAAGAAACTCGCATGACGTGCAGCATGAGTTCCTTCAACGTAGGATTGCGTTGGCGTCCTGCGACATAAGTTAGTCTACCTACTCCAAGATGCTACGGGAACGTACTGCAATATTCTATCAAGACCTGGATTTAGATGTCAGAATTTAGTCCTTCCTCTTCAAAGTTAAAGCGCGTGGTAAATCACGCACATTGGTCATCGAATATCCTTTGCCTTTGATTTCCGGAGTTGTCTGACTATCCTTACACGAAGAAATGCACACCTAAACCCGTGTTAAGTTTGCGCAGGAAATCATAACAAATACCTACGACGGTTGCCCCTTTTAGAGACTCGCCGGAGATTTTACAAAATCCGGAACAGTATCTGTCTGCATCGGGAGAAAGGTACATTTTGCCTTTTTCTTTGAATACGCGTTCATCAGAATCGACGTCAGTATCAGATTCCTCCTCAATAGTGTCGACTCTGTCGAGCAAGGCTTTGCATATTTCGATAAGATAGGCTTTATCATTGATAACGAATGAGATTTCTCACCTTGAAGTTCAATGTCACGTTGAGCATTAGATGCGTCATCTTCTGCGGAGACTGGTGTCAACACGGCATCGAAATAACTGGAAGTATTAAAGGCTCACTCGGTGTAGTAGGTACACCTGATTCGTTGGTGAGGATTTTCCACCATGATTCGGACCTGCGTCGACCAAAAACGCGATTACAACGGTAATGCGGCAAGTCTGATTAGCCGCATCTTTAGTCAGAATAGGAGACTCAGAGACGGGTCAAGAGGCAAAACTAACCTAACAAGGATCCCGAATGACACGTATCCAGAACAGCCTGAAGACATATGAAATGGTACATAGGCGCTGGAAAGGAAAGGAGCCTTACCGTGAGTTGGCAACCGGCAGGAAGGGGATCTACGAGGTATCTTCGAAGGTCCTGCAAATATATATTGAGCATCAATGGAGATATGGTTACACTTGGGTGGCCTACGTTATCTCGGATGCAGCTTCCACTCTTGGTGACCAAACCTAATGAGTCATCCACGTCATGAGTTGGGCTAATACAACCGAGAGCATAGATGCAATAGACTTACACTCATCCTGCCCATCTTCTTCTGTACCAGATTCATTCTGCTGTTGCGTGCTATGCCCAGAATCTGCCAAGTATTAACTTGCGTCCCCTCAAGAACACCGAGTCAATGCTCACAGTAAAAGAAGAATCTGTCTCCCGGTTGGACGTCATGTGTAAAGGCCTTCATGTGTGATATCTGATAATGTCCGGTTAATGTGACACTTAATGATAGCAGCAGGCTTACTATATTTTTTCGGGTCGGCTGTCTGGAATTGCGACGTGAATCGTTTTCATTCGAGTCCAAAAGTGTGACTATATTTTCAGCCTTGTAGCCATAAACGTCTGGGATGTGCTGAATGGGTGCGTGTACAAAGGACATTAGCAGATGCTTACCAACTAGCAGCTGTCCAATGTTTCTCGCGTCGCGATGTGGACACCGTAATTCTGCTAATCCTTCGCCCGACGTCTTCCCAATGGCAATGATTAGAGCTTTCTTTTGAGGGGTGGCTTCGGATGCGGCTTCCGGGGGAGTTGTCAATGGCAGGTCACCCATGTCGATGGTACTGAGTGCAGCGCTGAGAGACATATAAGCGAGAAAGATGTTGGAAGTGTGGAAGATGCGTCAAGGGACTGGAGTTCTTATGTGGATGGAATTGTCGCGGCGGTGTCATCATGAGAACAGAATCCGTGATAAGTATAGTTAGTTTCAGTTTTAACGAGCGCCTACCAAGCGCCCAACTTGGCAATTTCCAGGCACCAAAATGCCGCTTATCATCCAATGACTAGTCTGCATTTCACAGTGCAGCATGAATCGTTCGTTTGCCGTTCAATACTGCTAGGAGTGTCTGGAAAAATGTGTACGTTCACCTGAGCACCCCGCGGAACTGTTGGTGACCGTACAGCCAACAAACCCGAGTGCCAGCGCTAGCTTGTGATATATCACTGATTGATTGTCAGACATCTCCATCCGTCTTGGAGATTCTGATGGACTGCCGTGGATCATGAATGGATAGGATTTTCAAGTTGGTGGAGCGCCGGAAATCGTTGGGTTGAAACAATCCCGTCCCTATTTTTAGGGCCATCTCCGAGTCGGTCTTTGACACTCCCGTGCCGCCTTAGTGAGCGAAGCACTGTGTCCATTGAATTCGTACCCTTGATAGAAAGAGGCATTGCTTGTTTCATTGATCCATCCAGGCATCTTGTCGAGCTTTGACACTGGTCTAGGAGAGAACATCTTGATGGTCCAAAAACCTTATTACAAAGTCAGAGCTTGTGGAATCGCTGGAGATGGATACAAATTCGTCAGTCACTCAAGTAACGGATATTCAACTTTCGTGTCATATTGTATATTCTCCGGCGTTGCCCAGCGGGTAAGGAGAGGGACGTTCGACGTTTCGTTTTCGTTTGTTGAAGCCTCTGGCCTGGGGAGACAGTGCGGTCAACCCCGAATGATCATCTTCATTTCGGTCAGGTCCTGGTGTCCTTCCGAGCTGATCAAGACCCGAGAGGTGCGAAGATAACAACAAAATAAGCTGCTGTATATCAGCTTTGAAAGTTCATCGTAGAAGTGTAGAGGATTATGGATATAGTTTCACAGCCACTTGAGCCGACTCACGGCTATGCCGCCTTTTGTTTTACCTTATTTTTATTTTGGTATCCATCACGATCGCTTCTGGGCGCGTCGCACCATCACCACCAACGCATTTGTCTACGAATATACGTTCGTTCGGGCCATACTCGCCACGTTCCTTGTGCCTGCCAACGTCTACTCTCAACAAGATGGTGGGGAAAGAAATTTTTGCTCGGAGAGGTCCGCGCGGCGGACAATGCCGGGTAAATGCACGTGGTCGATCAACGATCGTAACTGACGCAAACGTCCATCACCGCTTTCACTCTTATTTTGTTCTCATCACTTTACCTGTAGCCAAAGGCAAAGGTCGCGATGTTCTGTGGCCTGTCAAGTTGCCAAATCTCCTCGTCGAAAGTTAGAGTACTGCTGTACCAATCATCCGACAATGATCCAATATTCAAGTTTCCCGCGGACCCAGTGGTTCAATATGCTCTGTATGACGACTGAAAGTAAATTCATTCCCATTTCTTCTAGATACCCCACTTCCTTGCCCAGTTCAAAGTTTTTTTCATCGAAATTTGAACGAGACTGGCGCCTGCCGAGATGGCAGCGACTGTATATTCTGTTCTTTGCAGAGTTTCGCTGAAGCAGACGATGCTGATGATGAAGGGGAGTGACGGCTGTGGAGAAGGAAGACGTCTTGCGCAACCTATATTTCTGGATGCCTCACGTTAGTAAGATTGTGGATTTACTTCGTAAGTCTACTTACATCCAATGAAAGATGTGCATCTGGGAGGTAGAATTCTCAAGATATTGCGGATGTTTTCCTTGGCTTAGGAGCCCCCAAAATATCAACCCTGATCCTCACGGCACCGAGAATGGCAACAGAAAAGTGATTCCTGTGCCTCCCAGAAATCTCTACGCGCACGGACGATTTCAGCTAGGGGTATATAGGCCAGTCTCATGCCGTTGTCGCGCACACGACCAAAACTTCAATATTGCGGCGGATGTTGTACAGTGCCGTATTGTTCATTGGAATAATAGAAATGTGCATGATAGTACGGCCCTACGCCACTCAAGGCCGTTTGTCGGACACTCAAAATACTCTGTCATGCGTTGAAGGCTTGAAGCTTCTGGCGAAAGCTAAGTATGTCAAGGAGTCAGTGGTAAATAAGTAGTACAACCTGGCAGGTAATATTACGGATGGGGTTGCATGAAGGCAAATCATCTTGGGACCTGGCATTGTCAGACGGGAGTTGGATAGCGACTTCCCACCGAGTCATGGCACTTTCCAAGGTAAACCTTGTTCTTTTATTAAGTCCGTTGGGTAGGGTGGACCCGTGCTTTGCGAGCAAAACAATTCGCGTAGACTGAGGACGATTCTCGAAAGAAAGTTCAAGTTATTGGCGAACATACTTGTTTAATGTTCAAATTATGCAAAATTATTGGCATAACACATTACTGTATCTTTTACTTGCAAGCGGGTCAGTCCTGAAGCAGCCCGTATCTACCTCTCTTACTGGTTCGCCTACGTTTTACGTCGCCACTACCCTTTTCTAACTTCTTTGAAGTAGAATTCTAAAATAGATGCTCGGTCATGTAGCCGTGACTGCGCGGGTTAGGTGGCTGTGTCCAGGGTCCCTTTACTTTCGAATGATGTCCTTCCTTTTCTTCCACCGTCACCGTCCACAGCGTCTAGGACATGGGTCTCTGCAGAGATTCCGGTCCCTCTGGACCTACAGGATGCTTGCATTCGAGGCTCCTGGTCAGCACTGATACCGACAGTACTCGTCGTCGCGTTCTGTATATCCTCCATTCCAATCAAAGTGCCAGAAATCGTCCAGCCGTATATCAACTAGTGTTAAAGCGCCACTGCAGACATTCTTGCCTCTTCGTGAGGCAGAAGCTCTCGATCTGGACGAAAAGGAGTCCGAAGAGGAGGTCGAGGTTGACTATGTCGTCCCTCTATGGCGGACCGTCGTTTTCGCGTTGTTGGGGCTCGTAGAGGCGTTATCATGGCTGGGAAACGGCTCTTATCGTCTTTGCTATGTACCCGCAAGACGCTTGGGTAGGAATACAACCACTCTTGATAGCCCTGACGTGGCTCTACACGGTCGTGGTACCCGTTGCTCGACCTTCTCCTACCCCACCATACGACTTGTTTACGCTGTACGTAGTGCATCTCTTCAGTGGAATCATGCTGCTAGGTGGCGCCCTATACGAAAACTCGGTCTACGATCTGCCATTACCACCAACAACACTCATTTTGGCATATTCGATCAATTTAGTCATCATCCTGGTGGTCCTTGGGGTCGTCGTAAACATGCCGCTCGATTTGCCAAGCAGACGGGTTGATAGGAAGTCCATTGTACGCCTAGTGGTTCAGCGAGACTTGTATACTGACATTGTTTGAAGGGAGTTACCGTCAGTCCAGAGGACTATACGACGCTCTTTGGATGGCTCACATTCTCTTGGGTTTATCCATTAATAAAAAACGTACGTATAATTGTTTCCTGGATCCATCTTTCGACTTATCAGCTAACAGGGCAGATACAACACTTTGAACGATATTGACGTCTGGAACCTCAGCCCGACATTTCAGTCTCGCCCTTTATTTATCAAGTTCAGCAGTGTCATGTACGTCGTTATCCCTGTATGTTTACGTATCTCACTTGTGTTCAGTCGCTCCTCCCTTCTTCGCAAGATCTGGGCATCTAATTCGTTGGACATCATACTTGATGCTCTTTTCACGATTCTTAGCGTGATCTTCAATTACACGACACCATTCTTCCTCAAGTATGCACCGAAGCCTGTTTTCCGGTAATATGTTTAACCGTTTTGTAGCCGAATCCTAGCTTCCATCGATAACAATGCAACCCCAGAACATCGCACCAATGCATACATTTATGCGTTTTTAATGTTCATAATATCGGTCGCTAGGGCCCAGTTAGATTTGCAGCATCTATGGTTCGGACGACGAGCAGCCACAAGAATTCGATCTCAGCTTATGGCAGCAATCTATGACAAAGCTTTGAAGCGAAAAGATTTCTCCGGTATCATTGATTTGGATAAGGGTAAAACCACCGAGGACAAGAAGGATGCTACTACCGCGAATGGGACAGGTAGGTTCATCGTCATCTTTTAGTCGCTTCATTATAACGCTCGCCCTGCCAGATAAAGGGAAGGACAAGGCCAAGGAAGACGACAAAGGCGATGATCCCAAAGCTGGTGCCGATGTCGGTAAAATCGTCAACCTGATGGCCGGCGATGCTAATAAGGTTTGCTGAGGTTTTGCGTTTCATACACTGCTAATTTTTGGTCTAGATTTCGAACATGGTCACCGGGGCGTACTATATTTATGGCGGTATGTATATATCATCTGGTTTCAAAGCATTGTATTGACTGAAATTGCAGCTCCCCTTGAAATAATTATTGGCGGACTCTTCCTATACCAGTCAGTCTCATAGTCTGAACGTGTGAAGATATCTAACACTGCTTTCCAGGTTGCTGGGATGGTCTGCCTTTGCGGGATTTGTCATTCTGCTCGCCGGCTGGCCTCTGAATAGCTACCTCTCTAAGAGAAGTATCCGAATTCAAAAGGGTTATATGGCTGAAAAGGACAAGCGGATGGGTGTCCTCAATGAACTCATCGGAGCTGTGAGTTCGCTCGCCTTCGTCGTCGTGTTCAACGCCAACGGATCGACATTTAGGTTAAATTCATCAAGTTTTTTGCTTGGGAGGACCGATGGATTGATCGCGCTATGCAGGCAAGAGGCAAGGAGCTGAAGTGGCTAATTAAAAGTAAGTCTTCTATTGCCAAGCTTAGGCTAGGAGTAACTTAGTGGCATCGATAGGCAGAATCAACTGGATAATGTTCTACGTCTTATGGACCACCGCTCCCATTTTGGTATCCATCATCGCTTTCTTCGCGTATGTCGTTCAGGGCAATGAACTGACCATCAGCACTGCCTTTACGGTACGCTTTTCCCCTTCGTCTCGGGGTTCGCTTTAGGTCTGACGTGTCATTTAGGCCATCTCACTCTTTGCCATGATTCGGTTTGTAATTATTCTCGACGCCTCAATACTTATTGTTGATAATAATTGCTTAGGGGACCGCTCAATATCATACCGATGTGGATCGTTCAAGTCCTTCAGGTAAGTTCCCAGAAATTGGCATGAATTCTTGCTGAGATCACGTCAAGACCGGCGTTGCCCTTAAACGAATCGAAGTTTACCTCCAGGAAGAGGAGGTTACGGACCAAGTCTCATCACTGAAGAAAGATCTTTCAGAACCTCTCCCCCTTGGACCTGATGGAGATGGACTAGGACTCGAAAACGCTTTGCTGAAGTGGAACGAAGTTGAGAAACCCAAAGAGGATGAGGCTAACAACCATAACAAACTATCGACTGCGTCTTCTACCGAATCTCTCGAGAGCCAAGCTGAGACAACTATTGAGGGCGAACCTATAGACCATAAGTTTGAGCTTCGTGATATTTCAGTGTTGTTCCCCGAGGGACAACTTAGCATTGTCACAGGCCCCACGGCTAGGCAAGTGTTTGTTTCCTCTATCGTCGTTTTTATCTTATCGCTTTTTCTGTTGCAGCGGCAAGACGGCTTTACTTGTAAGTCGTCAATATCGCATGCCACAACTGACTGACTATGATAATACAGATCGCCGTCCTTGGTGAAATGACGCTCCTCAATGGTCGCATCATCATGGCAAAGGACAGATCTAGAATCGACGAGTACGGAAATATGCACGCGATCTCTTATGCTGCCCAAGCGCCTTGGTTACGGCACCAGTCCATCAAGGATAATATCCTGTTTGGTTACCCGCTAGATGAAGAACGGTATGAAGCTGTAATAGAGTGCTGCGCTTTGAAACCCGACTTGGCCATGCTTGAGGATGGTGATGCTACGGAAATTGGTGCTCGCGGTGTTAGTCTAAGTGGAGGACAGAAGGCTCGGTAAGATTTTTCAATAACTTTAGGTATGTGTATTTAAAGAAGATTACTTCACAGGGTTGCTCTTGCTCGTGCCGTCTATGCTCGTACCAAATACGTTCTTCTTGACGACCCTTTAAGCGCTGTGGTATGTTTTTTTAGCGGGAGGGAACGATGGAGCTGAGAATTGTCTAACAGGATAGTCATACGTCGAGGTTCTTGTACGAGCGTCTTCTTCTTGGACCCCTTTTGGCCAACAGGACTGTTGTAAGTCCCTCGTATCAATGGAGCATTACTAGGATTGCTCAAAGAACGTCTCTACAGGTTCTTGTTACCCATCATGTTGAACTGGTCCTTCCGGGGGCTTATTATTTGGTTAGGATGCTTGATGGGCGTATCGATGCAAAGGGTACTGTCAAGGACCTCCGTGCGCAAGGACTATTAGATGAGATAACACAGGAGGCGGCGCTTGAGGCCCACGAAGAGCATATAGAGGCCGAACATTCCACGGAAGACACTGTGGAGGCTATTACTGACAAACCTACTGACATCGAGGCGAAGAAACCTCGGAAACTCATCAAAGACGAACATCGCGAAACAGGCGGTGTCAAGTGGGGCATCTATAAGAGCTATCTAAAGGCATCGTATGTACAACTCTTTTGGAGATCGAGTATGTACTAATGCTCTCTTTGTCAAGGTCATACTGGATTTGGGGGTTGCTTTTATCCTTTGTGGCCATTAATCAACTCCTCGGTATCACCGAGAAGCTCTGGATTAAGGTACGTTCTCCCCTCGCAGGATTCGCAACATGCGTGCTCATGGTATCTTTCTCAGACATGGGGAGAAGCTTATGAAGACGTCCACACATCGATATCTTACAACAACAGAGCTTTCTCTGCCCCAGAACATGAAATTGTGTTCGATGGACATATTCAGTCCCACATTCATAACTTCCATAACGCTCCCCCATCGATAAGCTTCGCCAGTCTTAACCTTCCCGACGCCCGGGAACACCCATTGTTCTACGTTGGTGTTTACGCCGCGATTGGCATTGCGGGCGCCATTGTAAGTGTGATGTCAACGACAGCTCAGTTTACGGGTGCTCTCAGAGCTTCACGCATTCTCTTCGAGTACGGCTTAATTTCGCTTCTTGATTTGGTCAGATCGTGCTAAGCTTCTCTCCAGACAACTCCTTGTTACCGTCGTTCGAGCAACATTCAGGTTCCACGATACTACTCCCCAAGGACGTATGCTGAATCGCTTCGGCAAGGATATCGAGACTATCGACTCATCGTTGGCTGGATCTATGCAAGCTGTAAACTCATCGCTTGCCAGCTTCTTTGCTTCAATTTTGACTGTGGCGTATGTTCTTTTTTTTTTGATGAGCGATGCCACGTTTAATTGACGAACAGGGTCATCTTTCCCATATTCCTGGTTCCGGCTGCACTCATTGGCTTCATCTATCGAGAGCTTGCTATTGGGTACTTGAACACTGGACGCGATCTTCGCCGCATGCAGTCCAACACTCGCTCGCCCATCTTTTCCGACTTTGGGGAGTTGCTGGAAGGTATAGTCACTGTCCGAGCATTCTCGGCAGAAAAGAGGTTCTTGGACAACCTCCACAAGAAGATAGACACGACCACAAAGGTATTGAACTGACATTTACTTTATCAAAGAATGGGAATTGACGTTGCTTAGATGTGGTATGGCTTCTGGATGACAAACCGGTGGCTCTTGTTAAATTTTGACGCCCTGGGTAAGTTCTTCTCAATCGATGGATTCTGGTCGCTGATCATTCGACAGGTGCTACTGTTCGTCCCTCTCGAGTCTTTGTAACCCTTGTTGCTAATTTAATTCAAGGCCGTCTTTGTTACCGCTCTATTCTCGATATCCAGCCTCGACAACGGAGCAGGTCGAGCAGGTATCGCGGGTCTTTGTATTACCAGTGCTCTTAGCTTCACCTCGTCGGTGTACTGGGCATGCAGATTTTGGACTGGTATGTTTGTATGATTTGTCAGCATGAATAGAGTCTAATTATATATCACAGGTCTGGAACTGGATCTCAAGTAAGCCCGAATACATTTGAGAAAACGTTTCATCGGCTAATCACTAATTCCTAGTTCGGTGGAGCGGGTTGTCGAGTACCTAGAGTTGCCCCAAGAACCGCCTGCCGTCATTGAGTCTCATCGACCGCCTGCCTACTGGCCATCAGGTTCGGAGAATAACAGTCTTATCGCGGTCGAAAATCTGGTTGTCAAATACTCGCCTGAGCTACCTGCGGTTCTGCAAGACATATCGTTTACCTTGAAAGCAGGGGAAAGGATCGGTCTTCTCGGCCGGACCGGGTCAGGAAAGTCGACCTTGGCTATGAGTATCTTACGCTTTGTAGATCCGACGGAAGGGCGTATTCTCATCGATGGGATTGATACATCGACAATTGGTATCCACGACCTTCGGTCGCGACTAGTGAGTCCTTCTGTACCCTTGTTCCTAAGGTACACTCTGACACGCTAGAAGACATTTATCCCGCAAGACGCGACCCTCTTTTCTGGCACTCTGAGAGATAACTTGGATCCTTTTGGTATAGTCTGCCCAGTATTATCTTGTTTACGTCACTGAGCATAACGTAGGCGAGCACGACGATGCTGAATGCATGGAAGCTTTATACCGCGTACAGATGATATCACAGAGCCAATATGCTTCACGGCGGACCTCTCGTGCTCCTTCGGAACTGTCGACGCCTGCAACTTCTCGTCCTGCGTCCATCCACGAAGACACCACGGATTCTGTCTCCGCCACATCTACTGATGTTGATGCGAAGATTACCGTGTCTTTGGACACAAAGGTTTCCCCGGGTGGTACCAACTTTTCTCAGGGACAGAGGCAGCTGATCGCCATGGCGAGGGCGTTACTCCGACGCAGCTCAATCATTGTTCTGGATGAGGCCACAAGTAGCATCGACTTTGCTACGGATGCGAAGATCCAGACGACGATTCGGGAAGAGTTCACGCAATCGTTACTACTGACGGGTGAGCGTAATAATCATTCTGATTCGCCTGTCGTCTGACCGTTCACAGTGGCGCATCGACTTCGGACCGTGATTGATTACGACCGTCTTATCATCCTCGACAAGGGGAGGATAGCTGAGTTCGATACGCCGCTACGCTTGATACAGAAAGAGGATGGCATATTCAGGAATATGTGTCTGAAATCTGGAAGTTTCAGTGAGCTGCAGGCGTCTGCAAAGGCAAAGGCTGAGCGCGATGATGCATCCCACTCCGAGAATGTAGAAAATTGACATGTTCCATACATAAGATGTAAAGTTTGGGATAGTTTGGGTTGTAGTTGAGTTCGGCATGGAAATCCAAGGTCTTGACATGCGTTTCGGACCTCATGATTCTTAGGTTTACCATATGTCAAAACATTACCACAAATGGAGACTTTCATCACTTCCCGAATCTTTGCTTTCAGAACTGGTTTATGGCAGGCTGGATTTAAATCTGATTCTTACATTCGGGCAATGATTCACTATCGCTTGTAATAAGTCATGTTTTTCTTCTGAAATCTTGTGTATAGACAGACATACAAATAAAATGCTTTCAAAATTCTACATTCTCGGAGTGTCTGGAAACTTGAGAGGCTACTGCATGGAGAATTCAGTATTCTCACCTATAATATTGGAATTTATAACTTTATATTATTTCCATATTTTACACAAAATATTGAGATAATATCTGTTATATTCTTTCAATATGTCTTCCATAAACAGGTTTATTGAAATAATATTAAGATCAATGTTCTGGTATTTAGTCAAGATCTTAGAAAAAATATGCAGTTATAGAATTTAATATTTCAGCCTATTCTCCGTCCAGTGTGAATGAGTGATCGCAAGAGTGCAAAATTTGTAATATACTCTACCGACAGATCTGTAGACCATAAACCAATTGGAAGCCTGTTTTTGACTGTAGAATATTGTTTTCCCGTTTTCCGGAACGAAACAAAATCCTTCTGCAGAGGTGAGAGCCTGATGAGGGGCAACTTACTATTTAGAGACAATATTCTGGAAGATTCTTCGCGAATGTGAAAATATCTATTAAATTATTATATTGCGCTTTGTATACCAAAGGCCTTAAGAAGGGATCCTAAGTTTATGTAATCTCGTACCGTTCTTCTTTCACTACCACGAATGGAGTCGCTGGACCTCAATACTCTTGCTGGTTCCTTGCCAACAGCGCATCAGAATGCAGAGGCAGAGCTGCTGAATAATTTCAAAGGTGCTGGATATTTATTTGGAGGCCAGGTAGAATTACTGACGAATTTCCAGCGGCTGCTCTGAGCATCACGACCCTGTACCGATCCTCAAGAGACGCCTCAAAGCGAGCGTACAGTGCAGGATATGCTGCTGCATGTCAAGACCTGATGGCAATGATACAGCGAGGAGTCTCGGTCGGTGGCATAGCAGAGCCAGGGATGTCTGCAGACTCGAATGGCATGTCTATCGGCCGAGTTATGGATTGGATAGACGCCCGACTGGATGCCGTGAAATCGCGACAGGAAGAGGAGGTAGAAGAGGAGGAGAAGGAGAAGGAACGTGGACGGAAGACGGCGGCACCGGCGCCCACGAAAGTCAAGGTAGAAGCAAAGGAGCAGGTATGTCGCCGGAAATCCAGAACTTATCATGTTTATCTCATTTTTACGTTTGTAGATTCCACCATTGCCAACACCGAATTCACCTTGGCCTCGCGCTCAACGGCCTTCACCACAGCCGTCAACTCCGTCTCCCCCACCACCAGCACCACCAAGTACGTTGCGACAGACCCAGCGTTCGACAAACAGAACGAAACCTTCTTCATCTTCCAATTCCAAGGGAGGAGGAGACTCACCAACCATCTCTCCCCTTCCACTCCTCAGTTCAGACTACCCTTTCAACCTCGTTTCCGAAGATACCCTATCCGTTCCACCTTTCCCCGTCCCCGATGTCGTCGTAGGCGCCAAGCGCCGACATGCAGTAATGATGATGCTCGACGGCTCGTCTGCTCCCGTTTCGACATCCTCATCCTCCAGCTGCAATCACGGGTCAGGTTCAGGGGGGAATCGGCGGCGCACCAGGAGTACACGGAGCAACGCCAGTCATCTACAGAACCAGAACGTTAATTCGATTCAGCTGTCTTCAGAGGCGATGGACATTGAAGACGACAGTGGTCGGGAACGGAAGCGAGTTGCACGTAGGTAGGGCTTCGTCCCCCTGCCTTGCTCTGGAGGCTCTTTCCCCTCATACACTGTCGCTCTTCTTCACGGTCTCTTTTCCCTGTTGACATTCTTTTTTTTTTATTATCATATCATTGACATCTTACGCTTTTCATTGCCCTCGATACATTCACTTGTAGCACATCCATCCAGCATCGCGCCACCTGTGGTCTACACGTTCCCTATCTCTGTACCATCAGTCATATAACGAACGATACATGTGTTTATCTTTATACGTAGAAATCAAAGAGAATTCATACGACAAGGTCTGCCTAAACACCCTCAAGCCCAATGGTAATGTATCAATGATTTATAAATCGTTTCTGACCCCTTGACGCCTCGAAGCAGCGCCTCTCCACTTGCATCGGTTCATGTGAAATTCTCCATTCGCTAGGAAAGTATCTAAGTACTCCACCTGTTCCTTTACGGTGACGGTACTACAGGCGTAGCGTTGTGGCCATTCACCGCTCGCCTTCTGTCCATCGGCCCCCCTGCGCCACATGTCTGCAATCGAATGATTGCCCTTAACACATGGGGCAACATTTGGTCCGAGGCATTATTGCGTGAGCAAAGGGGTAGGCCGGAGTATGAAGCTGCCCTTATACGTGAATCTCTCGTTCCTTTACAGACTGCAAGCTAAGTCAAATAGTTTGCGTGTCTCACGCCGCTTGACCCGGGTGTCTGCATTTGGCAAAGATTCCAGTCTGTCCAAAAGAGGCAATGAACGCCAGGAGCTTCGTATCTGTCGCGGCTTGTGCTGACACCCCGAGCGAGTAAGTATTCCTTCGGCTTCGTGCCAGGGTTATTCCTGATTTTTATTATGACTAGTTGGTGTGGGCCGACTCATCCGAGCGGCAAATCCGAGTCCTATGTTTTTTTTTAAAAAAAATATGAAATTTATTACACTCTCTATCCAATGTATTTTTTGTTACTGTTCCAATCCGACCTCGGTCGATGCTACCACAGCATGAAGTGGTAAGACCTGTATCGTAGCATTGTCAGATGAATTTAGGATGATAAATGACACATACCCCTTGCTATTAATCATGTTATCGACTCTGCAAATTGTGTTCCAGCAAAACATACAGTGTACGCTCGACACCAAAGAAAGCTAGCCTGGGTTGATATAGCTTCAGACGTGGTTTGGTATAGGGTATGCGTGCCAATTCAATTTCTCGTCAATAAGGTGCCAATGCTGTCGAAGACAGATGCTTACAGGTTCCACTTCCAATGCCACCTATACCTCGAATTGCGGAAAGCAATGCAGCTGTTACGAGTATATCCAGCCTAGACTCGTCGTATCTAATCTTGTACTGTCCAATGCCCAACTACATCACCTGCAAAAATTAGAATAAAATAAACGGTAAGTGAAAGTGCATGCGACACAACCTCCATTGGTTGTGCTTATTGCTTGACCATGACATACTGATTGTGAAGGCCCTTCTTGCCATGAATCCCTTGATTTCACATACCTCCCGGGATGAAAAAATGGCCAAAAATAAAAATTTGTAATAGTTCTGAAGCAGCATTTCCAGAGTTTGTGTCTGTCAAGTGCCATACTGATAACGGAACATTAGACCCACTAAGATTTCCATTGATCATGAATACATTATTTATTGATAGACCAGCAGTTCCCATGGGAATACGGCTTTGAGTTGAAGTTGAAAGTAACAGTCCCATCTAGCAATTGCCCAAAACAATTCATCGCCAAGTGATGTGCCACCCGCAAACGGGTTTTGCTCGAACAATTAAAACATTGTTAGTGTTAGCAGGTTACTTGTCAGTCTGTGTGCCTGGGAGGAGCAGAAACATGGACGTTATGTGCGTAAACTCCCTTGTCAGATATCAATGGATCAATCTTGATGCAAGGCCAGATGGCATATCAAGCTCAGACAACTATCGCCATTGCTGTGCTTGATTTGAATGGTATGACCCTGTGAGAAAAAGAAGTGTGAAGGAATGGACATTAGTAGGACTGGCAGTTCATGCCAGATTCAATACATTTCTTAAACAAGTGCAAGAAGCATGGCATGAAGGGTACTATTCGAATTTCTTCAAGAGTAACAATCACCAGCTGAGGTTTTCACTGGAGTGCACCGGCCCGACATGGAATTTATTTGTGATTCCCTGAAAAAGACAGCCTTAATGTACAACATTGTGAACTGTTCAGGGTTGGATTATTAGATACACCTTTGGAATAGCTGTGGATCATCTTACCTGAAAAAAAAACACATGGATCTTCTAGTAAGACGGAATATCGAAAGAGTCCACCGTAGTAATTGTAATGAGCAACAGGCCTACGGAACACAAGCGAGAGTAATGCAGTACAGAGCTCATAGAATCAATAGCAGGAAGTAACAAGACTTGACAGAGCAGAGTGAATACCAACAACTTTGCTTGGGTGAAGAAAACCTAGAGCTCTTTTCCAGTTGAGGCCGCTTAGCATCCATCGCTGAACAGGTACCAGAGGATCTATACAGTTTCAATACCAATTCGATATCCATAAGTAAGAGCGTACCTCTTTGTCCCAGAAGCCTTTGTCTTTGTCTCCTTGAGTTTCCAATATTTCGACTTGTACTGCTCAAGCTCTTTGCTTTTTTCCTCCAGATGTTTGTTTTGTTCTTCCAAGACGCGTTTCTTGTCCTTTTTCAGTTGACGAACCTGCGCCTCCAAGGCCTGGGCCTTTTCCTTTAATTTGTGCATATCTTTGGGGTTGATGTAGATGTGCCGAACACTTGGCATAATGTATCAATGGAAGGGCAATGCCAGCTGCAAATGAAATTTCAATCAGGTTTCAGGTGCTGGATGGTAGCAAGGATCTTACTGATGGAGCAACTAGAGCACTGCCCATGACCGTGAGACACGACGGGGAGCTAGAGTGACTGACCTATGTGAAATGATTTCCTGCATGTCGGGCATAGAGCTGTGAATACATCTGTCGTTGTCTTTGAAATATGGTCCGATATGCATCGAGAGCAATAGACATGTCCTGGTGGATACAATAAGAGCAATGTCGAGCTGGCATTGTCCTTTAGTCCACACACTGCAGGGCAGGCTAATGGGACCATGGTATTTGAACAAGCAGATTGCACATTCACAGGTCATGGATCCAGCATTGAGATCTTGAGACCCAGAGCAGGTACAGTAGAATACCTCATATGGAATATTGTCAGTTCCCAGGGAAATAGTATTCCATATGGCGGTTATTCCATAGCACATATATTCGATTTTTCAATGAATTTTTGCTATATTTTTATCAACACTGCTGTACTACTTTTATACTAAAAGACTATTTTATTGGGCTTAAAGTGGTGTTTACGCAAGGCTAATTGGTAAGGGATTCATAATCGCTCTGTTTTCTTCCCCTTACATCTGCCACGCAGACATCTCTCTGCCACGCTGGCGCATACACGCTCTCCCACGCGTATTCAGACCTCTGCTGAGGGCTGACACTTTCTCTGCTACATGTGAGTCTAGGATTTCCATCCTTAGCTTGCTTGCTAAGGTCTCAGATGTCCGTCATTGTCTCACTTGGCTTTATTAAGCCTGGCACAGATGGTAGGGCTTTTCAGTGCTCTCCTCATCTTGCCAGGTGTGGAATCTTCCTCCTCATCTCTTACCCTTAGCTAATGCTCTCCTCACCTTACCAGATTTTGCTCTTATGTTGTGTTTCTTCGACCCACCCTCTGTAAATACTTAACTTTGTATTTGTACTCCCACCCAGCGCCACGGGTTGTAATTGTATGCTCTGTTGAACGATTTTGCCTAAACCCTTTCGAGCCCTCAGCAAACCTTGGGTACCAATTAGCTAGAACTTTCTACACTTTTTCTACTTGTTCTTCCTTAATAAGCAGTATTGGCATGATGCTGGATTGCCAAATTCCAACACTTATTGTTCATATAAACAATAAAAACAATTATTCATTATGCCTGCCAGGATAAATTACTAAGAAAGGAAATTATGATATGGAATAATCACCCTCTCACAGTATTCCATATTCCGGAGCACAGTTGCATGGAATATCTCCGCCTACCGGCTCTGTGGACATCAAATCTTGATTCCATATTGCGGTTATTCCATATGAAGTATTCAACTGTATAAGGAATGGTTGTGGTGGTCACTTGCGAAGGCATGTGGACTCTGGTCCAAGTCGGGCCAATAGATATTCCCACAACGTGCTTAGCGTTCAACATATTTTTGAATTCTCATATGTGCCTCCTCCTGAATGCTTGGCATTGCAGCATCACGATCTGCTTTCTGGGCTTTGGTAACTCCCACACTCTCGCTACTCACTGTTGTTCACAGCTCATAAGTGAATGCATACTAGTTGATCAGCTGAGCTTTTGACACACTACTTCCTACATAAATCCTCTTGGCTACAGACAGTTCATCAAGATGCAGCAGATGCTATTGACAGTACTGAATTGCATAGGTTAATGATGTGTGGTTACAAAGATGACAAAGCAGGCTAGTATAGGTGCTCTTCTAGACAGATTTCTCTGATGCTAACCTCTTCACCAGTAATTTCCGAGCCATTGTGAAGGATGAAGACATCACTACAGAAATAGCTACAAAAGCTGCCCTGTAGTGTGCACTGTGAAAGCCTGTGAAAGCATTGAAAGAATGAAAAGAGGTGGCAGTGTTCAGTCATAAAGGCATTGTTGTGTGTCTATGCTTCTCCTGTAAGACAGTTTCGAGACCGTCAGCCTCTGGTGCGATACCCCAAAGTGCCACATTTGACATGCTGTCTACTCTCAGGCCCTCAACACTAACAGTGCCAATTCAGCCTGTGGCAGACTCATCCAACCTCTTGAAAAAGGGTGGCAAGGTATTTGACAATGATCCTTTGGAAGGATGTCTCAAAGACCTTCGAGAGGCTTTGGAAAGACTGGGCGAAACACCACCTCACCATTTTTCCTGCACTATCAAAGTATGTCTGGACCAAGATCACTCCTTTTTGCCATCTTTACGAGGCAATGCTGCGAGCTCGAGTTATGCTTTGACAACCTTCCTATCGAAGATGTCGCTTTCATCCCCGAGTGCAACCATTCTGCCTGTCGACATTGCCTTTGCCAGTACATCTTGACAACTTTGCATGATCACCGCTCTCCTATCTTGTGTCCTCTATGCACTGATGGGGAGACAAACAAGTGAGTCTCATTGATGACAATCTACACCTCATTGCATTAACAGTCATCTGAGGTCTTCTGGAGACACTGATATGTGACATTGGGATCTCCAAGGATGACTTCTTCATCTGGGAGGAACTCCAGATGTCTACTGTCTCTATCCTGGTGCACTGCCACAGGTATGCCTTCTCATCGCTCAATTACTTGCTGTGCCTCATCTGCGTGAATACAGATACCAGAACAGCACTTTTGTTGACCGAATTGCCAAGTACTAGGAGTCTAGCACTATTAAATGCCCTCTACCAGAGTGCAAACACAAGTATTGCAAGTCTTGCTCACAGACCATCAATTTGGCTGCTGGCACTCTAAAACATAGTTGTGATGGAACGTCCAAGTTGGATCACTTGATGAAACAACAAGGCTGGAAGTACTGTCCAGGTAGGTGCCTCATGTCTATTTGCATCTTCCAGAGCTAATGTCGGAGTCCTACAGGCTGCAAGACCCCCATGCATAAGAATGGCATGTGCAACCACATAACGGTATGTCTAAAGATTCAGTTCATGGGTATACTTTCTACTTAGCTCCATTTCTTATCTAGTGCATAGCACCAGGATGCAATTCATGAGTATTACATCTTTACTGTGGCTGATCCATGTTGATGCTATTAACCCAGTCACTTCTGTTATGTTTGTGGTAAAAAACAAAACTCTATTATGGATCATTATAGCAGATGTGTCATGCCCAATGTTTGAAGTCCCACCAGAAGTGTAATGGGGATTTTATAATATGTGTTTTCTGAGTCGCAGTTTGTTTATTACATGTATGACGATGAATTGCTTTGTTTTACTTCTTCCTTTTCCATTGTCTGGTTTTTCTATACATACTGCTTCTACTTCCTGTTAGGACTAGCCCTGAGTAAACCAAACTAGAGTAAACTGCTAGGCTATGCCGGGTAATACCCGAGTCCAACAGAGTCTCAGTATTGTCTGGTTGTGGTCAGAGGCTAGTGCAACAGTCAGATCGTTGCGAGTGGATCGAGAGAAGAATGAGGTTGTATAAACTTTAGCTCGAAGCTGAGTATTACAGCTGAGAGCGTGCTACTTATATACTAAATGATAGTCCTAATAATAGCTGTTGACAACGGTGATGGTGAAGATTTATAGAAGTTGATGCGACCGTTGCCCATGTGATGCATATAGTGCCAATGTGAAGGTTCTGAAGGGTTAAAAGTAAATAAATCGTAACATTACCCTCTCGTTAAGGCAGTCGTCCCGACTGCCATTAGGGTTCCCATTCTGGCTCTTCTTGTTGTACATTTTCCCAGTATGTTTTGACCATTTTTTCCCATTTTCGACGCTCAGAGGCTGCCTCTGGTGGGTAGTCTGGTGGGTCCTTTATCCATTCTTGGCTTCCATCACCTGCCTGCGTTTTGTAGCTGAGTACGCCATTGTCATCGTACCGTCCTTCCAGGATCATTCTTGGGAATTTTTTGACTTCGAATTGATGATTTCCATAGGACTTGGTGTACGCATAGGCTACAGTGAGTCGGCCTGCGCGTTTGGCCTTCTTTTCGTAGTCTTTGATTGACCTTCTCACGTTTTCCATGTCCTTTTCTCATACCCAGCTGTTGTGCTCTCGGGTCCAGCCTTTCCATTTGACGTAGTAGTCGGTGACGACTACTGGAAGCTCTCCTCTCTTTCCCCTGACTTTCCTGGTGCGATGATCTAGGACTTCTTCGACTTCGTACTCCTCCTCATCTTCAATTAAGTCGGGGGGCGGTGGTGGTGGTTGTTCTTGGTTCGGGAATGCGGGTGGGGTGTACTGGGAGAGTAGTTTCTCATTGAAGGTGGGGTGGATTTTCCAATGAGGTGGGAGTTTCAATTTATAGGTGGAGGCCCCGTATTTGTTAAGAATGAGGAACGGGCCTACTCGCTTGTTGTCGAGCTTCTTCTTGGGACGGGGAAGGCTTAGATGGGAACTATCGAGCCATACTCGGTCTCCGACTTTGTAATTGATTGCGGGTCGCTTTCTCTTGTCATACTGTGTTTTCATTTTGTTTGCCGCTTCTTCGAGTGAGGTCTTTGCCTCTGCGTGGATGCTTTTCATTTTGTCGGAGAAAGATTGGGCGGTGGGATTGGTGAATGGGTTGGCTCGGTGAGAGTCAGGGACGATTCTAGGGTTCCACCCGTAGTTGACCATGAACGGGCTCTTACCGGTGGCGGAGTGGATGCGGTTATTATGGACAAAGGCGCCAATCGCTAGCCATTCGCTCCAGTCATTTTGTAGGTGATTGACGAATATGCGGAGGTATTTTTCGATTTCTTGATTGGCCCTCTCTGTTTGTCCGTCGGTCTGGGGATGAAATGCCGTGGACGCGTTCATGGTTATGTCGAGTAATTTATAGAGGTCTTTCATGAAATTTGAGACGAATTGGGGGCCTCGATCAGAAATTACTACGCTGGGCATTCCGTAGCGGGCGTATATGTGGTCTCGCAATATCTTTGCGTATCCTTCCGAGGTCAACTCCACGTTGCAGGCTATGGGGATCATCTCTTTTGAGAAACGATCGATGATCATTAGGATGGCGTCGAATCCATTTGACTCGGGTAGACCGGTTATCATGTCAACCGAAATGTGAGTCCAGGGTTCGGAAGGGATTTCATTGGGATGGAGAGGGGCGGCCTTTGCTTGCGTGCTTGTCTTAGTTTGTTGGCACGTTTCACATGCTTTAACGTAGGCTTCAATGTCCTTGTGGAGCTTTGGCCACCAGAACTCTCGTTGGACGAGTTCTTTGGTCTTGGCAATTCCTGGATGACCAGCAGTAATGTGATCGTGGGAGCGAGATATGATTTCCCCTCGAAGCGTGTGGTCTTTTGGAACGTATATTTGTCCGTCATAGTAGAGGAGTCCGTTTGCCTCCGTTACTCCTCTTTCATGATTGAGGGACCCTGCAATGCCCTGATCCCATTTTCCGTGGTCTCTGGTGGCATCCTTGACCTTGGCATGGGTTTCTTCGTCGGTGGGCATGATCATTGCCCAGAAATGTTCGGGTTTTAGGACAACTATGTCTTCATTGTCCTGTTTGCCTTGGCTGTGGTCATCTCGTCGACTCAGCAGATCGGCTTTTCTATTGGCGGTGCCAGCTTTGTGGAAAAGGGTGAAATGATATTCTGCGAGCTCCGTTACCCATCGGGCTTGACGGCGGTTGAGCTTTTGGGGCTTCCTGAAGTACTGTAAGTTCTGGTGATCCATCCAGATTTTGAATGTGTCGGCGGCTCCCATGAGGTAGTGGCGCCACTCCGTGAGGGAGAGCATGATAGCTAGGAGTTCCTTGTCATAAATTTCGTAGTTCCTTTCCGTTACGGTAAGGGCCTTCGATAGGAATGCAACCGGCCTCCACTTCCCGTCTTGTTGTTGGCTGAGGACAGCGCCGATTGCTCCTTCGCTTGAGTCAGCCTCCACTCTGAACTTCCCTGTCTCTGTCGGCATTGCCAAGATTACGTCTTCCGCCATCTGTTTCTTTAGCTGTTGAAACGCCTGATTCTGGGCGGCTCCCCATGTCCAGGGTGCATTCCCCGTAAGTTGAGTCATAGGGCGGATGATCTTCGAATAGTTTTTGATAAAGCGTCGGTAAAAGTTGGTGAATCCCAGGAATGATTGTAGCTCCTTCTTCTTTGTTGGTGTTGGCCACTCGGTGATTCCTTTAACTTTCACTGGGTCCATCTTTATTGCTCCTTCACTGATTATTACCCCGAGGTACTCCGTTTCCAGTGTTTCGAATTCACACTTCTCGGCTTTCAGGAACAGTTTGTGTTCCCTCAGCTTCTGAAGCACTCTTTTGACGATTGCTCTATGTTCCTGATGATCCCTTGTAAAGATAAGGATGTCGTCGAGGTAGATGGTAACCTTTCCTTCAGCAATTAAGTCCTTGAAAATGTTGTTCATCATCCATTGGAAGGTGGCTGGTGAGTTCGTGAGTCCAAAGAACATCACGGTTGGTTCAAAGAGTCCCCGGTTCGTCCTGAAAGCTGCCTTCTGCTCGTCTCCTTGTTTAATTCGTACATTATTATATCCCCACCGAACGTCTAGTTTGGTGAAGTATTTGGCGCCCTTGAGCTTGTCCATTAGCTCTGAGATCAGAGGGAGTGGGTATCTGTTCTTTATCGTCATTTCATTGAGTTTTCGGTAGTCTTGGATGGGTCGTAGGGAGCCGTCCTTTTTCTTGACGAAGAAGAAGGGGGAGGCGAAGGGCGACTTCGACTGTCGAATACGTCCTGAGGCAAGGTTCTCGTCTAGGAACTTGTCGAGCTCTTCCTGTTCGTGGCGATTGAGGGGATAGACCTTGCAGTCTAAGGTCGACTGCGCGTTGGGGGTTAGTTCTATCGCATGATCCCATGGCTTTCGTTCGGGGAGTTCATCAAAGTTTTCTTTGGAGAAGAGATCCTTAAATTCTCGGTATGCTGGGGGTATCATTTCTTCGAATGACTTCTTTTCCTTCCCAGCATTCGCTTGCGCGGCGAATTCGTTAGCGTGATGTAAAGCCCGAATTTCAAGGGCTTGTTCGAAGTCGATGGCAAGGATGGTCTCCCCTTCCTCTAGTTCTTCATCCCATCTGTCTTCAGGATCGGCATCAGGCAATGGAAAGGGGTTCTTGTGGCATTGACAGCGGGCGAACGTGATTTTTCCCGACTTCCAATTAACTACTGGATTGTGTCGTTTGAGCCAGTCATGGCCGAGGAAAAGGTCATTCTTTCCCAGGTCCATGACAGCAAGGTCGATCCGTTCACTATGGCCGCCGATTGTCATCCTTAACTCTACGAATTCAGTGACATCCCCCGCCTTGTTCCGGGAACCGTCTGCATTGTAGACCGGTACAGGTATTGTCAGTTTCGAAGTTGGTAGTTGATGCTTTTCTACGTAGGCTCGATTGATGGAGCTCCCTGTGCAGCCGCTGTCGACGAGTCCATTGACCTCTAGGGTTTGTCTGTCGGCAAGGGTTTCAATGATCACTGGAAGAATCAAAGCTCGTGATGATGCTCCCTCTGTTCGGCGGATATATCGGATAGGCTCTCGTAATTCATAAAGTCGTTCTCTTGCGACCTCCCCTCCTACCTTGAGCTCATCGATTAGGTCGGCTATGATTTCGCCGACCCGGTCCCGATGGACCCAGAGTGAAAGGGCAGCTCGGGCTTCAGACTCAGTACGCGCTTCCCGAATCGCCCGGAGGGTCCAGTCGACCTCAAAGGGTCTGAACCAGGTGTGCCCCGGGGGAGGGATGCATACCTGATCTTTAGCGGGGGTAATGGGGGGTTCTCGTCTCTCCCTCTCTTCTTCCTGCCGTTGCTTTTCCTTCCATATCCGATAGGCTGTGTCATCATCCTTGTCGGGTACTTCTACGAGGGTGGTGCGCGGCTGTTGGGGCATGCAGGCCCCCGTTCGGCCCTTCTCGCGGGCGTTTGCGATTTCTGACGCCGGGTGACGATCTTGGGGGGGCCCTTCCCTACGATCCCGGTCGTCAGGTTTTGCTGTCTTGAGTCTTCGCCGCTCTTCTTCCCGGTGTTCATTGTTGTCCGTTCCTTTGTCGGATCCTTCCTCTGACAAGACGGCTTCCCTAAGGGTTGTTCCCTTTGCGTCCGGTGATTGAACGTTGTTCAGTCTCGACGCAGTTGGATGCGTTCCTGCACCTTGAGCGGACACGCCGGGGATCGTTGGTGCTCTCGAATGGTCAGAGGAGCCTAGGGGGAGGAGGTCGGTCCAGGGGGGTGGGGAAGTGGAGTGTTCAGAAGGTGTTTTTATATCTTTTTCTAGCTCCGCAAGCGGAGTGTAACGGTTGTGTGATTCTTTTGGTGTGGTCGTTCTGGAAGGTGTCAAAGCGGGTATATTCGAATGTGTAGGTAAACACGTGGTAACTACAGAAGTACAATAAGTCCGACCAGTCGGAGACGAGCACACACCCTGGGTTTTAATAAGTCTGGCCGAGCAAGTGGAATCGCTCACTTGTCGGCCCCGTCTTTTACTTCCTCTATCTTTGTAGTCGAGGGCGTCTTCTCCTCGACTTGTTTCTCCTCTTTTTCCGCAGTGGCGAGTAACGCTCGCAGCTCCTGGGAATTCCACTTCTTCCTTTCCTTCTTCGGTTCCTTGCAGTCCCTGGCTAAGTGCCCTTTCTGGTTGCAATTGAAACATCTTCCTTCGGCTCACATCCGGTCTATGTCCATGGGTTTTCCCGTCCCTCCATACGTCGTTCCTGTGGCAGTCTTCTTGTCTCCTGTCCCACTTGTCGTGCCAGCAGCCTTTTGCCCGCTGCTGGCGTTGTTGTTTGGGCGATTGTCAGGATGTCGTCCTCCGTAGTTGGTTCGGTTGTAGGCCAAGGCGACGGATCGTTGTTCGTGCATGGTGATTACGCGGTTCTTCCACTCTACGTATTGTCTCGGGATGTTCATGCCCATGTCCGTGATGAACCTGATGTAGTCTTTGGGTACTCCTTGTCGGAGTGCCCTGACCATTGCTCCCCTTTCTCCGGTGTCTTGGATTCTATCCGCTAATTGGGCTTCCCCTTCCAATTTCTGGAAGTATACTATTGCCGATCCGTTCCCCATTCGGAGGTCCATCATCTTCTTCTCGTGTTGCTCCTTTGCTGTGGCGTCCATGAACTGTTCCTGGACGATGTGCATGAAGTCCCGCCAGTTTGGGTAGCGGAACCTTTCTAGTCGTTCGCTGTAGAATTCCATCCGTTTGGTGGTCCACCATCTGGCTGCTGCTCCTTCGAAATAGGAGGCTGCGAACGGGACTTTCAAGGTGGGGTGGAAGTAAGAGTCGTGTACTTCGAAATATGCGACGCAGTCTCCAAAGAATCGAATTATGTCGTCATGTTTTCCTTCAAAGGGGAGAGGGGTGCGTAGCAGGGTGGGTTTGACGGAGGGGAATAGGTCGTCATTGCCGGCGGGGCCCGTTGGCCATCCATCGTCAGGCGGCCTTGGATATTTCGGAGGTCGTCTTGGGACTGAGAATCTGTCTCGGTTGTGTCCTACCGAGGGAGGTCCTGGAGGAGGGGGGTCTTGGGGTCTCCTTCCTCTGTGGGGTCTAGGGGGAACCGGGGGGGCTGGTTCGGCCGGTTCCTTTCCTTTTCCTTCTACTGGGTCGAGGTCCCAGTATTCGACTAGCTGTCGGATCTTTTCTTGTTCCTTTCGGATCACCTCTTCCATGTCGCTTCTTTCCCATGCGACTGCTTCTCTTCGGATCCTTACTTCTTCTGCGGAGAGGAGTTTTCCCTCTTTGGTGTATTCTTTCCTTGATCCGCTGGCTTCTCCCGACCTGGCGACTAGTCGGCTTCTGGTTGGCCAGGGGTAATATTCTTGTCTCCTGGTTCGGGGGGGAGGGGAATCGGGTAACGGCCTAGGTTCCCATGGCGGACTCCTGGGTGTAGAACCTTGGAACGGGTTCATCCCGTCGTATCTGCTCCTCTCCAACCCACTCATCATAGGTGAGGTCGCGGTTGATCCTTTCCCAGGTCTCCTGTAGGGTTCCCAATTCTTTGAAGAGTACCTCGAGCTCTCCTTCAGTTCTTTCTCGTAGAGTTCCTTCTCGTACTCTTCTTCCAGGTCGAGGTCCATATACTCGTTCCCTCTCTCGCTGAGATGGGGTGAGCTCATAGCCTCGGGTTCCTCTGTAGAGCTCCACCGAGCCCGGGTCTTCTCCTCCTCGTCGGAGGTAATCTCTTCGTCTAAGGTTCCATGCCTCTGCTCAATGTTCTCCGAGGAGGCGTCGCTGGTGGTTGGTGAGGTCCGGCCAGACCCTGTCTGGTCCGTTTGGATAGAAGGGGCTCTCGTTGAGCTCGCTTCTTGCGAGGATCTCTTCCACCCTTCGGGGAAGGGGGTCCTCGTGCTGGCTGAGGGCTCATTGTCTCGTGTTGTATTGTTGTCTGGTCTCCCAGGGCTGCCTTGTCGGCTGGGGCCTTCCGACTCAAGCGACTGATAGACGCTCGTTCCTGAGCTCGCGGGCCCGCTGCTCATCGCCCGCGGTGTCGCGAAGGACTGGCCAAATGATGAATCTTCCCTCGACCTCCACGTACTCTCCTGGAGTCGGAACTGGTACGGGTTGGGAGGGTCCTGCCCTCGGGGTCTCATGAATAGAGATGGCCTCCGAGTCTGAGGAGGAAGGTTCAGATGGAGAGTCGGGGGGGAATCTTCCTCGAGTATCGGGGTTCGTAACCCGTAGACTCCGCGGCGGGGGTTCTGTGTTGATGTCTGTGTTGTGGAGGGGGCTCTGTCTGAGAACGGTCTCTCAACTAGAGTTGGATGGGTTCTGGCTGGTGAGGTCCTCCTCGATTCTGGGAGTTCTAAGTCTTGGGCGAAGGGAGTCCCGAGCCCTGGAAGGTCCAGCGATGGGGCTCTCGGGCTCGGGCTCATTGGTTCCTCTGTCAGGGCTCCTGGTATTGTCCTCCGTCGGGAGGTTGGCAGTCTCAGGAAGCCTTGCAATCTCTGTCGTCGGCTGGACCCATGGGGGGGGGAGGGGTTCGAGGGGAACATTATAGGTTGGATTAGGGTGGAAGGGGATGGGTTGTAAGGGAATGGGTTGTTGGACTGGCTGAGGCGCTGGCCAAGTGCGAATGCACCAGGCCCGCAGGTTGTTGCCGAAGTAGACTAGGACGACAATAGAGACTCCAAAGACGACGCTAGATGATACTAGTGCGACGATTAGGATGTTTTGGTTGAGTGTCGTGATGTCTGGGGTGATGCTCATGGGTTCCGGTGGTGGCTAGCACTCAAGGGAATATAGGGAAGCTTCGAGCTAATTGTTAGGACTAGCCCTGAGTAAACCAAACTAGAGTAAACTGCTAGGCTATGCCGGGTAATACCCGAGTCCAACAGAGTCTCAGTATTGTCTGGTTGTGGTCAGAGGCTAGTGCAACAGTCAGATCGTTGCGAGTGGATCGAGAGAAGAATGAGGTTGTATAAACTTTAGCTCGAAGCTGAGTATTACAGCTGAGAGCGTGCTACTTATATACTAAATGATAGTCCTAATAATAGCTGTTGACAACGGTGATGGTGAAGATTTATAGAAGTTGATGCGACCATTGCCCATGTGATGCATATAGTGCCAATGTGAAGGTTCTGAAGGGTTAAAAGTAAATAAATCGTAACACTTCCTGGTTGAGTGTCATCGAGAGAGAGAGAGAGAGAGAGAAGTTTTATTCTGATCACTGTCCCTAAGAAGGAAACTAACCAGAGTCCGTACTAAACTCGCATGGATCAAACATAGTTAATTGGTGCTGTGTCTCCAATGTACATGGACTTTTGCTGGAAACTGCACAGGATAATCAAAGATTATTGCAGATTAATCTTTATGGGTCTTCTGAAAAAAACCAATGAAATGTTCTGGTTGTATTGTCAAATCCCAGGTGAAAACACAATAGAGATCTGCATGCATATGTCACTCATGAGTCCGAGTATGAGCACTTTTCTTCCTTCTTGATACTTTGTATAATTCATATGAAAAAGAAACCATGTGCAAGTATGTATCGGGCTCTTACCACTTCTTTAGAATTTAAAAAGCAGTATGAAATAAAACGGGCGAATGAATAGACAGCCAAGGTCAGCGACTGGCGGCCACTAATAGAAATGTTACCACGATAAAGCTGAGCTGCTGAGCCGGCAAATGCCGACAACGAATAGAAATGTTCCCACGATAAAGCTCAGATGCTGGGTCGGCAAATGCCGTGATGGCATAAATAGAATTTCCCACGGGGTTTCGCTACCACATAATAACCGAGTTTCCTATATACATAGGACTCGGAACAAAAACGTATAGATACCCGCTCATGCTTCGGCCGCTGAGAATCGAAATCACATCAAATTCTCTATACAGGGTAAAGTCCAAATTTCTGCGTTTCCGATGCTACGTACTACTTAAATATGAGGAATGTATCTCGTCCAGTCAATCTCCTCCAATGCTCCTGGTGGAAGAGATCTGAGAGACACGAACATATCTACTACTAAGTAAACTCTTGCGCATATATAAATGAATGTAAAAATCCGAGTAGAATACTGCATAAATAAAGTCACCCATCTGGAGCATTGAAAAAACAAAAGTTCTGAAGCAAGGATGACCGGTATAATAGCAATTGATAATGATGAAAATTTCCACAGAAGCTGCTCCAAGGACGAATCACAGGAACCTAAAGATGTCCTACCAATATAATGTATACCACCAAATGATGCTCCAACGCATCCTCCAAAATACGCAATGTAACGTGTTTGGTTCCAACTCAGCCGCCCGGCCCATAGCATCGGCAGAGTCGTATTCGCCTTCATAATTCTTGAAAAGTTTGCCCCCGCTATTATTCTTGCAAGAATAATATGATACCACATCCAACCCCTGACACACAGAGACGGTATCAGGACGAAGAGGATTTGATGTGACCAGAGCCGACATCGCCGTCGGGGTTTATCAGATTCTGTGACTGGAGTCATTCCCATAGCATGAAGGGAGACAGTGGTCACAGTGGGAAGAATATCAATATTATTTGCAGAGGTTTGGAAGACCGACCATTCATCTGAACCACGACGAGGAGATAATTCATCAGTTATCAAGCCAGCGTCTTGGTAGAAAAATCGCCAATCATTGATAGACATGGCGAAGGGATTAGATATGTCGCATTCTAGGCATTCATTGCAGCAAACCGACTCCGACGCATGGGTTTTAACACGGTCAACGGAAAGTTGGTGTTTGGAAGTGGATGTAGAACTGGGAGATGAGGGTTGATAGTAGGCATAACCAGAGAGATCCGACATCGACGCTGCAGCACCGGGAATGGAGTTTTGAGACTCTGGCACTGTACTCGTAGGTAGCTGTGTCGATGGTATCAATGATTCCGATTGAAGGGATGGAATTGATGTACTGTTGGAGAACCCACTGCATTCCCAGCCTTTGGTCTCGAATGTAGGGAAATTTAGAGGATGTTGTACATCTAGAGGCTTGTGCCACCATAGAATATAGTTACAGAAATTCAGAAGGGCGAAGGCTAGCGTGGCAGTCTCCAGCGGGGTCGTCGGAAGAGATAGGGTTATCCGGGAAAAATACTGAACCACAAACCAAATGGTTTGAAGAAGAGAAATGCTTTTCGAAAGCGCATCTCCCTTGCTCTTGTCCATCAGCTCTTCCTTGGGGATTCGCAGTATGGGCGATATATCCAGGTCAGAGCGTATGCCTCTAGCTATTACGCCTTCCAGCGTGTCCCCCGGCCCGTTATAGAAATCGGCAAAAGTGATTGCACGTTCATCTTTCCCTATAAATCCGCCCATACTAATGAAAAAACTGTGCGTCATTGATAGTTCCCAATCTGGGGACGACGGTTCAACACTGTGGAAACGTACTTTATGAAATGGAAGGACATTACGGACGTTTAGATAGCATCGATGCAACAAGTCGCTGCCTAAATGCCCACATGACTACGGCTTCCGGACAAATGATAGCCAGTAACATGTGCTTAACACGGTGCATGGCGAGAAATAGTCGGCCCTTCTCCCGCATGTGGCGGTTGGGAACGTTGGGATGCACGGCAAGCCAAGTGCAAGCGAATATAGTGGCAAGGCAGCTCCAGACGATATCCAAGGTGGTTCTACCGTTCGAGCTATCTGAGCCCTTATCATCATCCTGCGCCGCTCTGGTCTGTGCCGTCAAGAGGAGGAGGAGGAGAAGACAATGAAAATGGATAATGGCCATTTCCTGAAGAAAAGCATGTTGGAAGCATACGTGACGCAAAACCAAGAGTGCTCACCGATGAAAGAAGGGACGGAGGCCAGAGTACACAGACATGACTCCGAGTATACTATATACTAGCTGTCAATGGTTCGAGTTGCGGTGCATAGTACAGCATGTATTGAGCGGCAGGCTTCTTGAGCACCAATGCGGGATGAGTTCCTTGTGAACATGTTCGTGGTAGATCAAAGAATACCGAGAATTCCTCTACAAGCGCTCAAGCACTGTTTTCAACGACAGCACTTATTTTCGTGTTGGTTTGAGGACATCCCTACCCGGTTCCAGAGTAGTGTGACACGCCTGCGTCCATAGGTGCCATGTTATCCATCTTCTAGAAGTGAGCAAGAGAGGTAAGGCAGTACGATAACACAATGGAGTGTCATAGCGGCCACTGGGCCAGCCCGTGCTGAAAGGGCAGAAAAGGTTCAACATTTTGCTGCTGTGAGCCTGGTAAGGTTTCTAATAGGTGTTGTCAGCGTAAATTGCCGCTCGAATATGTCCAAATATACTCGGAGTCAGTCGAGCACCAGTGTGCTGACCGAAGTCGTTTCATTCGGTAATGGCAGCGACGAACGCACAGCTCAACGCTGTGAAGAACCGAGGACAACTGTTATGTCGCAGTGAATTGGCTACTAGTGTGAATTCTCACGGCTGGTAACATCTACCACTCTCAGGCTGTAGATATTTGATGCCAGCCATCGTCAACCAGGGTTTATTTTCAGAGTCATCATGTGGTAGAATTTATGCTATTCAAGAAATCTCATCAGTTTTTGAAAAGCGCCGAATACCCGAGACGCTGACAGCACCTATATCACTTCCATGGCCAGATCAAACGCTCTTCGATGGGAACGCTAGGCCTTCAAAATGCAGCTTGATAACAACGATGTTATCCAGAGAAATAGCCGTCGTCTCGCACCACTTATCTACCACTGAGTCCTTGACATGTTCAGGTGTTGCTGGAAGCTTCAAGACTTGGCAGAATGTTTTGAGTTTCCGACAAACAGCCTTGTGTGGATCAGGGCTGCACTTCCATTCGCTCTTCTGGCATTCCGGGGAACAGTAGGGCACCCTACGACACCCGCCGCAGTACTGAAGTTTTCGTCCTTTGCTTGACACCGTCTCTGAGCAAGCATCTATCCCTGACCGGATGGCATCACATGCGGAGGCGAAAGGAGAACACTCGAGAGAGGCAGGAAGGTTCTCTTGTTGTCTTCTCAGCGTGGTGAGGATCAGAGGATTGTATTTTGGGACATCTTCAGCAATGTCCTGGAAATTCTGCTCCCCGATAGCGCTTCTAAGCTCCTGATTGGGTATCTGCTCTTCAATAAGAAGTGCTCTGCCAAGTAGCTCCACAATTTTACTGGCGCTCGGCATCCAGAAATACAGGGCGTGCAGAACGCCTTTCATCTGCGCAGGAGCGTCGCTTTCCTTCATCATCAGCATCGTCTACTTCAGCAGATCATTTATACTTTGCAAGGACGATATAATCGACTCGCACCTTTGATAATCTGACGGCTTGGCAGACCAAAGAACATTGCGACCTTTGCGCTTGCTATGGTAAGAGTTTGAGATATGGCACATCCAATAGTTATGCACCACCAGGCGTAAGGAAAGTGCAGGTATATTCTACGCAGAACTTCCTCCATCTCCCCCCCACAACGCCTAGGTCAGGCCTCAGAGGCAAACTGGCTGGGACAAAGGAAGCAGGCAGAAACAAATACTTGCTTTTCGAAGTAGACCTACACCTTGATATCATAGACAAATAATCGAGTAGAGCTGCGGAGCTCAGCATTAGCTCAGCGATTTGCTAGAAAAAGAAATGTTGTGATTACGTCACGGTGTGCACGCTGAATACGGCACACCGGTCCGAGAGCCGACTACTCTGTTCCCAAGTCTCGACACCCATTTCTAAGCCTTAAAAAGGCGTCGGTAACGCGGCAGCGCCGAAGTTCACGGCGTTACCGTGAAATCGCATCACAATACGCACGCTGAACATTGCTTATTGGATACTCTCCCTTTACATGTTTTTCGTTTATGACATGCTTCAGTGGTTATCGTACAATGTTTCTCCAGGTGAACTTGAAGCGAACGATGGTTAGCAGTTTCCCCATACGTCCTGATCACACACATTCTTTTCTCGATCGGGTTCCTTCCCATACTGTGCAGTTAACCTACTTGCAGCCCATATACCCTCGCAGGTTCTTCGGAAATGAAGAGCAGATAGTGGTGGGAGTAGGGGGGGGGCCTTTCTTTGATCCTCTTTCAGGTAACGAGCTCTGAAATCCTCATCATGACTTTTCTATCCTTTAAGCATCTTCTAGCGTCTAGTATCCACGATTCTGGACTGTTAGAAAGCCGCTGGGACAGCCCTCTTCGGGTGTTGTCTTGGTTTACTGCGGAGGTCCACCTGGCGAATTACGCAAGGCGGAAGGTGGAGCAGATGGATGCGAGCATGACTATGCCCTCCAGATGCGCAGATTTTCCGTGGCAAGTGCATTGAGCTTGTGTTGCCAAGGAGGGGCGGTGGATGTTCCCCCGAGAGCATCGCGAACACGTTTGTTTCTCGGGTTAACCGCCCGACTATCAGGTTTGCCCTTCACACCTGCTTCAAACTGACGATAGTTTATTGATAACCATAGCCAGGGACAAAAACGTATGTGCCGACAGATATCTGCGGATGGCGTGAGTCCTGTATACTTTCTTCAATGAAACTAAATCAAAACAATCTACACAGATATCGCTCGTCGTCATGCCCCTCGGCCACCCCGACGATAGTTGGCATGTGAGAACGACCGGACATGAGTTCCGGGCCCTCTCCGTATTCTTCGGTATATGTACCATCAGTGCTCCACAAGCTCGATTTCTTAGGACCTAGGCACATCTGGTAAAACGAGCAATTTTCGCCTTTCGTGGTTCCTTCAGTTGTAATCATCATTCCGGCAACGCGGTATCGGACGGAAAATCTAATGATGACTTCCGCTATCCCTTGAGCTTGTTTCGATATGATACGCTCTTGTTAGATCTATTACAAGCCTTTGAGCGACGCTATTCCAGTAGCTTCTTTCCTTTATGCATTTGCACCACCGTAACTAACAAAAACACACCATCATTAGGTCACTCTGGAACTCCAATCGCAACCATCTGCTTCTGTTACGCGCCGCCGACGGTGACCTGCGTCGGAATAAGCTCGCGCAATACGAAAAGGCTTCGGCTGCCCGTTGCCATACGACATCTCTTAGTAGAAACCCCAAGGTTGTATAAAAACTCGCCAAAATGCCTCTACCAACACCAGTCCCATTTCTTCCCTAGTCGTTTTACTTCTCACTCGATCCTATTGAACGATGAAGGTCGCTTTCACTTTCGCTTCTCTCGCCCTTCTTTCTGGCTTCCAAGCTGCTTCAGCGCATTGTGCTGTTGACCGTCTTCCTGTACTTACCGTTCGGGTCTTTAACAACAATGAGACAGATATCTGGACGACTCTTGTCGCTGGCGACACAGTCTCCAATGCGGCGGTTCGCCAGCCTCAGAGTAACTCCCCTGTACTGGATGTAACCTCTGGTTTGCACATTTCTCTCGCTTCGACGGTATCTCGGCTGACGCATCACCAGATGATATTACATGCAACGTCAGTCCAGCCGATGCCACTGCGACGGTCTCCGTTGCCTGCTGGCGACATTATTGGATTCCAACTCGACAACACGATCTACCATCAAGGCCCTGCTGCGCTTTACCTGGGCAAGGCTCCTTCGTACTGCCGCCGACTGGGATGGAAGTGGTGCCAACTGGTTCAAGGTTGGTCGTGTTTCTTATTCTGGTTAGTCCCCGGCTTACAGAGCCATAGATTGCTGAATGGGGGGCGGAATTCGAACCGTCCTTCGCCTTCATTGACTACGGCGCCAGTGCCCTCAACGCTACCATCCCTTCCAGTGTTCCTGCCGGTGAAGTGAGTTCCTCTCTCTACTTGTTAGGTGCATCGTTTTGACCTGCGGTTATCAGTACCTTGCCCGCATTGAGCAAGTAAGTCATCTATCCAAGCCGACATCGAAGGAAGGCTAAGTTCGTAGATTGGTCTCCATTCAACGGGAGCGCCTCAATGGTATATCTCTTGCGCGCAAATTTCCATTACGGACGGAGGATCGGCTAGCCCCGACATGGTTGAGATCCCTGGATATGTAGACGCCGATGGTGAGTCTCTACCATCGAGAGCGATGACCCACTGACCTGTATGCTTATTACAGATGCCTGGACTCACCGTTAGTGAGTTCTAAATCCTAACACCTATCTTGAAACAGGAATCGCTAACCCACTCGCAGACATTTATTACCCTACACCCACGGCTTATACGGTGAGTAGTCTAGACTCAGCTAGTCCAAAATCCAGCGCTAAATTTCTGCGTTTCAGGTTCCTGGACCGACCGTTTTCTCAGGATAAATCCCGATCGAATTACGATAGCATAGATTGTGCGCTTTCTCTCTATTCTATCCGCCTAAAGCTTATTTCCGAGCAGTGTCTTGGTGGAAGACAGGTACTTATTTGAGAGAGTCGAGCATTGGTGGCTCCAAACCGTTTCTCGTTTCTTTTTACGTCGCTTCTACACATGCTACATACACTTATACGAGGATGCATATTTTGACTTTTTGCAGCATGTGAGATTGATTGTGAGCGCAAAGGATAGAAATTGTTGGGAAGTTTACTGTGTATCGTCTTGGACTCTAGACTCCTTCCCACTCTCCTTCATGGGGGACAAAAGCTGCTTCGCAGATGACATGATTATCTTATCGTATCTTATCATCTCACGTGATATTTATGAAATTCTCAAACCTTATTTGATTTTACCACAGAGACTGGCATCTTTTGCGCTGGCGCGTTGCGCATCTTTTGCTGAAGCTTCGCGCCCGACAACCTCACCATTCCTTATATTGCCTCGTTGGCTGCACATCGTAATTTAATTTCACCTAAAGACGCCGGTCTCGGAAATGGGGGTAAAAAGAAATAAGGTTCAGGAATTTTTGTAACGTCTCATGATTAGATGAGATTAGATTAGATTATATAGCACTGGCGGTCATCTGCGAAGCAGTTCTACCCCCATTGATGAGAATGGGAAGGAGTTCTGCATATTCACACGATATAGGATTCCCGGATGAATTTATCCGACTCAAAACCGGTTTTGTAATGTCACTTGGAGTAAGCAAATACCGGTCTTCTTTGGACCTGAGAGTCCACGTCATTTGTTAATGAGGACTTGTAGTTCTTGCCCGAGGCCAATTGCAGCAGGTCCTTGCGGGGGCTCGAGAGCCTGAGTGGAGGACAGGAAGGAAAGGGTAATTGCTTATATAATTGACGCGTCAATAACGCGTCCTTGAATTGCAAATTCCTTGCTGCTCGGAACCGGAGCAGCTAGAAGGCAATGCCTGCTCGGAACCAGCTCTTCTCGTCCATGCAGGGTGAGTGATTCTTCAGATCTCAATGTTTCGTGTTGTGATAGGGAAGATCTCTTACTTTCCCAAAGTATGTGCCGTCCAGTGATATTCACATTCCAGTTTCGAATTTCCAAGCTTGCGGCCAACAGCTTGTCCTGGCGTTTGTTACGTAGTAGGTACTCGAGCCGTACATCTGACACGGCTCGTTTTGTTACGCTGGAACATGCATGTCAACTATTGTGCGATCGGAAATACCCTGGAAAATAATCACCGAAAACAATCTCAAACTCCGTCGGCAGGGAATGGGAAGTGCGACGCAAAGCACGAAGGCAATCTGTATTCTCCCGCGTTAAGTGCCATTCAAACGTTTACTTCTTCAATTCCCGTGCAGGACCCTAGGCGTGGCCTACCAATAGGACGACAATGCCCGCACTTGTCCAGCCCTCGGCTCTTTTGTCAACGATGATGACTGCACGCCTTAGAAGTCATCAATTTTCAAAAATAGCACGTCCAAATGGAAATTCTTACTGTGCTGTGTACGTCAGTAAAGGTCAGTTCCACACGCCTGTTGTTCAAGAACTTGTCACACATAAGGAAACTCTTTTATCTCCGGACCTTTTCTCTCTGCTGACGCAGTACAATTGTGTACCATGGCTTGAAACGACGGCGCGCGAGGCTCGGAAAATGCGTTATTCTCGCACTCATTGTGCCGACCAACTCGATACCATGGGAATGCCTTTACTGCAGCCCTTACAAATACAAATGAAGCGACTCAGTTCTTAGCGTCAACGTCAAAATGTCGTTGCCAGCTCCTCAAGGCGTCTCCTCTTCAACCTTCAAAGTTCCTCCAGCTTGATGGCTCTCTGACGTTCCCAGAACTTACTGGACTACAATGCCCTTCATAGCGCTAAGCACCCGTTGTTTCGCTACGACGACCTCGACGATGGCGGATTTTGCACAATTTCTTGGGAGGAGGGCGTTGCTGCTGTTCATACCGCTGGATACTACTTCAAGAATCACATCCATGGCTCAGCTCCCGTCACCGTAGGTATTTTCGCCAATACCAGTAAGTGTATACACGCCTCCCTTACAGACTGAAGCTTCACAACGTGTTCTCCAGATTCGATCACTTACTTCGCAGTAATCACTGGTTTGATGCGTCTCGGGTTCACTCCCTTCCCCATTTCGCCGCGTAACTCTGTTGCTGCCGTTGCTCACCTTCTCAGGTCTACGGGCTCCAGGCATCTAGTCGTTGGTCAGGACTTATCATTGCAAAAAGTGGCGGATACAGTTTGCCATCAGTTCTGGGAGGATGACGTCGACAATAAGATAACGACCATCCCGATGCCGAGCTTCTCTGATCTCTTTTCTACAAAACCAGGATCATACGAGCCGCTTCCTCCCGTTCGCCCTGATTGGTCCCAGACGGCACTCGTTCTGCACTCATCAGGGACAACCCGTTTTCCCAGTCCCATCTACACTACGCACAAGGGCTTGTTGCATCATGCGATCAGACCGTGTAGGTGAATTTAGATTTTGGCCTCTGTTCGGACTGAATCTTTGGTAGACTATGGGGATATTGACCTATGTGGCCAAGTACATGCATCACAGGCAACTCCCATGTATCGTTAGTTACAAGTCATATTTACCCTCGGGGACTAAAAAAGTTGATGCCACATTTCAGATATCATGGGTTTTGTTGGCGTCACGAATTCGGTGTGTAATTTCAGTAATTTCCCATTTACTGGTTCACTAATATACATCGGCTAGGTCGCAACTGGCTCTGTTATGGCTTGCTTCCCGCCGTTAGAGCCACCAATGGTACCAACGGCTGAACGTGTTCTAGCAAGTGTAATCAACACCGGCACAACCACGGTTATCACCATTCCTTCGTTCTTGGTGGTATGGGACAGTTTGTTGAATGTCACATTGCATCGTTAACATGTGTCATAGGAGTGGGCCGGCGATCCGCGGGCTGTCGAGGTTCTGAAAGCTACCGACGCAGTTGTAGGTCATCGTCGTATAACCGGATAGCCGACGCTCACGTCCCTCGAGATTTATGGCAGCGGTCCTCTAGATAAGGATGCCGGTGATACTCTTGTCGCAAACGGTGTCTTACTACTCTCTGTCTATGGACTGTGAGCGCTTTATATCTTTGGGGTGACCATAAAATGCTGAAGCCGAACATAGCACTGAATCTACAGTATCTCTGGTCATGCCTAGTAAGTCTGACTCCTTTCCTGCTACAGCCCGATTTACCTCAAATAGATAGCATTCCTGCCGAAGGATGGGAGTGGATGAAGGTAAGCGCCCCCAATATCATTGACATCTCACTGTAACACACGCCGTAGGTGGCAAGAAACATCGATGTTGCGTTTATACCCACAGACGAGCAAGATATCTTCCGTTTATACGTCAAGGTAGATCGTTGGCTTGTACCCACATATGCAGCTAACTATACAACACATTAGGACGGTCCATTACACTCGCCTGCAGTCCTCGACTCTGAAATCGACGGTGTCAAAGCCTTCGACACGAAAGACTTGGTGCAGTTACATCCTTCGAACCGGAATTTATTCAAGGTCTATGGACGTGCTGGTGAAGCGATTCTTTCAGCTATCATAAGCGTGACTCTCAGATCAATTTCTAGATGAGCAGATCATGCACAGTACAGGGGTTAGTTTTTGTGTGTATTCGTAAGATTCTGACCTTGTTATAGTCTTCCAGTTTGATAGGAGAAAGTGAGGACCTGTGTTGTACTTTCATACGCTTGCACTAATCGCCTTCTGTAGACAAACCCTGTTCCGATTGGTGAGCAGGCAGTGATACGTACGGGCTTTGCGCTGACCCGACTGAATGTAGAGGCTGGCCTAGTCATGGATCAGCACATAGCGGCAGCCATGATGTTTGGTCGCTCTAAATTCCAGCCAGGCGTTCTCATTCTGCCTACTCCGGAGGAAGCTTTTGACCCGAGTGATACTGTACGACTGGCCGAATACCGAGCTAGCATCTGGTAAGCCCTCGTTATCGTTCCCGAACTTCGCTCATTCTCCGATTTACAGGGATACTATAACGAAAGTCAACGAGCAGGCACCTCAGCATTCTCGAATCTACAAGGAGGTGGGCCTGCTCTCTCAGTCATCCAGGCACCATAAGTTGTTAATTCTCTTTGGAGATGGTCATTATTGCGAACCCGGCAAAGCCTTTCGAGTTCACTGTAAAAGGTACTCTGCGACGCAAGGCCGTGTTAAAAGCGTACGAAGAAGAAATTGAGGCTTTATACAAGAATGTTGACGAGGTATCGCATGCGGATGTTGTTATTCCGCAGCTATGGACTTTAAAGAACGTCACGATCATGGTTAGGGATATCGTCACGGCAGTCTTCGAGCGGAAAATAGGTGACGCCGAGGATATCTTTTTAGCGGGAGGTGATAGGTATGCTACTGTTCGCTCGCCTTTCAGCGTACTAATTCTCTGGATCTGTAGTCTAACGGCAACATCCATCCGAAATTCTCTTCTTCGTGCGCTTCGCAAGGCTAAAGTTGTCCCTGTGGCCGTCATCAGGGGTCTACCACACAACTTTGTCTTCGATCTTCCCTCCATCGCCGCTATGAGTGCATTCATCCACGGAATTGTCGTAGGTGCACGCGCTGCGCAGGGAACTGGTTCTTCCGCTGAGGCCGATGCAGAAGCATTCCCCGAAATCGATTCTGTCCCCGATCTTGGTCGAAGCCTAGTCAAATTACGAGAAGGTTCAGGTGAACCGCCTTTAATTATGCTCCATGGTTCGTACCTTTCTTTATAGCACATATTCTGTTTCTGATATCAGCCTAGGCGCTGGAGGATTATACTTCGAATACGTGTTCTTCGCCGACAAGTTCAGGACCTGCGGTTTGGACTATGACTGTCACACCTGATACTCCCTTGACGTCCCTACGCGAGATGGCGGCTTTCTATTTTGCGAAGATCAAAGAGGAAAGACCTGTCGGTCCATATCGTCTAGCGTCTTACTCGGCATCTAGCCTTCTCCTCGTCGTACTCGTAAAGCTGTTCGAGGACAATGGAGACGAGGTTGCTCAGGCCACCATACTAGATCACTTCCCGGCGATGTTCGTATACTTAGGCCAACAAGTTTAGGAAACCCGAACCCAGAGAGTGGAGAGTATCCAGGCAATGCTTGACTCGGGTATGGCTGCCATCGAAGGGATGATGGAGCGGGACTCGAATCGTGATACGCTCCGGCGGTCGAAGAATCTTCTCATGGATGCCTGGAAAGGTGGCCTTGCCAACGAGATGTCGCGGAAATCGGTTGGTACGATCAAGGCATACCTCACTGCCATCGCCGAGTTTGTCTACGATTTGACTACGGACGAGACTGGCACCGCTTCTATTGAGTTGATGGCTCAGTGGATGAAGACAGTGAAGGTGCCGATAACAGTGGTCATCGCATCTGCTGGGGCGGCGGGGGGTGTTTCTGTGGAAGATAGAGAACTGTGGGCAGACCTCGGCGTGAAGCAATGTCTGCCCGAAGCTAAGGTGGTTTCCGTCAAAGGGGGACACTATGAATTCTTGACAGACGAGGCTGTTATACAGCTTCTACAAGAAGGGTACTGAGCATTGCCTTGTAGGTAGAAACAGGTATCGTTTCTCCATGGTTGAACGTGTTCGAGTCTTCGTTGGATTGCTTTGAGTAGACGTACAGTCCTGTACCGGTCAAACAGACGCTGAAATCGGCTTGGCCTCGGAATTATAATAGACGCCCTAAACGAAATGTTTAGAATAGGTCAAAATTATATTTTATGTATAAAGCAGTACATACATCATAAGTATATGCATAATGATTCACGTCGCAATTCCAGAGTCCAGACAGTGGAACCGAAAAACATAGTAAGCCTATTTCTATCATTCAGTGTCACTTTAACCGGATGTTATCAGATATCACACACGAAGGCCTTAGACTTGGAAGCGGAATGAAGGATGGATTGGATTGGAATAAAGTCTACATGGATTCAGGCGCGTCGCTGAGAACACGTGATCTCGTTCCCCCTTTCTCTTCGTACCACGAGCATACTCTGGAGATAACCTCCGTTTCTTTGTTTCTCTCCGCTCGCCTAGCTGAGAAAGGCCTTCTCTCAATTAAATTGACAACTAGACAGCAGATCAAGCAAAAACATGTCAGCAAATCCACAAAAACTCCGCAGAGCGAAGTAGACCCAGCCACGCTTCTGATGCGCCTGGAATGCGTACAACTGTGTATTCCATATAAAACCCGCACTTCTGAGCTAAGTACAATTGTAAGATGTCTAGTAAGGACTATAGTAGGCCCCCCCACTGAAAGAAACATAGTAGCCAGGTTAGACTAGCGGGCAGGTAAAAGCCATTGAGTCATATCTGGAAGTTACCATGCAAGGACTTAGTCGGACACTCATGTGCCTGGCGAACTTAACGAAAGAAAGTGACGACGTGTTTGGAAGAAGGAAAGCTTGAAAGGGATGTTGCCGTTGGAACACGTCATGATCTGTTACCTTGAGGCTTGATCTATCCAGATCCATCCTTGACCATCAAAACATACCTGATATACGTAGGTATATCTACTGTCAGGTGTCCATGGAACTGGCAAAACAACCTTTTACCGGATCAAAATGCATATATATATACTCAAACCCTTGTAACGTCTGACAAGATGATAGATATCGCCGTGCACCTCGGATAGGCTCGGAAAAAGATAGGCATATAATACAAATCAGAAAAAGCGGAATTATTACTCCGTAGCTATGTAGATGCTCTGTGAAGAATCAAGGCGGTGAAGACAGCCCGTTGATCCCACGGAATCAAAAGAAAAACCTAAATTTAAAGATCAAAACTAAGTGGCAGAGTCGTGACCCATAACAGTTGCCAAGATATTGTCAGTAAAGAAAGAGCCAAGAATTCTTCGCTTTTCTATGAATGAGGACTCTTGTACCAGTAGAGGCACCAAACAAGCACTTGCCAAGACACGATTTTGCACAGCCTTGCATTATGTTTACGTATGTCAAGGAGATCCGAGTCCGTGAGTACGGCTATGCCGGCATTCTAGATACTTCTCAACCATGATTGTCGTCAACATACCCGCTTTTTCTAGCTGGCAGCCACCATGGACGACGGGTTATCCCTCACAAAAAGGAGAAGAACTCGTGCATGCGACAGGTGTCGCGTAAGAAAAAGCAAGTTTTTTTCTGTAAACCGTTTTGTTCGACTCTGATAACTTTTGCTAGCCAAATGTATAACTTGCTCGCCTCAGACCAGATAAAAGAGACGACTGAATCTTGATTTATAGGTTATTATATTGTTGAACAGGGAAACCACTGTTTAAATTGCATCGTTGTCGGTATGGAGTGCACGTATATGGCTCCAACAAAGGCCAGTTTCCCTTTGCTGCAAAAGACTGAAAACTTATTACAACTATCGTACAGAGACGGGGTCCGAAGCCCACGTTAGTTTTGTCTGTCTCGACGCTCATATTTGACCCTGATTTCGGTATCCTCAGGCAAGATTCGACTGCATATCCTAAGTTACACAAACTCAAATACACTGCTGGGTGCGACGACTGTGGACTAAGCGAAACTTTGACATGGAATTGATAATTTTATCAGCTACGTAGCGGGCTTAGAACGACGCGCAGAGCAATTGGAGCGTACGCTGAAAGAGGTAGGAAAAAATTGTGTCTGCCCCGCGCCTTTTCTCAATCAGTATAGCGCAATCCCGATATCCTTCTACCCGAAAGCACAAATAGACACACGAATGTGTCCCTGCGAGGAGGTCGACCTGCAAGTCTTACATCTGAAGCGGCAGAGCTTGATGATGACTTTATGGACCTTGGGGAAAAGATGAAGAATCTGTCGTTAGAACACGACAAGTCCCTCAGCGAGAGGTGTTTCGGACCGTCAAGTGGTTTGGCGCTTTTCATGAGTGCCCTTTCCACCAAAAAGAAACTGACCGGTAGCTTGACTACGATGCAAATACACGACTATTCTAATTTATATCCTGTATGTCCTGCTTTGCCGGCCATTTACTCTTTCACTACTTTCATCACTAACCAGTTTTGACCAGTGGGAACGCGCTACGGCCGACGCTGAGAAAGCTTGTTACATTTTTCCTGACGAGGATCTTATAACAAGTCTAGTCGCCATATATTTTGAAACGATGAATCCAATCCTGCCAATCCTGCATCGACCTACGTTCGTGAAAAACGTCGCCGACGGACTGCATCTTCGGGATGAAAATTTCGCTGCTATGCTATTGTTTGTTTTAGCGGTTGCGTCACGTCATTCGGACGACCCGAGGGTATTAGCCGATCCCAGCTCAAGACTTTCTGCAGGATGGACATTTCTTCAGTTTATCCCTATCGCTAAGAAAGTGTTATTGCGTCCTCCCTGCTTGAATGACATTCAGCAGACTGTCGTAAGTCTAGTCTCCTTTCCGTTCCCAATCAAGCTCAGGATGCCTTCACAAGCTCGCAGTGGTGTACTGCATTTGGAAGTTCCGTTCCAGAGTTTACCGTGGATGGTCGGTTGGACTTGGACTACGCTACGCAGTAGAAATCGGGTTACATAGGAAGAAGCCGAAGGGGCATAAGCCGACAGTTGACTGATGAACTGAAGAAAGCGATCCTTTTGGTAAATTTATCGTGCTTTGTTTTGCCGAGGATTCTGATCGTACTATACGTACTAGGGCGCTTGTCACACTCGACAGACTCATGTAGTCTATACGAAGGACGGCCCATCATGATGCAAGAAGAAGAGTATGTTGTTTTGACTATATCAGGTTGCGTCTGGTGAACATCCATAATTTCACAGTTTCGACGTGGAGCTACCTGTTGAATGTGATGATGAATACTGGGACATACGTCCAGACGGAGAAGTGCGCTTTTGCCAACCAGGCAACAAACCTTCCAAAATCAGCTATTTCAATGCGCAAATACGATTAAGCGGGATCATGTCAGTTGTTGTAAGGAATTTGTATTCCATCAAACACGCCAAGACAAGTTGGGCCTTCCCAGAAAAGATCGTGGGGACCAGATCATTTCTGACATAGATTCTTCTATGAATGCTTGGATGAATTCCATCCCGGACCATTGTATGCCTTTCATCCCGTTAGTTCAGTGTATTACTGACCACGTTTCAGTGCGCTGGGATCCCGACCGTGACAATAAGATATTCTTGTATCAATCATCGGTTTTATATAGCACTTACCATATGCTCCAAATCTATACGCATCGACCTTTTCTACACCCGGGCTCCTCACTTTCCACGCCGTCTCCGATATCTACGATGGCAGCTAGGTCTTGTTCTCGAATCCTACAGGTTCATTTGACAAGATTGAAGATTATCACGCCCCATCTTCTGGTGAGCTGGAAATCCCTAGTTACGTCACTATTCAGTAATTATCATTTGATTTAGATAGTGGCCTTCATGTCTGGTACTGTGCTGGCCATGAACATCTGGAGCGGCAAACGGGCGGGCCATCCCGCGAATGCAGAAGATCTGGCTGGCTATGAACAATGCCTTGCTACCTTTATGCATGCTTCCGACACGTACGTGCACTGAGCATATTTCATATGATAAACAAATCGACATTTGTCCTTTGATAGGTGGATGATTGCCGGTCGTTCACTGTGAGTTGTCGTTTCTAAGTATCACACTTGCGTGACAACAAAGGGACCTCTAGGAAAATATTCAAAGGCATGGCCTCCTTCGAGACTACTAGTGCGCTAGATGGCACTTCTCTACCCGTTACGCATCTGCAGGATAGTACCGCTCCTATACCTGCTCCCATCTGGGATTCGTACGATGAACAGGACCAGCCATCTGGTACTGTGGCCTTCCCTCCTTTGGTGTGCATCTTCGTTGACGATATTCGGTTTCTACAGATTCGACATACCTGAACGATTATCTACCGACCTACCTGTACACAAATCTGCCGTTGGACCTGACTGAGAACTCGTCGAGTTCATCTCAGTCATCAGTCTTTGACATTGGGCAATCAGAGATGTCTGGCGGGCCAGACGCCATCAACATGTGGAATTTTGAGGCGTGGTATGAATAGAGAGGCGATGCTTCGTGCTTGCTGGAATATAGAACGATTTCCGAAGGATCTTCGGAGGGGAAGGTTGTAGCAGCTGAGGATGGTCATTATCAAATGCCTCGTGTAATTGAATCTCCAATATACGTATCTGTTGCAATTATAATACCACAAACTTCTGGACCATAGGACTCGGTCAATTCCACACGAATGTGATGGCCCTCATCTACTGGTGTACTAAGTGGACTGCAGATTGGGTGTATTAAATTAAAGATATTAGAAGGCGAAGAGCCGGAGGCGAATTCAAAATAGAGGATTTAAAGTGTTAGTCCTGTCCTTTCTATGTTATCCGCTGGACGACGCTTCGCAGGAACTTTGGCTTTAGTGTTTTCTGAAGTCATTCGAGGGCGGGGGTGAGTGAACATTGAACAAGGAATGAATTACATATTTCAAAGGCTCGAAGTGTTTGGCGGTATTATGTTCCGAAGTTACTTTTCAAATACTAAAAAAGGAAGGCCGCCGTCACCTTTCAATTTGCTTCTTCTCAAGCGAGGTATACCGTAAAACTGAGTACCTGTTCATGGTATCTCTGCATTTATCTTTGGAAGTTACCAGTATCAAAGGATACGCTTCAACACTCATTGTTGACCGTTAGGCCTTATAACCGATGACTTCAATTGCATTAGTACTTCGGCAAGGGAGAAATATAGCATGGTCTAAATGGAGGCTTTCACTGTTGCGTACGATGGTCACGCGCGCGGCGGATCCAGTAAGGATGTTCTTTTATTCATGGAAACTTTCTGATATTCTGTGGTTTTGCTTAGTATGAGTACGTTTTGGACAAGCGAAATGGCGACGTGCTTTTCTCTCGCGTGCCTTTCGGAAAGTACGAGATTCACGCGGCCATTGTGCTTAATAACATGGGAATATGCTACGCAAGACGTATAATTCCCAAAGAATTGTTGAACGAAGCCTTATCTATGCAATGTCACCTACCCTTCCAGACATCACCGCTTCGACTTTCAAACCTCCTCCACTCGATGGGTCGTTAACATTCCCAGAACTACTCGACTACAATGCTATCCACAGTCCCAAACACCCGTTATTTCGTTACGAAAATCCTGAAAATGGCGGGTTTCGTACGATACTTTGGGAAGAAGGGGTTGCCGCCTTCCATGCCGCTGGCCATTATTTCAACAAGTACGTTCACGGTGATGCTCCCGTCACTGTTGGTATCTTTGCCGATACCAGTAAGTTGTGATGCTTTGCAGTGTTAATCCTCTAAACGCTGTCTTCAGATTCGATCACATACTTCGCGGTACTAGCTGGCCTGATGCGTCTTGGCTTCATTCCGTTCCCCATTTCACCCCGCAACTCAGTTGCTGCTATTGTCCATCTCATCAAGTCCACGGGCACCAGGCATCTGATCGTCAGTCAGGACACACTTTTACAAAGTACGGCAGATATCGTCTGTCGGCAGGCCTGGGAAGCTGACGTCAACGATAAGATTGCCATTATCCCGATGCCTCATTTCAGCGATCTTTTTTCGGGGAAACCTGGATCTTATGAACCGCTTCCTCCTGTTCGCCCTGATTGGTCGCAGACGGCGATCATTATACATTCTTCGGGATCAACTCGTTTTCCTAGTCCTATCCATACCACCCACTTGAACGTACTACGGAGTGCTGGGAGACCATGTAAGGGTAGTCAAATTCTGGTTTGGTCCGATCTCAATGTTTACAGACCATGGGGAATTGAACCTCTGCGGAGAAGTCCTTGGAGCACAGGCGATACCGATGTATCGTGAGTATCTCAGCATTCATGTTCTCTAACAGTGGAATACTAAAATCTTCTTTAGACGCCATGGGTTTCTACTTTTCTATCTCTCTTTCGGTATGACCATTAAGCACGATTCTTGCATTGCTAATTCCCGAGTCAGACCGCAACTGGTGCTGTCGTTGCTTCCTTCCCGCCGGTAGAACCGCCTTTGATCCCAACCGCTGAGCGTCTTTTATCGAGCGTAATCAGTACTGGAACGACGTTACCCGTCTCTGTGCCTTCATTCCTAGTGGTATGAGATGAATCTTGTTGTTTCACGTTCGCTAACATATCACACGATTAATTATAGGAGTGGGCTCGTGATCCCAAGGCCATTGAGACTCTGAAATCTATGACTGCAGTTGTACGTCGTTCAAAATATTCAACATTCACGAGTGTGACAAACATGTCTCCAGATTTACGGCGGCGGACCTCTCGAGAAGGACGCTGGCGATACTCTCGTCGCAAACGACATCTTAATCATATCCATCTATGGACTGTGAGTACCGTTTCCTTTTTTGTGACTGTCCTGAGTGCTCACTGTCGTTCGTAGTACCGAATGCGGAGTCTCCGAAATCTTTCCTAGTGCGTGCATTGTTTAATCCCAGCGATACCATAGTCTGAGTTGCTTCAGAGAGTATTCCGGCGGAAGGCTGGGAGTGGATCAAGGTAAAGCCTCCCTGGATGTTCTCAGGACTTCTGTTGTGACATGCCGCCTAGCTAGCGAGTAATATCGATGCCGTCTTTATGCCAACAGACCAGAAGGATATTTATCGTCTCTGCGTCAAAGTAGGTGATCAACTTTGGTATTTACACGTTGTGTGACACGGCCTGTAGGAAAGTCCGAGTCACTCGCCCGCGGTCTTCAATATGGAAATCGACGGAGTCAGGGCTCTTGATACGAAGGACCTGGTGCAGTTGCATCCTTTAAATCGGAAACTGTTCAAGGTTTATGGACGGGCTGGTGAGTCGGTGCTTCACATCTTTTGTCTGATGTCTTCATATCGGATTACAGATGATCAAATCATGCATAGCACAGGGGTGAGCGTCTCCTTGTTACATTGGCATTAGCAGCTTATCCTTGTCTCCGATTTTTAAGGAGAAGGTGAGCCAAGTTTATTGAATTGCGTACTTTGCAGTCGAGCCTAATCACAGTCTGCAGACAAACCCTGGCCCAATAGGTGAACAGGCAATGTACCGTGTAGATCTTTTGCTAACCGGGTGATTGCAGAGACTGGATTGACCACAGACAAACGCGTCGCAGCGGCCTTGATGTTTGGTCGGTCGAAATTTCAACCAGGCGTCCTCATCCTACCCACACCGGAGGAAACATTTGATCCAAGCGATACTGCACGACTCGCGGAATACAGAGCCAGCGTCTGGTTAGCCTTCTCATATACTTCTCTTTGGCGTTGCTGAGTCGGAGATTGACAGGGATACCATCACGAAAGTCAACGAGCAAGCACCACAGCATTCTCGGATTTTCAAAGAGGTGAATATCTTGTCACGCTTCGAAAGTATTGTTTGTTTATCCACTCACAGATGATCCTGGTCGCAAAACCATCGAAGCCTTTTGAATTTACTGCGAAGGGTACTTTGCGGCGGAATGTCATCTCGAAAGCGTACGAGCAAGAGATAGAAGATTTGTATAAGGCTATCGACGGCATATCGCAGACGGACGTTGTTATCCCGCAGCTGTGGACCCTGAAGAATGTCATGGCCATGATTAGGGAAATCGTCACAGCTGTCTTCGAGAGGAAAGTAAGCGACACAGACGACATCTTTGTTGTCGGAGGTGACAGGTATGCTAGCGATTTAATTTGGTTCGACACCAGTGTTCTGACCCATCCCATGTATAGCCTTACAGCGATGTCGATCCGAAACTCCGTTCTTCGCGCGCTCCGCACGTCCAAAGTGGTCCCCATGACCGTCGTCAGAGCTCTTCCTCCCAACTTTGTCTTCGATCTTCCTTCGATCAGTGTGATGAGTGCTTTCATTCACGGAATCGTGTTGAGCGCGCAGGCTTCACCGGCAACGGAACTATCTACCAGAAGCGACGAGGAGGATGAAACTGCGCATCCGAGTCGTAATGTCGATCCCTCCCCAGATCTGACTCGAAATATAGTCAAATTGCGAGACGGTGCTGACGAGCCACCCTTGATTGTAATTCACGGCCAGTCACTTTTCTTGGTAAAAAAAGAATTCTCTGACATTTCGTCATGGCATTCTAGGCGTTGGAGGGGTATACTTCGAGTATGCATCCTACGCCGATAAATTCAGGACAGCGGTTTGGACTTTGACCATTACGCCCGAAACACCTCTGAATTCATTACCCGAGTTGGCGTCTTTCTATTTTGCGAAGATCAAAGCAGAAAGGCATCACGGTCCCTACCGCTTCGCATCCTACTCGTCGTCCAGCATTCTCCTCATCGTCCTCTTGAAACTCTTTGAGGACAACGGGGATGAGGTTGTGCAGGCTGTCATGCTAGACCACTTTCCAGCACTGTTCGTGTACTCGGCCAACAAGTTAGGGAATCCTGACCCAAGGGTTCCGGAGAACATTCGGAACATGCTCGACATGGGGATGAGTGCCATCGAAGGACTCATGGACCGTGACGCTAACCGCGACACGCTCCAGCGAGCAAAGAACCTTCTCTTGGATGGCTGGAAGGGCGTCTACGCCAGCGATGCATTCCGAAATGCCATCCGCAATATCAAAGGATTCCTCACTGCTATCATCGAGTTTGTGTACGATTTGACCACGGACGAAACGGGCGAGGCTTCCGTCGAATTGATGGCACAGTGGATGCGGACGGTAAGGGTGCCGATAACGGTGATTGTTGCCCCGGAAGGAGCGCTGGGGGCGGTTGCGGAGGAAGATAGAACAACGTGGGCCGATTTGGGCACAAAGCGATGCCTCCCTGATGCACGCGTTGTTTTCGTCAAGGGAGGTCACTACGAGTTCTTGACAGACGAAGTTGTTCTACAGCTTTTGCAGGACGGCTACTAAGCACTGTTGCGCTTCTTTTTGCTACTGTCAATGCATTCTGATCTTCACCTATAAGCGTATTTCGCTGAGTCTGCGCTTCACTACCTACTTATGTCATCAATGCTTTTTGTCCCATGCTTCGTTTTCTTTGATCCCCCGGACTTTCGGACCGGCGACTGAATCGGCGACTCACAGAGGTGGATGGAATTGGTAATTCGGTTCCGAGGTAGCGCTTGGTTACCCACCACCATCTTCAACGTTCTGTTGAGAACGTCTTGCAGACATTGGCCTTGTCTGCAGGCAGTGCTCCGTAGGGAGGTGTGTTTATATATTTTCCATAAGATTCGCTCTTTATTCACTGACTTTGTTTAGCTCTCTCGCCCTTACGACATATTTCCCCCCCCCCTCACCCTACAGCTTCTCATCATGGATCCCCGCGTAGCACGACTCCTTTCAGATGCTCATGAATACTCTCAACTAGTTCCTGGTCCAGTCTATACCCAATACCAGCAGTTAATTTCCTCACTTTCTAATTCAATCGAGCAATTCCTTTCTACCAAGACCCTGACACTGTTTCCGACCGAGCTCCTATGCACCATCTTTTCGTATGCTTGCGCCACCGACCCTCACACGGATCCACCACTGCAGGGAAATCTGGTCATGATTGCAACACCGATGATCATCGCGTCGGTCTGCATCCCGCTGGCGCGAAATAGTGCTCGATATGCCATCCGCATGGGCGTGCATCGACATCAATTTTATTCCTCGCCTCGACAGAGGTGGAAAGGATAGCGATAAGCTCGAAAGACTGGTAGAAAGATTTGCAGAGAGATCCCAGACTGCTCCTCTTTCCATCCGCTTACGCTTTCCGCCACCTGTCCCCAGTCGCGATCCTCGCTCGTCGCATGAAGCGCATTCTGCGTCGCCTTTCGAACATCATCATCCCTCTCCTTATCCCTCATGCTACGCGATGGCGACACCTCGCGCTGAACCTTTCCTCCGGCAATATTGCGCCTCTTTACACCATGTTTGACCTCGCTGTCACCGGCTTTCCGATGTTGGAGACGCTAACGTTGGAAGACCTGGCACGGGGCACGAGTAACGTCTGCGATGGTTTTGCATCAGCCACGACGCTCAAACACATTCAGTTCAAAGGCGGTGTCCTTCATCCCCTGCTGTATTCGTTGCTTCCCAAATTAGGAAAACAACAGACTGTAAAGACTGTTGTTCTCCAAAGCGTACCTTACGGAAGGCTCATACCAACAATTGGTTCCTTGTTCAATGTAGAGAGACTCGTGCTGCAAGACATGAAACCAGACGCAGCGCAGCAGCAGGGGTTTTCGCTCTTGAGGACCAACCTTCGCTGGCTTACGGTCGTCTTTGGAGAAATTAGTGAGGGGGTCGTGTTCTCATCTTTTCTGGCTGCGCTTGAGATGCCACAGTTACGCACGCTGGAGGTGGTCGAACCGTATCCCATGAATGCGAGGACTTTCATTCCTGGATGCCTCACGTCGTTTGTCGTCCGTTCCGAGGCGGCGAAGTTGCGGAAACTTATTTTAAAGGGTGTCGTGATGTGGGCTAGCGAGCTAATCGGCCTGTTGGAGGTTGTACCGTTATTGGAGGAGTTGGTGGTCCACGAGTCGCGCGAGAAGCCGACGATATGGCATGGATTTGAATATGGACTTAGTGACGACATCGAGGATGCGCCCCACCCCGTATCAGAGATGTTTTGTCTGCAGTTTTCTGATGAAGAAGTAGCGCCGAAATTGAAGGTTTTGGAGCTCATGTGGTTTTCTGAGTTGGATGAAACTGTTGATGATGGATATGATTGAAGCTAGGGAGAAGCTGGAGAACGTCACTCTTGGCATGGGACCCTTTGCTCACACAACCTATGAACGAATGAGATTACTGACAGAGCGAGGTACCAAATGTTTTGCGTCGGTAGCGTAGTCCCCCCCTTGTTCATATGTACTACTACCTACTTTCTTGGTTACCAGTACAGTTACTATGAAAACTGTTATGAATATGTTTTATGTCCAGTGCTAGTTCGTCAAAAACTTGAAGCCGAGGTTCCAGTCTGAAATGTTCGCTAGTTCTGCGACCAAATATATCTTCGTTCCTTTTAGCACCTCTGCAATTTTATCATATCGTATCCTATTATCTTCCCTTCCGATGCTGCACGCCAGATCTCTCTTCCTCTTGTAGACGAAAATAAGTTGAGTCCTCCAGCATCTGCAGGCATTGAGTGGCCTTCGTTGATCGAAGGGCTCTTCGAAGACTCTACGGTACGTCCATCCGAGGCGTTGGCAACAATTCCTCGCCATTGTCTTAGAGGACCAACAGGGTCAGGAAGGCTATTTATCAGGAATCACAATCCCTACGGCTCTGTGGCTTTTCAATTTAAACAAAACGAGAGGAATGAAGGCATTGTTAATTGAAGAGATGTAAAAATTTAGTCTGGTACAGGTAGTCTCTTTACCATCCTATGTCTGAAGCAAGCTGTCGATACACATGCCACATAGAAGGTACTTAACAGGACTATGATACAGGTACTGTAACAGAAGCTCCAAGGCTGGATGTGATTGTTGCCAACACAGGGGAGGGTCTTATCGAAACCAGAGCCTGGAATCGACCGCTTCCAAGCGAAGTCATCGCGATCATGTCGACGTTAGGATCAGTGGCCTAAGAGGCCCATTGGTCAGAAAACCAGAGAGGTCTTGTGCGATATACTCACAGACACGAAAAGCTGCGATGAGGCGACATTCGTTGATGCGATAACTGTAAGAGTGCCAGAGCCTTTTCCGCTCTTCCAGGATGCTTCTTCTATAGTTATCTATTCATATAATAAGGTCAGTTATCCCTGTAAACGGGAAGAATAGATACTGACACTATCTACAGTGGGGCCCGGATTGATGTTGATGACAACCTGGTCACTGCTTTCGCCAGCATCGTTGGACACTGTTAGAGTGAAGACCAGGGTCGAGACAGTCGGTACGGCAGGCGCTAAGAACGTAGCATTCATACTATTGACATTCGTCAATTCGACGGCCACACCCGACGTTTGTAACCAAGAGAAGGTGAGATTGGTCACTAGAAATAAGTAAGTCTCACGAAGGTGCGCGAATCGAAGGTGGCTCACTGTCAATATCATTTTTGACGCCACCGAAAAGCGTTACGTTCGCGCCAGACACAACTGTAGCATCAAAGCCTGCATTCGCAACTGGTACAAGAGGATTGACAAAGGGACAATTTTGGATCGCAGGAGAGCCAACACCTATTAGCAGGTCAGATCAAAAACAGGGAAAATAGAAGCAAGACAACGCCACGTACCGGGCCATGGATTCAGTTGTCCAACAATTGGGCCAGTCGCCGTCTGCGGCACGCCAGGAATCCCGCCCAGCCATGGTCCACTTCCTGAGGCCAGGTGAGGCATCAGATTGAACTCGTGAGGAATCTGAGGGTCGCCAAAGACGATGAGCTCAGGGAAGATGTATCCATCAGGAGGATAAGGAGAAATAAATTGGCCGGCCAAGATCCCGTTGGGCGTGGCAACTGTACCCCCAGTAACTCGAACGCCGACTTCGCGAGTGTATGGAGGAAGCGCAGTGGATCTTGACCGGAACCGCCATTGTCCTTTCCTATCTAGAGCGCGTGGGACAGCGGTACCCCAGGAACGTTCGCTCTCTTCTCCGGTACATGGATCCACATCAATGGTAAATATCTGTATCGTCGCAGTTTCGTCTGTAGTATAACCCTCAACCTGTGACTGGACGTTGAGCAAGGTAACACATAACGAAACATTGACGTACTCTTGTTTCTTGTATTTCACCAGCAGGATCTACACAATTGCATTAAAAAACAAAGAAATTAAGCAAACAATAAACTCCACCTCCGTTAATACCCGCTTGTTGCGTTTCGATTCGAAGATATGCAGGGCTGAAGGAAACATCAGGATGGAAGGAAATTTTTCTGGGGAAGACCTACATAGTTCCAGGAGTAGTATAGATTCCCAAATTGCCCTCAATGCTATACGCAGCGATGAGACGGCCATTCGTATCCTCTACAATAGTTCCGCTGTAGATGATGAAGTCGCCTGTGTAATGGTAAGACATAAGAGCTAAGGAGACCGATAGAAAGTCACTCGCCGACTTTCAAGGGGACAAATAAATTAGGGTCTGGTTGACCGGCAGGAACAGGGGGAGCTGCGAAGGTACTAAAAGATAGCGGAATCAAATGCCAACATACGATCAGCATAATAACAACCTCTTACAATCCAGTCAAAGGCTTTCCAGACGTATCCACTGGTCGGTTGGAATCAGGACATAACGGATCATCAGCAACTGCGGGATCAGCTCGGGGGAGACATAATGGAAATCCAGTGCTGGCTTGTATAGAAGGGTTATCTGTGTCGGCAGTCCAAAGCGGCCAGTCCCCGTGAACCTTCCCGAATCTCCCGACTGTGCGATACTATTAGTCACAATCGACGGAAGAAATAAACTTTCAAACCTGGGTCATTAATGACCACTCGGACGCCAGTGGTCGGATCATTGAAGTCACCACCAACGCGGAATTCGCCTTTTTCATAGTCAATGGCAGTGATGAACCCTTCATTGAGGTTTGCTATTTCTTGGAAAATGTATACAATGCCAGCGATATATTGGCCTCCGATATAATTCGCGAAAAATCTAGGGAACATTCAGAACTGGGCTTGACAAATACGAATAAATGGCCAACCTGAGCTTCCCAACTAATTTCGGGCCAGAGCGGAAGGTTGATGGTTCCATCCTCGTCGAATAACTCACTCCATGCCACCGCCGTGAGTGACGGCGTGTTGACAAGAAGGTTGTGCGGGATGATTACATCGATGTTGTTGATGGACAGTGTCCCACCAGATAGAATGTCGGAAGAATTATCGAGAGTCGCGCTACATGCAGAGTCAAAGACAGTCCAAGAAAGGGCATTGTATATTACCCGGTAATATATCCCCCTGCTGCGTACGGAGAAGGATCATATGGGATCGAGGTGACCTGCGAGAAGGCATATCCAGTGAAGAAATTAAGGACAGATAGAAAGGCGAAGTTGAAATGCGTAGTGCGCATGATAGTGGGCCAAGGCTGTAAGATAGTGGTAAAGAACTTTTCCCAACAGCTTGAAGCCACAGTCTTGCACAGTTCATCTTTATACAAGTCGTCCGGACGCAAACTGAAGCGACACTACGTGTCTTGCACCGTTGATGAGTACCATGCACTGTTCGTAAACACTGATGAGATTCATCAGAAGCAAGCGAGGATACGATCAGAATCATCATTTTTCCGTAGGGGATAGTCGAGAAGACGGACTTGCACTCCAGGTCCATATTTCTGCTTGTGAGATCAAAAGTAGAAACGTCGAAGCCTTTGGGTCCACGTACAATGAGTATTGGGCCGGGGCCGGCTTTGCCTACATTAACAAAAACAAGACTACAGTTGCATGCATGCCTTGAAGTTATCGGCGTGATTCAGATCACGGAAGAGATAAACTAAGCATGTACTAACGGCAGTGATAGTCTGGCTTCTAAGCCTCGGGGATGACGTGGTCCTCTTACGGTACCCGTTTTCTTAGAACAGTGTAAACGGTTAACGTGGCGTTTGTGCTTTAAAGTAGTTGAGATTTTGCACCGTAGAAGGGCAAATCACGTACACGTGTTTTTCCTTGGCAAGGTACCAGGGGTTCACTTAGGCGAAGCTCGGGTCACTATGGTGGTAAGTACCAGTACAACGATTTTATGCGACTCGTGACGTGTCACAGATACATCCGTTCTTACTGGCGGAGTAGGATATATTCGGATGTAAAACATGATGTTCAGAGTTTGCATAAAAGAATGCCTCTGACTACCGCCAAAGGAGATTCTGACGGTTGTGTAAGTGCGAACCTATGTTTTGAACGTAAAATCAGGCTTACACGTTCCTGAGTCTATATGGCCCACGTATCGTGGGTTCAATATGATACACTGGAAGCTACGCGACACGTTGAAGAGCATACGTGTTGGACGAGATATACAGGGTCTGTGAATGAGATCAAAGGGAAGCATCCTTTCATTGAAATGACGTGGAAGGTCATTTTTAGAGAAACTGAGGATGTGCGGTAATTTGGCGGACACAATACCGGTGATATATACGTGCATATAAGCAGAAGGTAAAACGTATATAGGTCTGCGTAGCTTCTGTTATCAAATAATTTGTAACGAAACAGACGCTGCGCTGAGACCGCCAGTGACCTAAGCTGACTTGGCGAGTCGTCATCACGCAGCTTTGAGCTGCTACATGTGCGTTATTACAAATGAGACAGAATCGTACCTTGCAAGTCAGTTCTACTGGGGGGTCCCATACGCAGAGGGAAATATTCAAATGGTAGTATGTTTCTTCGTGTAGGGAAAGAGGGCACCTCGAAAACTCCGGTCACTGGGAAATAAGCTTGAAAAAGAAATTGGTATTGAATGGTGTCCAAGCAGGCGTACCTCAAGAGATACCCTCCAAATATACGCCATAATCAAAATATGCTCCCGCTAGTAGTTACGTACTACTCGGGTGCTGAAGAGACGCAGGATCAGTAAAATAGCGTTTTAATTGACAGATGATAGGCATACCAGCGGTAGAGATCAAAAATTCATACACCAATGTCAATGTTGTCGTACTCATCGTGGTAAGGTGAAGACGAAGACTTGAACCTGATATAGTAATCACCGCCCAAATCTTACCCACGGTGACTAACTGCCTGTCAGCGGCCCGGGGGCTGAAATGCTTGTTTATCTAGTATAAACTTTTTGCAGGGTCCGTAATCCCTGTACTGCGTAGTGGTAATGTGTCCCATTTGGACGGTCAACACGAGAGACTATTTTCTCTTCCCTGCGATCATAATACTTAAATTCCCTGCTTATCATCGACGTACCCAAAATGTACCTATTAGAGGATGTGCAAAGGTACATCTATTCGATTGCACGACTTTCGACGATGAGGCGTCCCCGATATATAATTATCCACTAGCGGATGATTACCACGGTATGTCTACCTCCTTTCAAGGTAATCTCCCTATCCGTAGTAACACCGACACTTTCTTCATCAACCACCACAGAGCCTTCGATGGGTAGCTTCACTTCGACCATTGGTTCCCTCCGGTGCGCTTATCTCCATAGAGAACTGATTAGCATGCATTACCCATTTTACGCCAAACCATCCAAGCCCAGTTTCAAATCCGCCTTCGGCACCAGGAAGTCCGCCATTTACATGTGGATTCACAGACCACGTAGCGCCCCGGGGCGACGTTATGGTCAGTCCCAGTATATAGAACGTAAGCGCAGAAGTAGGCCCAGAAGACCAGCCGTGCGCATGTGATGTATATGCAGCATCGTAATTGTATCCTCTGTAAGATCGATAGCTGAGGTTGACGTGAGTTAAGTATGAAAACGATAACAGCTGCGACGTACCCAAGAGATCCATTGGCTGTAAATCCCTCCAGTAAGGTGCTTTGCACGGATAAATTCGTATATAACATATACCCCCATTCTCGACGCAAAAGATCCAAGTGCTCGGTTGTCCTGACCGGCTTCAAGATGTGCTTGTAGCTATAGATGAGAACTACCGTCAGCTTTTTCGACTGTGTCTACGATATCCTTCACTCGCCTCGAAGCCGCTAATAAATGGCGAGATGGTATCCGGAAGCTCGGGAGCCACTGGTCCGAGATCGTTCCAATTCTTTTCCAGTCCTTCGCTGACAGAAACCTTCTGATCGTCGGAAAGAGTCAAATTATAGAGAACGGCGAACGAGTTCGCATCTTGCGGGTAAAGCGTAGGTTGTCAAGTTATCTCGATACATTCCCGCGTCTTCCACCCAGAACGCTTCGTTGTACTTTACTTTCAGTGCAGTGGCGTTTGCCTCCCAAGCTTTAGAGAGGGATTCGTCGCCAATGTAATTCGCTAAATCGGACGCTGTTAAAAGAACCTATTAAGACATTAGAGAGGATATCTGGGAGAAGGCATGCAGCTCGCCTTGTAGAGAATCGCATTTCCCTCAGCATTGTATCCACCTCCACCTAGACGAGCCCAATCTCGTAGTCCAGTGACATCCATTAACCCTGTGCTGTCGACTTTGCCTTCCAAGAAAGCGACGGCACGAGTATAGTTGGTCCAGACGGTACTAAGCCAATCATGATCTCCAGAATAAAGATAATAATTATCTGTGCAAAAACGATCAGCTTCAGAGATCACTTTCACGAACAAAGACTGACGTGTTCCAACAAGAGTCCAGGCATGATAGGTGTCCGAACCTAGCTGACTCAGAGGAGGACCAGATTCTGGTAATGCGCCCGTTTGGGGATTAATCGCAGCAAACATAGTAGATAACGCGTTTCTTGTGGGGATTAAATCTAACGTGGAGACGAACTGAGTAGGGACTGCGATACCCATATCTCCAGGCCAGACTGCACTGCAGGATTATAGAACAGTCAAGGACGCGTTGTAACTCGAACGGAATACCGAAGCCCTACCGGTCACGTTTTGCGCCTGTAAGATTATGAGTCCCTGGAATGACATGTAACAAATGGGACACATTACCGTCAACGATTATCGGACCTGCGACGCCAAGAGTTGCGTTGTTGAACCAACCTGATCCGTATTGAGATGGGAAAGAGAGGTTCAATGAAAATAGACATACTACCAGGCTGCAGCGAACTGGGACCTTTCGGCCTGTTTCAAGAGGAACGGTGTTCGTCTGTACGGTGTAGGCACCAGCGTACCACTACTTTAGATCGTCGATTAGTCATTATAAAATTGTGCGCAATAGATCAGACCTTTTGTCAGGAAATCCGGATCATGGAACCCAGGATCCGAGGCAGAAAAGTAACCTGTATAAGCCCTCAAATCTTCAACATGAGGCATGAACGAAATCGCGCAAGAGACGTTAGAGATTTTGAGATCAGTCTTCGAATGGGACACGATGGTTAAATATCGGAAGCCGCCACGGAGGGAATAAGAAGGCTGAGTCCAGTATCCCTTTGCCAACGGCGCAGGAATGGTAAAAACACCATCGTAAGTCATGTTGGGTGACGGGTACGAAGAGTCATCTGAAGCAAGCGGGTTGACAAACATTGGCGACTCTGTGAAAGCGAGAGATACTGAGGACGTAGTATCGATGGTGTCAAAACTGAGTGAAATGAGTCCCCCGACCTATTACATGGTTTTTGAGGCTTGAATCTTCGAAAAGGTGAAATGCTGCCACACCTCGATCCCAAAATCCAGCGCGATCCATGACTTTGGAGACAAAGTCGCGCTTCCGGTGTTCCCTACAAGTTTGCTGCCACCAGACACCGAACCTACTGTCTTGTAAACGTCTTGAGGGTAGACAGTCTTTGACTTTGGCGCATAGTTAAACGTATCCCAGGGACCGCCTGGAGCGAGCGCGAGGACAACCGGAAGGAGAAGGAAGTAAAGCAACATACGAATGACCAGGTGGAAATCAATGGGGCACATTTTTAATCGCTTCGCGGAATGTCACCACCTCATCAAATGACGAAGGAGTGATCACCAGATGTTCAGAAGGCCCGCTGGATGGCATGGCTCTTCCGGATTACTTGTCATGCATAGTGGTGTCCGGTGACACACCAAGAATAGCAGGGTTCTCAAGATGCCGTATGGGATTTTCCTGTCGAAAAGAATGATTATATTTGAACGATCTAGTGAAGCACAAGTTGAACGAACGTACTGGTGTCAGAAATCGGTGGGCTGTGAGACTATTGCCAGGTGGATTCGCTCGTGGACGAACGTGAATACAAGAAAGCCTAATCAACCGGATACAAATCACGGCTTCTCCGACATATTACATCTCACTGTTTTGAGGTAGCGGGGCAGATGTACTGATGACGGTCAGTCATAAAAAAGCTAACCGGGCCGGGACAGCCGCACAAGGGGTAAGTCCTCCCATTTCTCGTAAATTCATGGATAGACATGGTAGCGATGTTCGGAAAAGTTGTAGGGATATGGAAAATGGACCTAATTATTAGTAGAAACTACAGCTGTTAGCAGGTAGCGCACTTGAATACATATTCATTTTGTTTTGGGGGAAGTCAAATATTCAGAGGTTGTGCTATTAATGCAGTAATACTCCATTCGAAGCATACTATAGATTCAAACAGTTAGAAAACATGTATGTAGATGTAAGGAGTCGGTATGGAGGGCAACAAACATCTCAGTGACTGATCGGCCTAGAGAGCTTCGTTTGATTGTACATTATTGCCTTTGTGGCGTAGTGGTAGCGCGTCGCACTTGTATACCGAGTGGGTGTTCATGCGAAGGTCACTCGTTCAATCCGGGTCGGAGGCATTGCTTTTTGCTGTCTTGAACTCATAGTTGTGATGATGGATGGGACACCTTGTAACACATATATTCATTAAAGTACACATCATTGCAGAGCAAGAATTCTTGTCTACAGCCTGTCATAAGGAGAAGGGTCCACAGGAAGCTGTGTTGCAGAATTTAAAGAAAATTAAACAAAGTGATGACCAGTCATTAGAAGGATTCACCATGTCTAAGCTTTGCCTTGATGTTGGATGTATAATATTCTTGAAGCCCTGCTCAATGAGGAGATGTAGTTCTTGAGGACCCCAATACTGCTTGGAACATTGAGTCTTCACCATGGAGTACATCTCCACCAAATGTTGGCAGTGCTGGCAACAGTGGACATGTGAAAGATGTAGCAGTGGTAACAGAAAGACTGACTGAGTTTAAGCATTCTGTCCACTCATCTCTAAGTTCCCTGGTTGCATCTAGACAAAAGTTGATTATCTAGGAGTCATCAAAAGTGCACAAGTGGAAGGATTTGTTACGATTTATTTACTTTTTCACCCTTCAGGCCTTCACATTGGCACTATATGCATCACGTTTGCGACGGTTGCATCAACTTCTACAAATCTTCACCATCACCATCGCCAATAGCTATTATTAGGACTATCATTTTAGTATATAAGTAACACGCTCTCAGCTGTAATACTCAGCTTCAAGCTAAAGTTTACCAATACCATTCTTCCCTCAATTCACTCACAACAACCTGATCGTTGAGCCAGTACTCGGTCCCTACTAAACACATTGAGACTCTGTCTGACTCAGGTGCAACCCAGTATAGTCAGGCAGTTTACTCTCATTTGGTTTACCTGAGTCTAGCCCTAATAGGATTGGAGGTGAATTAACCAGTGCCAAAAGATCATCATGAACAGCCTTAAGACTGGGCCAGCTCATTCTTGCTGCAAATCCATCAGGCCCTTTCCTGACAATCACCTGTGATACTTGCACATGCATTGTAAGATAAGAGCAGCCACGATCTATGTAAAGGGTAAGACTGGTATTGGGCAACAGCCTGAGTGTGTACTCACTGGTGAGGGAGTCCAAGGGAAAAATCTTGTCAGCATATCAAGCCAGTGTAGGATTTTTGCAGTGGAATGTGATGAATTTGTCCCAGAAATGAAGTCAGCATTGTATTGTTGAGTTTGACCAAAATAAAGCATGTTTGGATGCTTCATTCATTTCTTCTATGAACTCTTGAAACTCCACAGTAGCAAGAGTGTTGACCATGTACTTGTCATTCTCCTCTGCATTGTGTCTGGTGCAGGAGGCCATAGTGGTGAACTCAAATCTGAAGCACAGTCACATATGCAATTAATTTTAAATATTAAATTTGATTTCCACATTGGGCTTTCCCCACAAACTCTGTTCCCCATAAAAAGGAGGTTCCCTACATGATGTGTCTTGTCCTCTTACCACAATGTTTGCACCTATCAAGGGTAGAAAGCCTGTATCAGCAAGAAAAGAAACCATGACATGATTATCAGCAACTTTAAATCAAAGTAAGCTGTCCTCCCTTTTCAATCTTTGCTATATTGATTTCTGTTCTAGTAGATAGAAGGCCCTTAACACAAGTCTGTCCAAAAAGAAATCCATCCTCAAAGACCAATCCAACTCTGTATGTTCCATCTCTATTTGATTATAATTTTGTTCTAAGTACTTTTCAGTCAAAGCACACATATGTCTCCACTCCTGATTCTCCTGGTGCAGTACAGGCCAAAAAGATGATCAAGAAGGGGAGCAAGGAGGACATTGCTGACAGTTGCTAGACAGACACCTTGGTATGCATGCTTGATTTGTCTGATCCAACTTCATCCTTATTTTAAGTAAGATGTCGAAGCTTGCTTTGAAGAAAGTGAAGCAGCCTTTACTGGTGTACGATGAGTACTCACCAGATGATGCATTGCCTCCCCCTATGCCTATTAAAAAAGTAGCTCCAGCAGTGGTGTGTATCTTCTCCTTATCTGTCTTATTTGTCTGATGTTTCCAACTTGTAGGAGACCATTGTCATAGATTCTGAATCTAAGAAAAACCCATTTGCTAGCCCATCAAATGTGAGTGTCTTTTGTAAAAGAAGAAATGTTAATCACATTTTATAGGATGCTGGGGAAGGCAGTTCAAAGAAGGATATCAAAGGAAAAGGCAAGGAGATTCTGCTGGTGAGTTTATAATATTTTGTTTTGATGGCGCTACATATAATGAACAGCCTCCCAAGAAGAAGAGCAAGGTATGCTTGTTCAAAGTCTCTGCTGAATCATCATCTCAATATATTTTCCAGGAGTTTATCAATGAGATGTCTGGACCAGAAGTGGGCATATGAGTAGTAATCATGTATGCCTACCCTCTGGGTTCACCAGCAATTCTGAAGCAACAGCCTATTGCACCACTGTTGATGCTGGAAGCATCACAGCACTTAGCCATGCCACTCTGCATTCCTTACATATCCAGCTTCTCAGCCTTCAAGACTCAATGTGCTGCACTGCAATGGAGGAAGAGCATCTGAATGTGGGCCTCACTGCAGCTGGTCACCCATCCATGCACTTTTCAGATTTCCTTCCTGATCACCTAAATGATCTCTTCAGCACTCCCCATCTTCTAGACCACTTCCACTGAGAGGAGGTGACTCAGTACATGTCCAATGCAACACTTACCCTCTTCACTGCTGTCTGTGATGCCACAAAGGATGAGAAGATGTTTCCAGTGCTCATTGTGATGCCTATGCCACACTAATTGGAGGACCATGGTGAGGGTGGTTCCACCAGTTTAAGCACTCCCTCCTAAAAAGGGGGTGACAACAGGGATGAGGAAGATGGCAATGGCAATGAAGAAGATGGTAATATTGACTGATATGCTGACCTCTGTGATGAAGATGATGAAGAGTAGGTTTGATATGTTTGTTTGGATTGTTACTTTGCTTAATTGTTCTGTCCATCTCATGTGTTTGCTTTGCCTAGCTTATATTTGCTTCTAAACTTTTTAGATGTTCTGCCTCTTATGGTTTCATGTTCCCTTGCTTATATTGCTTTTTAACATTGTTACATTGTCTCGTAGACTTTCTCAGACCTCTCATAGTATGTTTTAATTCACTCAGTGATGTTTAGCCAGTAGTAATGACAATTTTGTCACCATGGAAAATTTTCCACCAAAAGTGTGCATGATCTTGCAATTGGTTCTTCCCTCTGGACCATCACCATGGATGTGCTCACTGAGTTGGAGACCACTCTCAGCACATTCAGCCCCCCTTCTTCTATCTCATCCTCTATGTTAGACCTGAGTCTCACGTGATCCAAACAAGCGTAAACTCTTAGTCATATACCAGTGGACACCGATGACCAGAGTAAGGCTGTAGTGATGGACTTGTTAAGGCGTGGCACTAGGTGCTAGTCGTTTAAGAGAGTGAGATTGGTATTGATAAACTATAGCTCAAAGCTGAGGTATTACAGCGAGAGTCATGCTACTTATATACTAATGTCTGTGTGCTAATAATAAGTCCATCGGTAAGTGGCAATGAGTGAACAATGAGGGTATGACAATAAGTCGAGTGGTAACCTTGTGGTGGAGGTGAGCCATAGTGAGAGAATGGTAGTCGACTGTTATAGTCATGGAGTTGGTGCGGCGGGGTGATGATAAGGATTAGATGGTGGCGATTAGGTTGCGAAGATAAGCGCTTGAGCACTTAGATGAGGAAAATTGGTGAAAATGTGAATAAATCATAACATTACCCCCTCGTTAAGACAGTCGTCCCGACTGTCATTAGGGTTCGTCTCTGGGGTTGTTGTGTATGTAGAATTTCCCAATATTCTACATATTTGTCGTCTGAGGTTACGATTTTTGTTATTTCTATGCATCTGGCATGCTCGACGTGTTGTTCATATTCCTCTATCGCTTCCTGTGCATGTTCCATCTCCGTCTCTCATACCCACAAGTTATGTTCTTGCATCCAGCCTTTCCACTTGATCAGGTAGTCCGTTGTTGTCTTGGATTTCTGTCCCTTCTTTCCTTGTACTCTCCGTGTTTGAGAGTCTAATACTTCTTCAATTTCGTACTCCTCTTCATCTTTGATCAGGTCCAGTGGAGGCGGGGGTGGTACTTCTTGATTGGGGAATGCGGGTGGTGTGAAAGGTGACTGCAATTTTTCATTGAACGTGGGGTGAATCTTCCAGTGTGGTGGGAGTTTCAATTTATATGCTGCCATCCCTACCTTGTTGAGGATGAGGAATAGGCCTACTCACTTGTCGTCCAGCTTTTTCTTGGGACGCGGTAGGTTGAGGTTGCGCGTGTCTAGCCAGACTCGTTCTCCAACCTGGTACCCGTGTGCCGGCTTTGTCTTCTTGTTGTATTGCTTTTTCATTGTGGCCACAGCCTCTGTTAGCACCTTCTGTGTGTCTTGGTGGATCTTTATCATTGTGGTCGAAAAGTCCTGAGCACTGGGGTTGTCGAATGGTGTTTCGTGGATTGACTCCGATAGGAGTTGGGGGTGCATTCCATGGTTTACGAAGAATGGTGACTTGCTGGTTGCAGAGTGGACTCGGTTGTTGTGGGAGAAGGCAGCGAGCGCTAGCCATTCTGCCCAGTCCTCCTGTCAGTAGTCTACAAAGGTTCGGAGATATTTTATGATCTCCTGATTGGCTTGTTCAGTCTGGCTGTCGGTCTGTGGGTGGAATGCCGTGGAGGCATTTGGTGTGATGTTCAGCATCTTGTATAGGTCCTTCATGAATTTGGAGACGAATTGGGGGCCTCTGTCGGAAATGATGTGAGTGGGCATCCCATGTTGTGCATAGACCTGGTCTCTGAGTATCCTTGCCCATCCTTCTGACGAGAGCTCGACGTTGCAGGCGATTGGTACAATCTCCTTTGAGAAGCGGTCAACGATTACAAGGAGGGCATCATGCCCATTGGATTTGGGTAGGCCGGTAACCATGTCTACTGAAATGTGGGACCATGGTTCAGTGGGGATTGCGTTCAGGTTGAGTGGAGCGGCCTTGGGCTGGGTGTCGGTCTTTGTTTGTTGGCACGTTTCGCATCCTTTGACATAGGCCTCGACATCCTTGCGCATTTTCGGCCACCAATAAGTCCTTTGGACGAGCTCTAGGGTCTTTGCTACCCCAGGGTGTCCGGCTGTGATGTGGTCGTGGCTTATGGCGATGACGGTGCCCCTTAGTTCGGCATCCTTCAGAATATAGATTCGTCCATCATACATTAGGATGCTGGTGTCTTCCCACTTGGGGCCGTCTTCGTAGACTCCTCGGTCATGAATAAAGGAGTTGTAGACGCTCACATCTATGTTTTTGTTCTCCTTGAGTCATTTGAGGATTCGAGGACGGAGTTCCTCATGTGTGGGCATGATCATTGCCCAGAAGTGCTCTGGTCCAAGGACGATGATTTCGTTGTTGTTGTTTTGCCCTTGGTCATGATCTTCTCGGCAGGAGAGGAGGTCGGCCTTCTTATTGAGGGTGCCAGGTTTATGGTGGAGGGTGAAGTGATACTCTGCCAGTTCGGTGACCCACCGTGCTTGGCGCCAGTTGAGTTTCTGCGGTTTGCGGAAGTACTGGAGGTTCTGGTGATCTGTCCAGATTTCTATGTTATCTGCGGCTCCCATGAGGTAGTGTCTCCACTCGGTGAGGGCGAGCATTATGGTGAGGAGTTCCTTGTCGTAGATTTTGTAGTTACACTTGGTCTCGGTGAGGGCTTTTGACATAAAGGCTACCAGCCTCCACTTTCTGTTCTGTTCCTGGCTGAGTACGGCACCGATTGCTCCTTTGCTGGCGTCTGCTTCTACCCTGAACCTTCCTTCTTGGGTCGGAATGGTGAGGAGGACGTCCTCCACCATCTGCTTTTTGATCTGTTGGAAGGCTTGGTTTTGTGCAGCTCCCCATGTCCAGGGGGGCGTTTCCACAAAGCTGGGTTAGGGGGTGGACAATTTTGGAGTATCCTTCTATGAACTTGCGATAGAAGTTGGTGAACCCTAAAAAGGATTGTAGCACCTTTTTCTTGGTCGGGGTCGGCCATTCGGTGATTCCTCTGACCTTGACTGGGTCCATCTGAACGGTGCCTTCGCTGATGATTACGCCGAGGTATTCGGTTTCTAGTACTCGAACTCGCATTTTTCTGCCTTGAGATACAGCTTGTGTTCTCGAAGGCATTGCAGGACCATCTTGACGATGTGTCGATGTTCCGATAGATCTTTGGTAAAGATCAGGATGTCATCAAGGTAGATTGTGACCTTCCCGGTCTCGATCAGGTCCTTGAAGATGTCGTTCATCATCCATTGGAACGTAGCGGGTGAGTTGGTGAGTCCAAAGAACATGACTGTGGGTTCGAAGAGTCTGTGGTTGGTGCGGAATGCTGCTTTTTCTTCATCCCCCTCCTTGATTCAGACATTGTTATAACCCCACCGTATGTCTAGTTTGGTGAAGTACTTGGCACCTTGAAGGCAGTCGATGAGCTCGGTGATGAGCGGGAGTGGATACCGGTTCTTGATGGTCATCTCATTGAGCTTCCGGTAATCTTGGACTGGGCGAAGGGTGCTGTCCTTCTTTTTGATGAAGAAGAATGGAGATGCGAAGGGTGATTTGGAGGGGCAAATTCGTCCTGACTCGAGGTTTTCGTCAAGGAACTTGTTGAGTTGTTCCTGTTCATTGCGGTTCAGAGGGTATACCTTGCAGTCAAGGGTTGAGGCAGGGTTGGGGACAAGTTCTATGGTGTGGTCCCAGGTTTTGCGTTCTGGGAGTTCGTCGAAGTTCTCCTTCGAGAATAAGTCGTGGAATGAGCGGTAGTGTTCGGGTACTAGCTCTTTGAACATCTTTTTTGGTTTCCCTTCGTTTGCCTTGGCAGCGAGGTCATTGGCATGGTGGATGGCACGGATGAGGATTTCTTCCTGCATGTTGACCGCAAGGATACTTTTCCCTTCTTCTAGCTCTTCATCCCATGCATTGTCAGGGTCAGAGTCGGGGAGTGGTAGGTGGTTCTTTTGGCACTGGCATCTCCCAAAGATGAGGACTCCGGTTTTCCAATTGATGACCGGATTATGTCGCTTCAGCCAGTCATGTCCTAGGTAGACCTCTTTCGCTCCGAGGTCCGTTACTGCAAGGTCAATCTGTTCCTTGTGTCCTCCGATGCTCATGCAGAGTTCTATGAATTCCGTGATGTCTCCAGCCTTGTTTTGTGTTCCGTCGGCATTGTAGATGGGGATGGGTACTGCAGCTTTTCAGGTGTCTAAGCCACAGGATTGAACTAGTTTCCTGTCAATTGAGCTGCCCATACATCTGCTGTTGATTAGTGCTCTGACTGATAGGGTGGGTGCGCCTGAGCAGGGTTCTAGTTTGGCAGTGACTGTTAAGTCTTTACTGCACTTGGTTGTCATAGCTTGGATGTATCGGATCGGTTTTTGGAGTTCAAATAGGTGTTCTCAGGCTCATTCCCCTCCTCTCTGGAGTTCTTGGAGTAATTCCTCCGTGTGTTTGGCCTCCCTCCCTTTATGAATCCAGAGTGCGAGGATGGTGTTTGCCTGATCAGGTGTACATGCTTCTTGGATCGCTCTCAGGGTCCATGCAGCAGAGAAAGGTCGGTACCACCTATTGTCTAGGGGGGGCGGATTCTGAGGTGTTCTCCCCTGATCCATTAGAACGGATGGGGGAGTGTGCCCTTCCGCCTCTTTTGCGAGCCACCATCGGTATGAAGTGTTGTCCTCTTCGTCGGGTATTTTGACGATGGTGGTAGGCGGCGGTCGGGGCGTCTCTCACCCTCTTCGGCTCTCTTGATCCTTGTGAGTGTTTGAGTGTGTAGGGTCGTCACCCTCGTCCTTCTGCCGTGCTTCACTGACTATACAAGCGGGGAGTGTCAGAGTCCCATTTACATTGCAAGTCGAGGGTGTGATGCTCGCAGGCATCAACGGGGGAGAGGGTCATGAACATCGCGTTCCTGTTGCATGATCTGTACCCTCTACTGGTCCTAAGGGCAATGCAGGGTGACTCTTAGCTCCCCTCACGGTGGTGGTAATGGTGGAGCCTCGATCGTCAGCTTGTCAGTCCTGGGCACTTACTCGTGTTCTTGAACTTGTGCGCTTGTGGCTTGAGCTAGACGCCTTTTGGACTGGTCCGGTGGCCATCTTAGCAAGCGGACTTGGGGGACTCTCTGTCCCTTGTTCGGCCCTCTTGATCCTTGTGGGCATTTGAGAGGGCATCTCCTCATCGTCGGTGAGGAGAGCATATCGGTTCAATTCTTTTCTTACTGGTTTTGTGGTGGAAGGTGCTAAAGTGGGTATATTTGAATGCGCGTATATATCGGTAACTACAGAAATATTGTAAGTCCGACCACCAGGGAGCGAGTGTGTACCAGAAGAATGTCCTTTGGCCAGCCGAGTGGAATCGATCACTCGCTGGCCTCGTCTTTTACCTCCTCAATGCCTGAGGTTGTCTTCTCCTCGGGTTCCCTTTCCAACTCTTGTAACATTGTGCGTAGCTCGGCTTTAGTGAATCTTCCCCGAGCATCCTATCTTCGTGGCTTCTTCGGCTTCGGGCATTCCCTGGATAAGTGCCCTTTCTCTCCGCAGTTGAAGCATCGACCCTCCTTCTTGAGGTGGTCAATCTCCATTGGCTGTCCCTGACCTCCATACACCGTTCCGGTGCTCGTCTTCTTGTCTCCACTGGCAGTGGCCTGCAAGGGTGTCGACGAACCTGTCACACTGGTGGGTTTGTTCTGTCCACCGGCGGGGTGGTTTTGTTGTCGGTTATCTCGTCGCGGGTTGTTGCTTCCGTATTGGAGCCTGATTGTTTGGTCGAAGATCCGCTTTCTGGTGTGGTTCTCATACATTTTGACGACTCAGGCCTTCCATTGTTGATAGCCATCTGGGGTGTTTTCCCCGTCGGCGATTGTGCAGGAGTAGGATTCTGGGATGCCGATCTGGACTGCCTTGCAAAGGAGTCCTCGGTCACTCTCGTCCGAGAGTTGTCCGGAGAGTTTGGCCTCCTGTTTGAGTTTCTGGAAATAGTCTTCTGCCGTTCCGCTGGCCATTTGTAGTTCGAACATCTTCTTCTTGTGGACCTGCTCGATGGCATGGTCCTTGAAGCGGGCCGTGATCATATCTATGAATTCCATCCATGAGGGGTATCGGAAGTGACAGCTTACCCCATCCCAGAGCTCTGGTGTCTTGTGGGTCCACCAGTCTTTGGCGGTCTCTTCAAAGTAAGAGGCTGCGAAGGTTACTCTTTGGGATTCTTCTTGGAAGAATGGTAGGAAGGTTTTGAAGTAGGCAATGTTATCGCCAATGAAGCAGAGGATATTGTGATGGTGCCCATAGAAGGGCTTCGGGGTGGCAATTAGGGTCGGTTTTACCCTGAAGTAAGGGGCATTGGGTAGTCTGAGTCCTACCAGGGGGTTGTGTGGCGTGTATGGCCAGTCTGGGTGCCTTGGGATCAAGTAGCGGTCATCCTGGTCGTGCAGCGGTCATAGTTCATTGGGCAGTGGTGCTGCAGGTAGTGCGGCTGGTGGGGCAGGGGCGTTGTTGGGGGCTCCTGGTCTCCCTCTTGGTTCCAGTTCAGCTACTCCTCCGAACTCGTGTACTTCTGCCCAGTTGTTTGCCTGGCGAACTGCCGTTTTGTAGTTCATTCTTGCTTGTTCAGCTGCCTCACGTCGTCGTCCCATTTCTTCTATCGCTGCTTCTCGCCATGCTGTTCGGTTGGCTTCGTTGATTGGTTGGCCTGGGCCCACAGGGGGGTTCTGTGGTGCAGGTTCGGTCATTGCGGCATCTCCTGCCATGCCAAATAGTCGGCTCATCATGGGATAGGGGTAGTATCCCTGGATTCTGGTGTGGGCCGGGGGTGAGTCCGGCATCTGGGTGGGCCATTGTGGCTCAGGGTAGTAGGCGGCAAAGGGGTTGGATTGTGTATCAGGTATATATGTGCTAAGTTTTTCAAAATTAATCAGGGCCCCTGCGCCCGGGTTGGTGCTCCAACTCATGAAGTCTCCCACTGAGCTCGTCGTCCCGTCTCTTGCTCCTCTCCCTAATGTCCCTCCTGTTAATGCGGGGGCCCAATTCAGGCGGGTGAAGGTTTTGGGCTGCGTTGCCTCGAATGAAAAGGGCGAAGTCCTCGCTGCTTGTTCCTGGTGGTAGATGGACGTGGGCAATGGCAAAGGCCATTGGCCTGTGGTCGAGGCGGGTGCGGGTTCTGGATTCTACATCCTCTCTTCGGAGGTTCCAGGCCTCCACTCTGATGGGGCCGAGTAGATCTCGGTCAACTGCGCCGAGCTCAGGCCAAATGCGGTCTGGGCTCCAGTGCTCGAAGAGCTCGTGGTCGATGAGTTGGAGCCACTCGGGCTCATTGTGCCAGTCCTGGACGGGGACCAGTCGAGCGGGCTCAGGTGTTCATATCCTGATGGTTTCAGGGTTTCTTCCCCCTGTTCGTGGTAGGGAGAAGATGTCGGGCTCTGAGGAATCGGAGTCTGAGTCCGAGGCGGGCCAGTTTCCAGGCCCCTCAATCTGTCTTGGGGCCATTTGTACCCTTCTATTAGGGGCAGGTCATTCCATCCTTGCTGGGTGGGCTGAGGTGTAGGCTGGGGGCAGGGTCAGGCTACGGAACCGAGTCCGAAGCTCCCTCCCATATTCTTCAGCCATGGAGAACCTCCTTGGCTCTCGCTCATCCACGGGGGCATTTGAGGGCCCTGGGGTGGGTGCGCATATGGTCCCCTCATGAAGAGGGAATTCATCCAAGGAAGTGTCACCACAGGGGGTGCTGCACCTCCTGGCATGCTGGGTCTGCGAGCGACGGGGCTCGGTCTCAGGGTAGGCCCCCGGTGGGGTCCTTGTGGCGGTGGGGGGGGGCTGTTGGTTGGTAGTGGAAGGGAACCCTCCTGGTGGGCCTTGGCTCAGAGCTGACGAGGATTCCATGTTCGTGGAAGAACTCATTGAGGCGGTCACAGTTTGCATGGACCATGAGGGCAGTGAAGAGGACTATGAGGAATGCAGCCAGGATGGCTACGCTCAGTTCGATGGTTGTCTGCTTGTTTAAGTCGGGTGTCATGGGTAGGTTTGTTGTGGCTAGCACTGAGGAACCATAGGGAAGCTTCGAGCTAACTGTTAGACCCGAGTCTCACGTGATCCAAACAAGCATAAACTCTTAGTCATATACCGGTGGACACTGATGACCAGAGTAAGGCTGTAGCGATGGACTCGTTAAGGCGTGGCACTAGGTGCTAGTCATTTAAGAGAGTGAGATTGGTATTGATAAACTATAGCTCAAAGCTGAGGTATTACAGCAAGAGTCGTGCTACTTATATACTAATGTCTGTGTGCTAATAATAAGTCCATCAGTAAGCGGCAACGAGTGAACAATGAGGGTATGACAATAAGTTGAGTGGTAACCTTGTGGTGGAGGTGAGCCATAGTGAGAGAACGGTAGTTGACTGTTATAGTCGTGGAGTTGGTGCAGCAGGGTGATGATAAGGATTAGATGGTGGCGATTAGGTTGCGAAGATAAGCGCTTGAGCACTTAGATGAGGAAAATTGGTGAAAATGTGAATAAATCATAACACTCTATCCTTAGACCAAAATACCAATCTATCATTTCTGCAGCTCAAGGTCTTCTTGTAAAGGTTGAAAATATTCCAGTGGTGTGTGTTTTCCTGCTAACTCCAATAAGATGACTGATATCCTACTTCAGAAGCAGGAGAATATTCCTGTATGTGCATATATCCCTGGGTTACTTTCACTGACAACCTCTTAGCCCAAGTGTGCTCCCACTGATGACCAGGCAAATATCCTAGCAGGATTCTGTAGGCATGCATTGACTATTTTTCTTAGAACCCCCAAAATCATGTTAATGAAATTTTGTCCTACCTCCATGACCCGTACATCACCTTGCAAGAGTTCTGTGCATTCATTCAGGTAGACAGATTGCCCAAATATGAGCATTGTGAGCAAGAGTTTCTCATCAGGCTAGTAAGAGGATATCAGCCTGCATCAGTTCTTTTAGTGGTGAGTCACAATTCCTTTTCCTGTATGTTTTATTGACATCTGGTGCAGAAATAGGCTTTGCCATATGAGCTACAACCATCTTCTGATGTCTAGAGCCATACCTGTGACTGCCTTGTTTGAGCCAAATCCCTCACAGACCCTGTTTCACATCTATCTCAGATTGACCATCATATCAGCTCATCAACCTTGACCAAGGAGTGCTCTTGACCTGCTTGATAGACTATGTGCTCTACACTGCTGCCCATCTACAGTTTGCTATTGAATACAACAGCCTCCATGCCCAGGACTGAAAAGGGTATTCAGACAACATCCTTAATCTTTGCAAGCACTGTGATATAAACCGATTTCATGGACACCCTGCAGGAATTGCCACTCTCAAGCAGACCTTCAAGACTTGCCACCACAAGGATGTAAGAAGCCAGAACCATCTATTGAATTTGTAGTGACTTGTGAGTCACTTTCTGATATGATACCAGCTGTGATTGATACTATTTCTAGTTTGGTGTCTCTATCCTGCTGGATCCTTCTCTGGAGATGCATACAAAGACTGGAGCGTCGACCTGCAGTAACACCTACATGGCAACCATTGAGCTCCTCCAGCAATGCCTGGTGCCTTTTTCTCCAGCTCTTGATGCCCTTGATGATCAGAACCATGTTTTTTTATTCAATTTTTTGGGTGTGATGGATAAGCCATCTGTTTACAACTTTATGAAGAACTTTGTAGAAATGTTTGATCAAAACTAGATTACATCCCTGTATAATTATGTCTCCAACAAACTAGCTTCTGCATGTCTATGTCTGACCCCTCCATACATGCAATAGGAAATTCAAATTTTCACCATTCCAGGTTTTGCCCCTACATCATCCCTTCCCCCAAACATCACCAAAAGTGTCTGAAGCTGGCAAGTCATTGGCCAGCACTGAGAAGGGAGCACCTGCACTGACCCATCTTGGTCAATGTCTTCCTGCTAGGAAGCCCCTGAGCAAGACAGGTCAGGGAGTGTTTTTTGTGGTCAGGTCCTGGCCATGAACACCCCCTTCCTTGGCCAGGCCTTGCAAGGTCTTCCTGGCAAGTCAGCTCTGGTTGGGCTTAGTGTTTTGAAGGAATAAGGTGGTGGGTTGGGAACGTGATGAGGATATGGCTTGAGAGGGTATATTCTGGGTGGAAAGTGTACAGATGGTAGTCGTACGAGTGTAAGGTACTTCTAGTAGATTGGTAAGTGTAACGACAGTTATGTAAATAATACTAAATAATGTAGTGGCGTCTATTGGTGAACACTAGATTCCAACATAGTGACCCTTGCTGGTCATGGTATGTACAGGTATACCCTGGTTAACTTTGTTTACTAGCTTATTTTTTGGTTCAATTGATACATATACATTTATTGCAAAACAATCCATTATATACAGTATCAATCACATATAAGTCTAATCTACAATTACAAGTATACATTGTATGGAATCTCCATTCTTGGCTGCTCTCAATCCACCTCCATCAGAATCCCTGAGAAGAAAATATGTTGCTGGAAGTCTGACCAACAGTGCACTCACCACACCTTCAAGATCACAAACAACAACTGAAAATCTGTATGCGAACATTCAGAAATATGTTGTGTCATGAGAGAGACTGGACCCAAGGGTTGGAACTTATCAAGGAAAGATCAATAGGGATACTCGACTCTGGACAGCACATTTAAGGTTGGATAGCCAAGGGAAATATCCTGAGAGTTGAGAGTGGTAATGTTGCTCATGGGTGGTGATGATGTCCAATCAGCTGTCATTGTCTTCAGTCATCACAGATATCTCACATTAACAATACTCTCACCATCCAGAGGACATCTCCTTGAATCTGCCCCATGCCATTCTTGTCTCCACCATTGAACTGCCTTCAAATGATCTAGGCTTTGCTTGCTGGATGACAATGTTGTCTTGGGGAAAAATCTGCTTCAAATCAGAGAAAAAGACTGACAAGGTTGGACAGGATCAGGCAGCTATCAACTGTGAGTGTTGAAGTCTGAGATCAAGATCTGCATAGAGGGAGTATCTGAGGCATGTGCAGACATACTAGTATACACTTGGTTGGAATCAGACTTAGGGACAGTTAGTTTGCAGGGTAGCAAGCCAGACACACATTGGAAGTACCTGCATATAGTATTCCCTACTGCTATGAACATGTCTAGGTCATGCTCATATCAGATACTAGCATATATGCACATACAAGACACTGTGCACTACCTTTTCCCATTGGCTCACTCACCAAACAAAGTGTAGTGGGAGCCAAACACAGAGGAAATCAACCAGACAAGTAATAGACAACCAGACAAGTAATGAGTGTGGTAGGAAAAAGTGGTGGTGTTGGTGGAAGGAAGACAAGATGCGATGACAACAATTGCTGATGCATCCCATCATGTACCATGGTGCCATGTCATGGCACATGTCTCTCAGATTTGTCACTTCCACATTTTTTTCCCTCAGTCAGCCAATCACACTTTTCCCTTCCTTTCTCCAACCTGTTCCTTTCACTATGTTCTCTGCCTATGTCACCCTCGCTGTGCTCCCTCCTATTTGCCTCAACATAAGCACTTTTGCTGTATTTGTAAGTTTTCAAAGTAATTATCTGTTTGTAGGGAACCCAGGGAAGGGAAGGGAAGGAGGGTGACCGCGAGGATAAGTTTATCCGGCATTTGCCGCGATGCCGAATCGGCGATCAATCATTCAATCATTCTCGGCAAAGGCCGGCAACTGAGTTATCTCTACCTTGATATAGGCCTGTAAGTAACAAGAATTGCATAGAATAAGTGGTACATCATCACCTGTATAGGAATATCTGCTGGAGCACTATCCCCGCTCGCCTTCTAAACTTTCAAAGACTAATACGGAAATGCTGTGAAATTCTGGATAGATATCTTTTAAGTGGTAGGGTTTCCCCCTCCATGCTTGTGACTTGTCGCTGTACACAGCGGATTAGAACTCCGAGTTCCACTTCCATCTTTACTGGCTCACATCTAACTGGTGCTTTACTCCCCCTACAATGTATTACCCGGTATTCCTTTTGGGCCCTTGCCTAAGTCCGTTTAGTATCTATCCATGTATCCATCTATCTCTGTGCCATTTTACCGTCTGAAACCTTTCGCGCGAAGAGTATTTTTACCCCATTCCTTTCGGAAGGACGAATGTCATATTTCCTTGAGTCGTCGGAGTAAAGAGATCCCGTTGGTCTTGGCAAGGCGGTGTATCTATCCTTTCAGTGGTAAACGCTGAAGATTGACCCTTCTATTCATGCTTCCTTTGTGGCTGAATGTAGACCGGGACTTGAAGTTCTATATGCATATCTCGCCTCTCTTCCCACACGATTAGAAATTTTGCGCATGATTCACAAGCAATTTACTCGCGATCCTCGGAGTCATACTGATGCGTATGATCCATCAGCCGCTAATGTTATGAGAAGCTTCGCTCGGTACATGAGGTCGAAGGGGAATTACATCGGCAACGGTCGGAGGACGAATCAATGGGCCAGTCGTTTACTGAAGAAAAAAAGCGTCAGATTCTGGTAAAAGAGACGGAAGTCAAGGTTCACACATATTGCGGGAATTAATAGATATTTTAGGCTTACCGAATTCTGTCGTTCTATCGGCATTCTCCCCATCGCTCCATCGTATAGCTATCTATAGCATGTGTACATGATTAATGATTAATCATCACACCTGTGGTAGAGCGCACGTTCGCACCCTCTGCGCCCGCTGATCCCGTGGTAAATACCCGAAGTAAATACGAAAGATGATGGTGGAACAACTCGGGATGGGATCTATGATGAGCACTTTCTGAGGGTGATGGCCAGAAAAGGCAGGACGAATTTCATCGCACGATCTCGTGATTTCGGAATTTTCGCGGAGCCAATCCAAATGGGGAACTTATGTGTAGAAAATCCGGCAACTTTCGACCCAAAGTGTCGCATCTCTTATGACGACCACCACCACACCACCTTTTCCCTTACCTTTACCACCACTACGTTCCCCAGTAACGTCCAATGTCGTCGTCGTCATCGTTCCGCAATCATAGAGTTGTCATCGCGTCGCTTTTCTTACCCAATACCATCGTTCTCGGTACAGATGGTTCAGGGAAGTCGACACCGGACAAGCTCGCTCCTCGGACGACGTCGAAGACCAACGGCGTCTCTTCTGCTTTGAAGCCCAAGGAGATAAACATGCCAGAGGTCGTCCTGAGGCTTCAGAATGACAAGACGAAGCCAGCGGTGCTGTCAAGGCCGGCCCCATTGAAGAGTATCGTGGAGGATTTGAAGGATCGAGTGAGTATTGTTGATTACCTTTCATTTTCGCTGGCGTTTCCTTCTGCGAAGCTTTCGCTGTCCTCCAGATTTCATTCTGCTTATAGGCTTCGTCGCTGCGCATTTGTTCTGTCTCATTTCCTGTCGGCGCAGCCCTAGGAGACATTTGTCGTTCAGGAGCGATCATCTTTACCCCAGTGTGGAGCTCCGTCAATGTATACTGACGTACCTTTACAGTCGCGGCACCCTACAGGTGCACCAACGTCACCGGTAAACGAGTCCAGCAACCCATTTTCCAAAATGAACACACCTCCATCGATATCCAAGTCTCCCAGTACAGGCGAGTTGCTGTCTCCAGCGAAGGGGCCGCCGCTTTCCTACAGAACTCCCAACCAACGCCGTTTACGCCGTCGCACCTCTTCTCGTTCGCTCTCTCGACGCGGAGACCAAGTTCCGTATTCCCCTGACCTTGACGGTCCAAATCCTGATTTCCATATTGAACCTAACGCACATTGCAATGGTGGTCTTAAAAATGCCGTGGACTCTGTATCATTCAGTTCGGTTCGACCTCAGATGAGGAAGAAGGTGTGGGTCGGCACCTTGGGCGTGGAGACGGATAGTTGGAGCGACACGCTCCGTCAGCGTACGTCGACGCGTCTTCGAGCTGGAGGTTACGAAAGCGAGGTCGTTTGGGTCGAAGACACCGTGTTTGAAGGCTGCTACGACGAGTTTTGCCACCAAGTTCTGTGGCCTGCCCTGCACTACGCCATTCCTGATGCGCCGAAGACTACGATGTTTTACGAGAGTGCCAGTTTCAAGCAGTACGTCAAGGTGAATCAGAAATTCGCCGATACGATCAAGCAAGTCTGGCGGGAAGGCGATGTGGTCTGGGTTAATGACTACCATCTGATGCTCCTTCCTGCTATGCTGCGAGCGGCAGGCGTGACGGGTCCTATCGGATTCTTTATGCACGTCGCCTTCCCATCGTCGGAAATCTTCCGGTGCCTGTCGGTACGGGAAAAGCTGTTGAAGGGAATGCTTGGCGCCGATTTGGTGGGATTCCAAACGGCGAATTACGCGCGCCACTTCAGGCAGACATGTTCTCGCATTCTGGCTGTCGAGGCGCTCCCAAGAGGTATCCAACTCATGGCCGAGGAAGAAGGAAGCAGTCAGGAGGGTAAAGGAAGGTTCGTTGACGTGGGAGTGTATCCCATGGGCATTGATGTTGCGCTTCTGAGGGAGAGGAGACGCGAACCAGAAGTGTCAGAGTGGATAGCTGTGCTGAAGCAGCGATACGCGGGGATGAAACTCATTGTCGGTCGAGACAAGATGGATGAAATCCAAGGTGTCAAGCAAAAAATTCAAGCTTTCGAACTCTTTTTGCAGAAACATCCCGAGTACCAAGGCAAGGTAAGGACATCTTAATACCATTTCATCATGTTTTCTGAATCTTTTTTAGGTTGTTCTCATCCAGATTGCGATACCTTCAAATGCACCGAGGTCACCGAACGCAGCTACACCCAACTCTGCCCTCACAGATCAGATATTGACCACCGTATCTTCCATCAACTCTCGCTTTTCGACTCTCACGTACCAACCCATCGTGTTTTTACCAACGTCAGATGTTACGTACTCTCAATACCTCGCTTTGCTCACCTGCGCGGACGCGTTTATTGTTACCTCACTTCGAGAAGGGATGGCGCTTCGAACACACGAGTTCGTCGTCCTTCAGGAAGGAAAGGAACGCGGCAAGGAAGGTGTACTTATTCTCAGCGAGTTTACCGGCAGCTGGAGCTTCAGGGGCTTTAGGAGCTGCATCGGCATTAATCCATGGGATAAAACTGGTACAGCCAACAGCATCTACGAGGCGCTTAACGACACTTGTGAGCTGGATATGACTGAAGGGCGGTGCCGTCGGTGGGAAGAGCTTCTTGGCTGGGTTGAAGAGCAGAGCGCGCAGAAATTCGTCACCGGATTTCTAGGTCGCTGCTCACGCGCCTGGCAGGAACATCAGCGGGGGACAGACGGCAATAGCGGGAGCGTAGAAGTGTTAGACAAGAGTAAGATTGGGCGCGTCCTCGTGCAATGGAGGCACTGCAAGAGAAGGCTCGTTCTGGTGGACTTGGAAGGCACGTTGTGGGATCGTGAGAAGTTCAGGTTCAAGATGAAGTTCAAGAAGGGCGTAGACGTGCTGGATCCCGGACTCAAGGCAGCGATCGAAGTGCTCAGATGCCTGAACGCCGATAAACGAAACGAGGTGTGGGTACTCAGTGGTTTGACCGTCCAGGGTGCGCTCGGTGTTGTAGCCAAAGAGTTATCAGACATCGGTATAGTGTATGTTGTTCATCGCCGTGATCTCATTTTCAGAATCTAATCCGATTTTACAGTGCTGAAAACGGATGTTTCATCAAAACGAGAACGCGTCGCGGACAGCCCTCCCAATGGATCAACATGGTTGGGAATCTGAACATGACATGGAAGTCTTCCTGTGTTGAGATGCTCAATTATGTGAGTCCTTGGTCTTGTGGCATCATTCCCACCTGACTTATTCCTTCTAGTTCACTGAACGAACGCCAAATTCGTTCGTTGAAGAGCGCCAGACTTCGGTCGTATGGCGATTCTGGACGGGTGATCCTACGGAAGAATCCGCTGATCGTCAGTGGGCTCGAAGACAAGCTGCCGAAGCTCAGAACCATATCTTCGACAGGTAAGCCATTCTTTGAGTCTATTCAACAGCCATCTCATGTCTTTGCAGTCTAGGCGAACGATATGGCCTCCGGATCATACCCGGTGCGAACAGCTTCCTTGTTCTCCCGAACAATATCTCTCGGTCGACTGCGGTGGGCGCGATCCTGCACCCTGGTGGTCCTGCCCATGCTCCTCTATCTGGAAGGTCGGCATGGACGTCGAACGATCTGGCGATGGAGTCTGGAGACGATCTCGAGTTCGTGTTTGCTGTCAGTGGAGACGAGAAGCTTCTGCGTAGACTGAATGAGCTGGATACAGCCGAGACATGCTCGACAAGCGGCAAGGGTACCGACGCAAAGTGGCAAGTCGATCGGTCGCAAGTTGGCGAATTGTTGAAACTTTTCGCGGGTGTATAGGCGTGGGTTTTTTCTTCTTTTCCCTATAGAACGTGTATTCTTGTAATCGGATATCATGCTACTCGATATGTTGTCACACCACTCAGTTCTGTTATTTTTATGGTATCCTTATACGGACTTCTACATATTCCATGTACGATAACTCATTCATATTTCCACGGAGTACAAGTTATAATGTATCTTAGGCGACACTTTACACGACCAAATATAATACACGATACATTTATGATCAGGAGAGCACGAAGGAAGAAGTTTCTAGGCAATCTGATATCTGTAATAATAAACTGAAGAATTTATTTCTATTCCTTCATAGTTATATTCATTCGGCAAAAAGATCCCGCAACTCATTCTGCACCCGCTGCTTGTCGTCGAAAACAATTCCATGCAGACCCAATGAACGAGCAGAAAGCACATTTTCCGGCCTATCGTCCACGAAAATGGCGGCGCTAGGGGCGGTGTTGGTCGCCTTTAAGACATGCTCATAATACGCAATGTCCGGCTTGCGCTCGCCCGCCTCCCCGGACGTGAAAACACGGTCAAAAATTGACCAATCTGCTGGCTTCGTCTTGAGAACCTCGTAGTCAGGTAAAGAGATATTCGACATAGCGAATACTCTCAGTCGACCTCGCGATTGCTCTTTGAGCTCGCGGATGAGATTGATCATCTGGTCATCCGACTTGAGTGATTCCCGGGCTTGGATAAAGGCATCTTTGACTTCTGAGGGGTCGAAAGAGAACTGTTCCCCCACGCGGTCATAGCAATCCTGCTCGCTGACCTTTCCCCGTTCGTAGTCCTGCCAAGTCGGGGATGCGAGGATTTCGCGTAAGGATTTGGAGGAGATACGGGTTTTGGTGGTAGATGACCAGGTAAAAAGCACGTCCCCAATATCAAAGATGATCGTGTCGAATGTGGGGCTCATTGTAGGTTTCTCGGCAGACTGATTTGAGGCCTGAACTTGGAAGTTGGAAGTAGTACTGCTTATCTAGTCCGACGCATTCGGCATCGAGCGAAGCACCGGCCCTAAGCGGCCCGCTTACACAATCCAATGGACGAAAAAACCAAGAAAAATTTGTTGTTACTATTCATCAACTTTGATATACTTCATCCGTCCTGTACTCTGGGTATCCAGGACGAGACTAGTGGGACATATATTTCAATCACTAGTGCCAGTTCCTAACTCCGTCTTAGTACCATTTCGACTGAGGGGTCGAGTTTGTGCAGATGTTCTTACGTTACAAAGATGCGCTGACAATAATTATTCCCTAGCAGATGCGATCTACTTTCAAATCTATATTCTTTAGCATTCCCACACACACAAGACGGTGATTCGCAAAAACTTCGATCTTTTTCATGTACTTGGGCCTTTTGTAACTCATCAGAATGCCGGTCCTTGTTGCGTTGAATTGTTTGTGAACCTTGAGCACCGAACGAGTGGTAGAATATTTTCAGCTCTATTGGGATTGTCTAGTTGAGTTCTGTTCAATGCCTTGTTGATGCTCATGTTTTCCATTCGCCCGGTTGTACAGCCTAGGAACTGCTTCTTGACTTAAAATATAATACGAGGTGACCCTTGAAGCTATCGTAACCCCATCAATGTATTACCCAGATCTGGAGGCATCGGAAAGTTTCATTGCTACTACGTACGAGGACAGGGCATTAATGGATGACCGTCCACATCAATGACGGGTTTCCGTAAGTGCTCCCTGATCTCTATCTTTACTATTTCAACGCATGTTACTACCCCTTGGAGAAAGTGGCATTTCTGGTGGACTACGGAGCCGTATCGACGATCTGGAGCCACTCTCTTCTTTTGGTACCGCAACAGTATAGTTCCCAAAGCCTTCAGAGCAAAACCATATCATTCCGCGGTGGCATCCCTGGACTGGCCTAGTATTTATCAGGGCTTGGTGTAGCTCTCCAGAGCTCTATGTGACAGGCAAATGACAGGTCATGGACTACTCTATAATCCTGCAGCAGTGCAGTCTAGCCTGGAGACATGGGTATTGCAGTCCCTACCCAGTTCGTCTCCGTGTTCAATCTAGTAATTCCCACAAGAAACGCGTTATCTACTATGTTCGCTGCGATCAATCCCAAAACAGGCGCATTACCAGAATCCAGTTCTTCCCTTAGCCAGTTAGACTCCGACACTTACCACGCTTGGAATCTCATCGGAACGCGTTAGTCATCTGTCAAACCTGATCTCTGAAGTTGATGAGTTTGCACAGAAAATTATTGTCTTTATCCTGGAGATCATGATTGGCTTAGTATCGTCTCGACTAGCTATACCCGTGCTGTCGCCTTCTTGGAAGGCAAAGTCGTCCCCACCGGGCCAATGAACTTCACTAGCTGCAGAGATTGCGGTCGTATAGGCGGAGGTGGATACAACGCAGAGGGAAATGCAATTCTTTCCAAGGTGCGTTCCGTCTTTCCTTCAGAAACACGTTTGACATCATAGCAGGTGCTTTTGACATCTAACGAATTACATGGGTGACTCGTTTCTCTCCGTAGCATGTGCTACCATGCTCAAGGCAAAGTATGTATAACGAGGCGTTTATGTTGGAAAGCGCGGGAATGTATCGAGACAACTTGACATCGACTCTTTACCCCCACTGGCAGGATGCCAACTAGTTCGCTGGTTTTTTATAATCTGACCCTTTCGGACAATCAGAAAGTCGCTATAAGTGAAAGTCTTGGAATAATTTAAGACCGGTAGTTCCCGAGCTCCAGGGTACTATCTCGCCATTTATCAGTGGATCTGATCTGAGTGAGAGATATCTGAAAAGCGATGATTCCGAAGTTGATTGTGGCTCCCGTCGATAGCTCCAAACCCGCTTTGAAGCCGGTCAGGACAACTGAGCATTGGATCTTTTGCTCCGGGAATGGGGTTGCATGTTATACACAAACCTATCCGTGCAAAAGTACCTTACTTGAAGGATTCACGGCCAACGGTTCTCTCGGGTACGCCGTCGTTCCATTGTTTTCGTATTTGACTGATTTTCACCTCAGATACCAATCTTCCAGAGGATACAACCGTGATCCTTCATGTACGTCGCATGCGCATGGATAGTCTTCTGGACCTACTTCTGCGCTAACATTCTATATCGTGGGATTGACTCCGATTGACCATCGCATCACCTCGGAGTGCAACTTGGCCTGTGAATCTGCCTATAAATAGAAGTCTTCCTGGTGCTGAAGGCGGTTTTGAAACCTCGCTGGGATGGTTTGGCGTTAGATGGGCGTTGCAGAACAATCAATTCTTCATGGAGATCAATACTCTGGAAGGGACCAATGGTCTAGTGAACTTGCTGCCGAAGCCAGGCTCTGTCGTCGTTGACGAAGTTGCTGTCGGACATTATGTTAAACGGAGGGAGACATACTGTGGTAATCCTCAGCTAGGCATGTTAGGTATTTGTATGTCGGAGTACCCCCTCGAATTTAAAAGCGACGTAATGAAATGCGGGTGTTATTGTGACTGGTACATCAGCAATCAGTAAAGATAAGTGGTACAAATCGGTCGTGTGCGTGGAAGAAAAATGTCCGTGATGTGCAAAAGTGTGCAAAAAAAGATAATTGTCCCCGACTGGCCCGTAAATATCTTATACCAGCCTAATAGGAAGCGAAATCGTCATCAGAAGTATTAAGTCCATTTACAGAGTCAAAACCCATCCCAACATCGCCGCCAAGACGCCAGCTGAGCCTAGCTCAAGCCTGGAAGCAGAGTTGAAGCTACCAGTGGAGGAAGCAGAAGCAGACCCTGCAGAGGATCCGGACGCTCCGATAGAAGATCCAGTGACAGAACCTGAAGCACTGGCGCCAGATGAGATCGCGGATCCCGTTCTGGAGGGAAAGAGCGGTCAGAAGAGACCGGTACGTTGCGGAGGAAATAAGCCGACTCACGTTGTTGCGCTTATCGAACCCGATACCGTGGGCGCAGTGCTTGTTGCAGTTACGCTAGCACTTGTCAACGAGGTCGTTGCTGCAGCAACGGAGAAGTCGCCCGACTGAGCGAAGACGTCGTTGATGTTGGAAATGTTCACCAGCTGGATTGTAAAGCCATCTCTATATCAGGCCATATCAGTAATGTGATACGAACAACCGGGAGAAAGAAAGAGAAAAGGGTTATATGGTCTATTGTTACGGTCGACTATTTCCGGACCAAACGAAAACGAAAGCATACGCACCCGGTTGGAAGTTGAGGCAACGCCAAAGTTATCGACTGAAGGTTCGTATCCACATTGTTTGCAATGGCGAACTGTCGATTGAACCCTTGATTAATCAGCTCGATGGAGAACGTATCGGGGTCGCCGGCGGACGTGGTCCATGTTACTGTGATTGCTCCTGCAGAGGTGACAGTGGTGTTTGGGCTGTTGACGGTAAGCGCATGGACGAAAGGAAGGACGAGAAGGGAGACGAAGGCCAACATGGTGGACGGTGTTTGGGTGGTAGGGCGACCAAAAACGACAAGGCCATTGTATTTGAGCAATTTACCACGTGGGCGCGGCCCTCGCCTCCACGGCCCCTTCTCGTGTGCACGGCCTTACATATTTAGGCCGCTGAGAGTTCTGAACAGTTTCTTCGGATACGAAGTAATTCATTTTAAATGAGATGTGGCCCTTGGATACAGAACTACTCGGCATGGAGAGAGACGCTCACCATTGGGGGTAGCATGAGTTGGTAACTTGGTATCTATTCGGATTGAAACATCAATGAAGCTGCACATGATTCATTGAAGTGTGTTACTTACCTGCTTGGAATACCCTGCACAGCACTGCTTCCGATCTTCTGAAGACGTATTGAACGACTTGCTTCCCACAAAGCGCAGTCAATAGCGGGACACGTTTCCCGGTCGGCTACGAATGGCCTAGGAAGCACAGGCCATTTAACTCCATGATATTTTAGATCTTCCAAGCCGTCGGGTCCATGGTACGGGGCTGCACCCCTAGCATCCGGGAATTTGAAGGTACTTGGGCAATGAGGACATTCGGTAGGCGCTGCGCATCCGTCATCGTGAAATGAGGAAATGAGTTAGCATAAAGTTGGGTGGAAAGTCTATCCTTCGCAGGTCACTGAGTGAGCAGAACACGTCAAAGATCCCGATACGCTGACAACATGAAAATCTTCTTAAGCCACACATGGTAAACTGGCTTGGCATGAAAGAGGATCAGGAGGCACGAATCCGGGCCTAAGTCTGCTAGCGTTTCCCAGTCTTCCTCGCCATGACCAACGACAGCCGCCACCGGAGTTTCACCCACCCTCTCTGATCCGTCATCTCCAAGTAGTAGATTCGACGCCTTTACGCAAAAGCGGAATCTTGATTGTGTAAAGATACAGAACGGGGCAGTTCGTACCGCAGAGGGCAGTTTTCACAAGCGCGTTTAATCTGCTACCCGCATTGATACAAGAGCGTCCTCCTCGCTGTCACCACATTGTGCATATGCAGAAGGTACGGAGAGATGAACTACTGGGGTATGGTAAGGCTGGAACTTTACACTTTAGATCCAATGTAACGAGAATGGATAAGTGTCGGTACATTTGAGAAAGGGTAGGGATGTTCAGGCCTCGGTCGCAAAGCAATGAAGGTGAAAAGATGTCTATCTTGTCTGCAGAAGTCGCAATAAACCATGGATCCATCGTCGGGATCTATGGCACTGTGAATCGTCATGAAGGGTACGGTGGTGGCCTGGTGGAACGCAGGAGGTGTAACGGCTATCCAAAGTTTGCTCGATTGCTGGCATCATGTCTGCCACGTACAGGGAACGCCAGCGTGTATGCGATCCAGATGTCCAAAGAGGCGTATGTAGGACAGGAAGCTCGCCGTCGTGTGCCGAAATTGACAGCATGTTGGTGTAATTTAATTTTTACGCATACTGTTAGGTATTTTCAGAGAAGAAAAGGATCAGACATGGAAGCGCATACCTTATTCCCATTGTGTCAGATAGCAAATATGAGTCTTCCAGTGTCGAGTAAGCCCTAATATCGCGTGAAATTTGGTATATATGGCCAAATTATTGCGTATCCTAGTACAGGCCTAGGCCGCCTAGCAGTATTACGGTAAGCATTTTTTTGGGACCAGGAAGGAGGTCAGACGCACGTTATCCCTAGAAACTCAAGGCGACCAGCAGAAAAAAAGGATCCTTGCCGTCCTGAATGCGTGGTTAGATGCCGCCGCTGAGCATCGAAACCCCGAGAATTGGTTTGAGGAGAAGCGAACGGAGCATTTCATTCTGTGCCAGGTCTCATTGTCGTCTCCACTATGCCCATCATGTCGACGTCGAGCATTCAAATGATCTCGCGGTATTCGAGCTCGTGGAAGGTTCGGTGTGGTGCATTGAAGTGGCGATGGTGGTGGTAAGAGGTCAAGTAAGCATGCGGGTGGTCCAATTTGAAATCCTCCCGTACTGAATGACTTACTACCTACGTCCACCTCGACAACGGTGATACCACCGTACTCTCCCACTGTGTCTATATCGACCTGGGGGGGACATTCTCGCCTTGGCGGCTTTACCTCATTCTTTTTGAACGCTTCAATAGCCGAGGATACTGACCACTCTGTGGAACAAACTCAATGCACTGCCAGCCTTTCAGGACCGAAGGTGAGCTCAAAAATCTCGTTTCTTCTCCGTCATATCCATCCGACAACAGTCCATAGGATATCGCCGATTCCAGGTCGCGCATATATGCACTTAATTGTGTGATTTTTGGAATATACACCCATTGTACAACCAAGGCATCATCATGAGGACCACTGTGATATCCTGGGAGGGGATTAGCTAAATACCCGAAGGCAGGAATGGTATGCTCTAGCCTACTGTTTCTGTCGTCGCTGGCTCATTCATCCAAGTCTAGTGCGCCTTGACGGCCGCCAAGAAGACTCTGATATCGTCAAATACTGGTTTACCGTGAATCATGGGGCCCGAGAACCGGTACAAACGGACTCAGATTCGTGGCGAGCATTCCAGCGAACGACAGATACCGGCAAGCGGCACCCACGACTCCTTCACTTTTCTCATTCTGTTACGCCACTTTAGTGTTGTTATCGTGGTTCTCCTGATGTTACCACCCCGGCTGGAGCACTAAGTTCTGCATATACCCATGCCATCGCGGTCGTCGATAGGGTAAACCGATATCCCGACGTCACTGAGGTTTTCACGATCTCTGCAGAGAGTACGTCCACATGTTTGCAATGTATCTTTCTTACCTCAATCATAGGTTCCTGTGGACTGGCACCGTGTAATAAAACTCCTCATTACAGGTTCTTGGATACAGTGTATCGTGAACGCCGGAACCCTCAGGCTATCTACGAACCCGCGTATCAATATCCAATCGACAGCTTTTTTGTGCAACGTTTAGCAACTTCTATGGCAATCGATCTGTATGAAGGGCGCCAAATATAACTTATCACGCGCACAAGATACAGTGCCGGCTTCGTTGTTAGTGTCGCTGTCATTTCATGGATGCGTGGCTAACTCCTGGGACAGAAAGACCCACATGCTCATGAAAGTTGTCCACAGCAATGATGTCCTAGTCCTGCAACAGCTTGTCTGATACTTGGTTACTTCTAAAACGAACTCGGATTGTTCTCAAAATCCATCTACCTCAATGAAGGTCATGTGTTTTGATGCAAGCGCGTCGCGGATAGTAAATGCATTGTTCCGCTTATGCAGTGGCATCCGACACTGACGTTTGTGACGCTTGCAGACCGTATCAAGGCCTGGCTTTGGCAATACGCTGGCTAGGCGCGTTGACAATCCGAGATCGTCATACTTCTATGACTCTGCAAGTCGAAGTCTTTCACTGACGGAAGGGTCGATGGATCAATATGACCAGGGAACATCGCAAACATCGACGCCGCATTCTCGCAGCGATTCGCATATCCCTCAATTTTCTCGAAGCTGCCGGCACACTTTCCCTACCGTCACCGTCACCGTCACCGTCAACAGCGTATCACCGAACTATCAGATTCTCTTCAAATCCTCTTCGTTGCCTCAACGTTCGTCGTATCCTAGCAATGTTCACCATTTCCTCTATCTCCGGCACCACTCTCGAATCTGTAGGGATTATCGCTCTCGCCGACCTTTCCACTGTCTCAGAGAGAATAGCTCTGATGGGAACCGCGTCCTACCTCAATTCACCTTGTTGTCGCACCAGGCATGCATCAGCAGCAGTCAGCCGTCAAAATCTATGACGGTGAATTGCCAGAGACCGGCTCGATGACCAACGGATATGTCTTTCGAGTCGAGAATCCAGCTACCGTCAACTATCCACGATATATTGGCCGTACCAGCAAACTCGTCACCGTCGACGTATCTTTAAAACCTACACGCAACTGCAGTCCATTTCCGAATTGATTCTGCGACCTCGATTTATCCCCACCCAACACTTCCTTCCTCGTCTCTGGGATTCACGCGACTCTCCTATACCTCCCGTGCTCGATACTTACTATCATCGTTCTTTGCGCTCCTCGGCGTGATTAGGGAGATTGGTGGGCAGTTGTAGTCTTGGAGACGCTTGTGCCCGCTAGATTTATCGTCGTCATCATCAAGAGGAGAAGCGGGAAAGGAAGGAAGACCGGGGAAAGAGTCGGTGATGTCGACCTCCTCATAGTGCCGAGCCAGGATCGGTGGGTGCACCTGAAGGAGACGATAAACGATCTCAAGGCAGTTTGTTACGGGTCAGACTTCAGAAGAAAGCTTTGCTGTAGCGTTCGCTACGCTGTTTGTCTACGCGTCTGCCGCTCTCGTTGGAAACCCATCGACGGTGGGAAGCCTGCTCAGTCTGCTTGCTGCTCTGCTCTGCCGTTCTATTGATCCTGCGCAACTCCTCGACAGTGTTTGCAGATGTTCGATCATGTTACACGGAGCAAGGGAGATCTGACGGACTATCACCAGATATTTGACATGGTAAAGGGCCTCATTCGTGCAAGTGGAAGGGGAAACTAGGTTGCTGACATGCGACTGATTAACGTAATGAATCAAATACTAAACTCAAGTTTGCCGATAAAACCAAGGGCTCGAGCATCTCTGGAGACGATGGTAGTAGTGTTAACACTGCTAACTTGGATCCTTAGTCCTTGAAGTATGTACTGCCAAAACCTTTTCTTTTACTGTATTTTCACGATCATCACGCAGCTATAAAGAAAGAGGACAGATTTTGCACATTGACATCGGTACAGAAACGAGCGCAAGCAACGGTGTCTGGGAAATGTCGAGGAACGGGGTACCTGCAAAATTGTCAAAAATTGGCATTCGCGCCTCTTAATTGCTCTTGATAAAGAACTACCACTATCCAGCTGTACTTGGGTACATTGACAATGGCGACCATGCAATATTTAGGCCACAGCAAGCTGCTGCTGCATCTCCGTCGTCCTATTTGAAGCCTTCTTGCTCTGTGACCACCATTTCTGCCTTTCAGGGCCGGGGATAGTGACCATTTCGTCGAGCAAGCTCGATGTACGCGCCAGCCTTCCATGACCAAAGGCAAGCCCAAAAATCTCCTCGACGAGAACGACGTCAAGGAAAGTCATTGGGAACCGTGACATCTGCAATTGCTTGGCACACCGCACCCTGACTGGTATTCACATGTTAGTCGATTCTAATTGCTATGCTTGCACTTAAGCGTAGTTTGGATGTACAAAGTGTCTATGCCTAGGTATGCTGATTTCGTATCTACACCTTGATCGTTTTGATAATCGTCTCTCCCTCGAAGACTCCCTCAATGGTCCCCTCTAACGTTGGCTAGCAGTCTGTTTAGATGACTGGTTCTTGGCTCTCAATTGGTGGGGTTTTCGGGCGCTTGGGACATTGATTGCCGTGGCAACGGCCAAGCCTTGTGCCAAGGGCGCTTGGGTATCGGATGCCGAGATTCTGTCTACGAGGCGTCAAGGCCGCGTATCAGTCGACCACAGCATTTTCCATTGTTCAGCAATTTTCAATACACTTTTTTTTCCTTGTCGCCCATCTTAATAACACTCTAGTAGCACGATGGGTGCTAGTAGATTTACTGATAACTCCAGTAAGTACTACGCACGCAAGATTAATACTTGACTAACTCGTAGGACAGAGATACCCACAAACACTTTGCTGTTGTCCATGGCGGTGCCAACCTATGTTCACAGCAGTCTGATAAACCCTGATACTTGGACATCTTACAAGTAAGGCGCCTATCGAAGCAATCAATTCGCTTAAGAGGCCTAGTGTTTTGATGCAAGCGCTTTGTGAATATACGGCTAGACTCTATAATTGACTTAAGCACTGGCGTAAGTCTCCCCTTAACATTGGCGTTTGTAACGCTAGAAGACTATATCGAAGGTTGTCCTCTGCGGGCCAGTTGATCTTTGTGATAATATTGAATGCATTGGTTAGGCGTGTTGGAAACACGAGGTCGTCGGAAGCTAGTCCTGTGATTGAAGCAAGGGTTTCGATGATAAATGAATTGGAGGTTGCATTCCCACACTGCTTAGGGCATCCCTGATCTCTCGGAACAGCCCTACAGCCATCAGCAAGAGCATAATACTGTCATGGACTACCAGATTCTTTTCGTTGCCTCAACATCCGTCACGTCCTTACCATGTTCAACACTTCCCCTATTGCAGGCATCACCCTCGAATCTGCTGGGCTTGTCGCTCTAGCAGATCTGTCCACTGTCGCAGTGAGAACGGCTCTGACGGGAACGGCCTCTTACCTCGATGTCCTTGTCCTCGCACCAGGCATGCATCAACAGCAGTCCGCCGTCAAAATTAATGACGGTGAATTGCCAAACACCGGCTCGATGACCAACGGATACGTCTTTCGAGTCGAGAATCCAGCTACCGTCAGCTATCTACGACATATCGGTCGTACCGGCAAACTCGTCACCGCCGAAGTATCCCTAAAACCTACCCGCAACTGCAATCCGTTCCCGAATTGTTTCTGTAACCTCGATCTATCGCCACGCAACAATCCCTTCTTCGTCTCAGGGATTCGCGCAACTCTCCTGTACCTCATGTGCCCGATATTCACTATCATCGTATTTGCACTGCTAGCCGCTATTAGGGATTGGTGGGCGGTTGTGGTCTTGGGGATGCTTGTGCTCGCCAGATTTATCAACGTCGTCGTTATCAAGAAGAGAAGCAAGGAAGGGTGGAAGGGCAAAAAAGAGCCGGGTGTCTATGGTGACCTGTTCATACTTCTGAGTCAGGATCGCTGGGTGCGTTTACAGGGGTTGGTGGACGATCTGAAGACGGTGACAGCTGGCCATTGGTTGCGGGGTCAGACTTCAAAAGAGAACTTCGCCGTAGGGTTCGCTACGCTGTTGGTCTACGCGTCTGCTGCTCTCGCTGGAAACGCATCGACCGTAGGAAGCCTGCACATAGCTTCCCTGCTGCTCTGCTCTGCCGCTCTATTGAGCCTGTGCAACTCCTCGACAGAGTGTCTGCAAATGTTCGGGTGTGTTGTGAAGAAGAAAGGAGCTCGGACGGACTATGCTCAGAGGTTGGACATGGTAAAGGACCTCATTCGTGAAACCAAGAGGCACGATTGGGCTCTCGCAATGGGGCTGATCAAGTCTGAGGAGGAGGCTACTATTGGGGAACCCGATTTCGCCGACGAAACCAAGGGCATGGACATCCTCGGGGACGGTAGTAGTATTAGCATTGCTCACTCGGATCCATAGTCCTTGAAGTACTGCCAAAAAAAATATCTTGTAGTTTGTATTTATGATCTTCACGTACAGATTCCACATAATTCCGGCAATGCATGAATTTCAGTCCAGCTGTACTTCGGTACATCAACAGCGGTGATGATGTAACGCCTCGTATCCGGATCATGTTCAGCTGCTGCATCTTTGGAACTTCCCATCGCGCTGTGGTCTTACCAAGATGGTAGAGAGAACTATGGAAGCTACGAGTCTTCGATTGATCTGCGAGGTGTACCAGAACAAGGTTTTGCTGAAGTACCCATACCATACCAAAGCGACTGACATAAATACATGGGTGATATGTGTGCGATGCCGTCAGACGTCGATCGTACCGAAATGACTGCAGTAGAAGTACGCAAGTCCTCAGCTTAATCCTCGAAGGGCGTTAGAACACAGCCAAGTCCTTGCGGGAGTTCGTAAGGAGCCCTACAGCGAAACAAGGTCCAAGGGGACGCTTCGATTATATGAAGGCTCGTTGAAAATCTCGTCGATGTGAAGCAGGAAGTCAGGCATGTTTACGAAAATGATAGGAGGAGCTAGAGGATTTTCAAAATTAAATCCCAATCGGAACAAAGATGCGGGATTAGACCCAATTAACGTCATGACTCGGACGATGATAGGGGAAATTGTTGGGCGCAGGCACACCCCTGCATCCTGATTTGCATCTGATTTACCAAAGCAACATATACACATGGATCAATAAAATAGGCTAAATCTATTATTTGGAGATGGATAGATAAGTTTAGATATACGCCAACAGTGGCATTCTAAATGCTCGAAGGTGATGGTCAAACGGTAATCAGCGTCCGACTGGAGCTCTCCAAATGATGTGTAACAGAAGATATCACCGGTGCACTGGTCGGACGATTTTCCATTACCTCGTCCTCAGTCCAGTGAACATCCTTGTTAACGTCCTCTTCTCCCGACTTCAATATCTTTCCTTGGAAGAATGCCGTGGCTGTAAAGATGGTTAAGACTAACCATGTGATGCACATGAGAATCGTCATGACGAGGTGGAACATGAAAAATCCCTGGACTGCGAAGATATCACCGAGGAGGCGTGTAGCGTTTATCCATCCCACTTAGAGAAAAGGAGATTTCAGCCAACTTCACATTCAAGAGCTGATAACGCGCACCATTCGGGAAAGTCATGGCCCAGCCTGGATGTCATAAGTATACGTGCATCAGCGACGAAACAATGTAATGAGGAGATCGGTACGCACAAGTAAGAATCTCATGCATTCGTCCCTTGAATGGGTATCGGTAGGTAATGACGCCAAGAACAAAGAAGAACAGCGCTAGCCCGTAGAGCAGCAGGCTTGCCATCACGCTCGCTGAATACCAGACATCGCCTGCAACCTCTGTAATGTATCCGTGGGCAGAGAGGCTGTACGAAAATTAAAACGCGTGAGATATGAGATATGAGTTCACAGTACACACATCGATCTTGCATGGTCACCAAGGCTCATCAATGTAAGTGCGGAGAACCCGGGCGGACTACACGCGACAAAAGCGAGATTCGACTGTGAACTCTGCATGAACCCGTTCTAAGTAGATTGTCAGTCTAATGCCAGTCTCAGCTCTTGGAATTATTGTACACACGATCATAAGTCTACGCATATTTAGCAAGGCTGACCGAACAGAATACTGAAGACGGACCGAATAATATAAATGGAAAGAAAGAAGAAAGCCATGAAGAGCCCGAGACCTGGTGGAAGCGTTGGTGCGATGAGCTGCGTCAGAAGCCGGGGGTACTTCACCATGAACAACGTAGCCGACGAGTAAAACGCCAAGAGCCCCTGCATCGGGCGCATCGATCACCCTCAGGGTATTAGCTGACACTAGCCCTGTCAACATCTGCGAGAATAAACACCATCAGATCCAACAGACGGCGGGCGCCCTATCATCGTCACGCACTAATGGGAATACCTAGACAACTGTTCATTCACCATGAACAAAAATATACGAAATGGGCGCTTACCGGAAATGCGCATGAAGGCGCAAGATCCAGCAGGTCGCGGGGCTGGCTGAAGGTTATTTTTATCATGGGAAAACATGTTGCCATTGCAATGGCCAGATATACCCTATCCGTCGGTTATAAGTATCTATATCCGAGCGGCGAGCACATTACTGACCAAAATAATGCATAAATAAAGTTTGAACTGACATGGCCATAGGCAACGTCGTAGTTGATAGTGCCGACGATTATGGTAGCAAACGAAACGGCCTATGAAGTAGTTTGAGAAGAGTACTCGCCGGCCGTGGGGAGAAGAAAGACTTGCCATTAGAGGCACGGATATCCCATGTATCGGATCCTGAAGACGGGACCATGCATGGCGAGGGAAGGCTGCATGAATAAACCACGATTGTCAGAAAAGAATCCCTAAGCATGCAGGGGGAGAAACGCACAAATAGCTTGTATGAAGAGCATGACCATGTTCACAAGAAACAGAGAAATGCTGAAGACAAAAAACACCATCTCTATCCTCGACACAAACGCAGGATGGCGCTTCAGGTCTGAGAGCGTCATAAAAACTGCGCTCGTACCCATCACAATGGGGAACTACATAGATGAAAATTTTGAGTTTAAAATCCATGGATCGAACAGGAGACTTACGGCCTGCCATGACCACCCATGAATGCGTCGTGAGATACCACTCACTTGTGAATCCTGAGGTGCTCGCATATCCTGTTGGTTGCTAGACTGTGTCAATGTGCTCATAGGATCGCTCGCGAGCATCTATTAGAGAAGAGGTACCGTGGGAGTGGGCAGAACAGAAAGGATGTGGGGGTTGTAGACACAGAAAGCAGATCGAGCTTTAGAGTCGCCCATTTGACTTCTAGACTCCTGAGATCTGAATCTATACTTTTAAAACAAGAGACATACGACATGAGTTCGTCATATGAACACTGAACTTGGTCAATATGAGGCTGTTCACTTGAGTGTGCAGAAACCACGTTTCTTTTGGTCTTCAGGAGCCGTGTTTGTTGGAATTGCTTTATCTAGGTTGCGAAGCGCCTTCTGTTCTGTCGTAGTTGGATGGTTATGGTTTGGGCTCTGGTATTCGGGAACAATACATACCTGCATCTGTATGTACAAGTCGGTCGTCTAGACTAGGCCGAAATACAAGTTTGATCTGGGACTTGTGTACCAGCAGATTATATTAGCGATGTAAGCTGGGTTACATTTAGCCTTAGGCCAAGCCTAAGGAATGTAGTAATCAAAAAAATATTGAAGGGCATCTGAATCGGTACACACCTTGAACCAAAGATATGTACTACAAATTGTTATATCAACGATGAAGAGCTGTGGTAATTATTGTGAGAAATCACTGAAGGAAACAAGGGGAAGAGCAACCTGAACGAGTTTAGATGATAGGTGCTTCTTTGCAACACCGAACCACCGAACCACCGACAGCTCGAACTGTCCGGAGTCCTGCCGGTGTAACATCCTATTAATTGTCCCAACTCCGCGTGGAGGCTACACTGTTACACGGCCGCAAGCCGTCTTCTTCACTCCCACTATGCTTCGCCATCGATGGGTCCGTTTTGGGGACCATTCCTGCACACCCATCAATGCCAAAGGACCTAAATAGTAGCATCCGAGTACACGAATGACACAGTGGAAGGGGACTAGCTCGCGAAGGTGGGTAACGAATGGTGATGCTTAGGAGGTTAAATTGAGGTTAAACTTAGAGCGATGCCCTCGGGGCCGCGCGATCGGACGATGCCGATATGCCAGGTTTGCCGATGTGCCGGATATTGCCGATTTCGGCGCTCCTTTCCGACCGTACTTACTTACCACCACGAGTATCCTTCACACTCTACTGCGCCGCTGGCCAGCGCCTGAGTCCACAAATTACCGGCACAAGATCATTTCCGTAATGTCTGGTGTCCTCGTGCCCTGCTACGATGTTCATTTACAATGTCAGCAACATGGCATCTGATTCTACCTGTTCAAGTCGATTGAACATATCGAGATTTGGGACACTTCGCTAACAGTACAGCATAGACACGAAATAAACATTAGTCCAGCTTGGACTCGTGTCTTCCGCATTTGCAGACGCCCAACTGGATAGCGTAAGACTATCGAGAGTTACGGTCAGCCAACTGATGCGTTGCCATCGGTTATCCTGCATCGGGAGCCCGATCGTCAGAGATTACGGCTAGGTGCACGACCGAGCTGGATCCAATCGTCTTGTTCCCGCTATTGTACGGACGTGAGCGCTAGCCTAGCCCAATTGCTCTCCGGTTCAGGCTGTCAGGGTCCCCATTATTGTGCGTCGTAAAATACCCGATCGAACCGACAACGACGATTAGTATGAGGGCCCACTTCGTCGGTTTTCGATACGACGTCTCGAATGGTTTCTAGTGCTTGAAGGTAGATCTACCATCTAAAGGTTTTCGAAGCCAAGACGCGTCAAAGTAATGGCGATCGCTGGGGTGCTATGCGCAAATGGGAAAAAGAACGGTTGTCGCGATTACTACCAAGGATTATGACTATCAGCCACAAATACTTATGTTCCTACTCGTTTAATACGCATCTGGCAGGCCCCTGGGCCTGAACTTAGACTTCAGTTCTCCAATTCATAATCATGGGTCATCGTGGCTTGATAGACGCCGAGCTAAGCTGCGGGGTCTGGACTCAAGGACAAGAAAATCTCTTCCGTGATGTTCAAAGTCGACTTGCAACAAGGTGCCAGGTAGTAAGTAGACATCTACCCGCAAATTCTCTAATGAGACTGAAGCACAGGAGTAAACTGGAAACAGTACGTCCTGCCAGTGAGCTCCTCAGTTACAGTAAACCTCATCAGTCGTTCCGACCTTGGACGGTAGTAGTAGCGCTAAGGATCCGAGTCAGTAATGCTCATGCCTTAGCCCTCGAAGTACTGTCAAAGCACTTGCTCGTAGTTTGTATTTTCAATCTTCGCGCGACTACCAAAAAAGTTGTAGATATTGTACATATCCGCGCAATTTCAGCAATTCAGGGTTGATCCAGGACGAAAAATCGATGTACAATGTCTGGGAAATGCCGAGGATCGGAGTTGCTCCAAAAAAGGAAGTTCGCGTCTCTTAATAACGAACCACCATCATCCAGCTATACTGCGATACACCGATAGCGGCGATGATGCAGCGCGCGATATCTTCTCTACAGCAAGATGCTGCATCTCTAGAGCTTCTCATCGCTATGTGGTCTCGTCCAAGAAATTGTAGAGAACTGGAACCGGTACGCCCGGAGGTCCTCAGTAAATCCTCAGTCGTTCTGACCTTAATGTACAGTCAGTATTCCTTGTATGTGGGCTTAAACTCTTCAGAGCTCTGATGGATTTTGATTTACGGAGATACCGTCCTCGAAGTCTATCATTCAGTGCACCCACGACTTGTCTGTGAACGCCTGAGATCTTAGAAGCCAGAATACAAGGTTATAAGGTGTAAGCGTTGTCTTTGTGTACTATCTCATAACATTAATTATTTTCAAAAGCTATTTTCTCTCTTCACTGGATTTGAATGCCGTCTTCACGGGCCGCGGTACTACAGACAATTCATGGGTATGTGTATATGCTGTTATAAAGGATGATGGTACGTACTCAGTCGGTTCTGTAAATCCAGCATTCTTATTCATCACCAGGCCATTTGACGAGGCGTATCCTTGGTGTATCTCTGTGACGATTCAACCTAACACCGACCAACATACCCGCTGTCTCTGAGGGCAGAGGATGGTCCTTTCGTCTCCCGTTAAAGAACTGAGCAATGATACCCTTCCACGGTAGCTGGCGGTCCTTCTTGTAAGTTCACTTTCATGCAAGCGTGCTGATGTTTATTCACCTGAACGTAGGAACGTCTTCAACATGTGAAAGCGGTAATAACCCACGAAAACAACAAAGCCTATTCGTCGCTGAACTTCGTAAACATGCTGGCATATCACCGATGGTTTAGCCTCCATATACCTTACAGCTTCTTGAAACACGTTTTTCAGATCTCCAGCCTTCCGAACAGAGCTCTCATTTCACTCACCGAAAAAGGAGATGCACGGTTGCTCTTCACGGAAGTCTCGACCTGCGGCTTGATACTACAACCCTCTAGTGTTTTCCAGACGCCACGACGCGAATGCGTGACCAATGATTCCCATGGCCAATCTACTGTTCCGCAGGATGGTAATTCAACGGTACCTCCAAAACATGGACGATCGGGGGAGGATCGTCAAGCCGACCGAGTCCGCCAGCAGAGGCTTTAGTTGGCTTTGCGCGTTCCACAGATGACATCTCGATTGTCAGCTACAACGTAATTAATTGGATGCGCACTCCATCAGCATGTTGTTCTCATGTTTTTCGTGCTTCAACTTCGTTTGCGGCAGATGGAAGTGTTTTTAATGAATGGATAGGGCAGGACTCGGAGACATCTGCTGCAATATCACATACACATATCATTGTCGGTATATTCTTTGTCCTTCCCTGGCGCAGCCGGTACATGTTCGACACACTCATCTCCAACCGTACAGTATTTTACTTTGCCTCGTTCTCTCTTGTTTCCTAACTCCCCCTAGGTTTCTGCCATGTTCAGAAAGTCCTTTATCTCAAACCATATCACCCTTGAAGCGGCGGGACTTGTTGCCCTTGCAGATCTCTCTACTGTCGCCATGAGGACGGCTCTGACAGGCACGGCATCCTATCTCGACGCTCTTGTCCTCGCACCAGGATTGCATCAACAGCAATCCGCTGACGAGGTTAACCATGGTGAACTACCGACAACGGGTGCGATGACTACCGGATATGTCTTCCATGTAGAGAACCCTGCTACCGTTAGATACCTCCAAACAATCGGTTGCACTGGTCACCTCGTCACCGCCCGGGTATCCCCAAACCCGTCCCTCGACAATGAATTATCCCCAGCGAATCGCCTAATCCAGTCCTTCACAGTTGCTGGGACTGCCCCGAGTTTACTCTACCTCCTGTGCCCAGTATTGACCATCTCTGTGTTCGCGCTACTGGGCGCTATTGGGGACTGGTGGGGATTTGGGGTGCTGTGGATGCTTGTGGTCGCTAGGTTGATTAATGTGGTCATCATCAGGCAAAGGAGTGTAAAAGAGTGGAAAGGCGCAAAGGAACCGGACGTCCAGGGTGACCTCCTCATCCTGCTGAGTCAGGATCGCTGGGTACGCTTGAGGGGGTTGGTGGACGACATCAAAGCTGTGACAGCGGGCCAGTGGCTGCGAGAAGCCGTCGGTACACGAGAGCTATGCTACTGCGTTCGCAACGCTACTGGTCTACGTGTCTGCTGCTCTGGCTGGCAACGCAACAAAAGTGGGGAGCTTGCTTATCGCTTGCTTACTGCTTTGCTCCGTCGCTCTCTTGGGTGTTTGCAACTCCAAGACTGGAGTGCTTGCAAATGTACGATCGTGTTGTACGTACCCACGAGGAGCCAAAGAAGTATAATCGGAGGTTGGAGATGGCGGCGGACCTCATCATAGAAACTGGGAAGAAAGACTGGGCGATTGCCATGGGCCTCGTCAAGGCTGACGAAGTGGATACCATTATCGAGATATACAAATCCCCGTCGAACCAAACTGGACCCACGGATAAGACAACCGACCTATCTACACAGCCTTGAAACGTTGTATGATATCTTTTGATGCCCATCAGTCGAAGTCTATTCTTGCCGCCATCCATCTTTATGTATCGTCAGTTGGGAAATTTACTTATTGGCATTCTCAACTTCTCAGGTGCACGATTGCTATGAAGGGCAGCAGTGAAATCGGCATCACTTCAAGTTCGCTCCGACTGCGAGGGCTGTCGCCTAACATCTATCGTAACCGATATGCCTCCCCGGGCCTCTCCGAAGGATGACTCCGGCTCCCGCGCACTGTCATGAACAGGTTGCGGAAGGCGACATATACTTTCAGAAGTCTGTCGTCTGTTGATAGCATCCACCCTAAGGATTGATTGATGATTAGGTTGCTGATAAAGATATGGGTGCAACATGAGACTTTCTTTCATTTTTGAATGTTCCTAGGCGCCATCATCAACAACAGAGAAATTTAAACACCGTCAAGGGATGTGAAACTACTCACTTCAAGTCTTTCTTGTCTTCCCAGCGTCGAGACCTCCTCATGTTCAATGAATCTTCTATCCCCGGTATCACCCTCGAATCCGCGGGGCTCGTTGCTCTAGCAGATCTATCCACTGTGGCAGTCAGGACGGCGCTGACGGGGACGGCATCCTGGCTTGACGTTCTTGTCCTTGCCCCAGGGATGCATCAGCAGCAATCCGCCGACGAGGTTAATCGCAGCGAATTTCCACAAACTGGTTCATTGACCAGTGGATACGTTTTCCGTGTCGAGAACCCCGCCACCGTCAGCTATCTCCAACGTATAGGCCGTACCGGATACCTCGTCACCGCTCGGGTACAGCCGAAATCGGTCTTCAGGAATACAACAAAAATCCCATATTTCAAAAGCATTGATCTATGCCCTCAAAATCACTCCTTCTACATTGCTGGTCATTCTGTGGCTCTGCTATATCTATTATGTCCGATATTGACCATCATCGCCTTCACGCTCGTGGGCTGTATCAAGGATTGGTGGGCGCTAGCAGTCTTAGGGATGCTCGTTCTGTCTAGGATGATCAACGTGTTCATCATAAAGCGGAGAGTTTCCGACTCGGAGATTTGGAAGGGGATGAAGGAGATGGGCGAAGGCGACCTCCTTATAGTTCTCAGTCAGGATCGCTGGGTTCGTTTACGAGGGGAGCTAAATGATGTCAAGCGGGTGACGGCAGGCCAATGGCTACGGGACGAAAATCGGGTAGAGAGCCTTGCCGTAGGGTTTGCTACGCTATTGGTCTACGCAGCTGCAGCCCTTGCTGGTAATGCATCGACCATTGGGAGCTTGCTCATCGCAGTACTACTTCTTTGCTCTGTCGCTCTATTGGCTCTCTGCAACTCCCTCACACGTCGGTTGCAAATGTACGATTGTATCGTGCAGGAGGAAAAATCATTGAGGAGGCAGTATGACCGGAGATTGGACATGGTCAAGGACTTTATTGCGCAGGAAATTAAATATGCCATTGGGAAGGGTGGTCCTGCAGGTGGACAGGATGATCGCGAAAGTGACCTGGGTGAATGGGCCATTAGCATGGGGCTGATTAAACGCCGCGAGCTGGCGGAGATTCTCACTGAGCTTTCCGGGGAACTGGAGCTTCCAAGTTTACCTGTCTCTCCCGATGCCGAGACGTGCTGACTTCGGCGTTTATTGTTTTTCTGATATTTATTAGTTGAATTCTCCACTGATTATTCAATCCTGTACTACGATTCGAAGGGACGTGATTACTCTCAGGACGATAGTCTGATGTTCCAAGCATTCTCTCACAAGGTTGCGAGCCCTGCTATCTTGCGAAAAGTGCCTTTGAATGGTAGTAACAACACATACGTTACCCATCGCTTACTGTTGAGAGGCGAACCCCACTTCGGTCCGAGAGAGCCGAGCCTCGCTCGATGTCCAGGAAAACGCCGAGAACCGTCATCGCGCATTGCCATCGTATACTCTACGAGTTACGACCACAGCGTAAAATGCAGCTCTGAAGCACGGTCAGCTGTAGTATCTCCTGGACTTCCAAGCGCGTTGTGCTGCCTATTCGAGACATTCTAGAGTACTTTGAAAGCAAAGTAAAACTTTCCAGTGTACGTCGTCTTCTGGTAAATCATCATGTTTCTGACCTTGACATATAGTCGATGCTCCACGCATAGCCGAGCTACCTTCACTTTATATTAACATATATTCCGTGCAACTTTGCCATTTATGGATTGAACGGCTCTGTCTTTCTGCGGGCTATGGATTTTCAGACATAAGAGAATAATAAGACTTCATGCATTTATGGATGGTTAGCCTTGTTTCTCGTGTCCCAGCTTAATGGACGATAGCTCATTAATGTTCCAGATGCGTTATGCTGCCTTTGAAGGACCGCCTTCAATGGCTGTGGCACCGCAGACAGTTCAAGGATGTAGATATATGCTAGAAATGATGTTGGTGCTTACACATATCGTTCTATGCGGCCGATGATCCTCATTCTTCCCCAGGTTTTCCCATTTTATGTGAATTTAAGGTTCCCCGCTTGTCAAGACCACACCAGATGTTAGTCAAGAGCAAGAACGTAGCGGGGAGTGCAGTGTACCTCTCCCTCATGGAATGTTTCCATGATCCCTCCTGATGGCGACTGTTAATCTTCCTTCTGGAGATATCATCGTGGGCAAGTTCTCATTCCGACACGTGCAATTCTACTCACAAGGATTCACAGCGGAGAGCGTTCGACCGTCGACTGTCTGAAGGTCTTCATACCGACGAGAACAGCAAAGATCATTGAACATAGCTATTCAACTTATTAAACACGTGTTTTCCTATATTTTCAGGATTTAGAAACAGTCGGACGAATGTTAGGCGCAGGTTTCATTAGCTCAGATCTTCACAATAGGCGCTAGCCTCACTGTGTTATCACAATGTTTCAAATGTTTCTAGCGCCTCGTCGAAGCTCAGGGATACCATGAACGCATGGCTACTCTTCACGGAAGTCTCGACCTACGTCCGATTCCGTGGCGTTGTGGATACCTACGAACACCTGATGAAGCGACCCTTGTGGCCAATCTGTTCTACTGAAGGATTCTATTTTCGTAGTCAGTGCACTCCAAGCACAATCAATGGGTGGAGGATCCTTACGTCCATCGTGCTTCTCACACTACCCCCCCAGGCTTCTCTGAGTCTTCTGCCGACAGCGTCCTGTGACAGGTACCAACCGCATCGAGAATTAGATTGGGGACAACGAATATTAATCAACTGGTTGAGCGCTTGGTCAGTGCGAGGTTAGCACCTAGTCTTCCGTGATCCTGTTTCGTCTTATACCTGATGGAAGTAGTTTCATGATGCATGAACGAGGCGAGCGAACATCTCGTCGAGGCCTCTGCATTGGCTGTAATGTTGCCTACGCACCTTACGGGTTGACATTGCTTTCATTCCAGGGCAGTCAAAACGTCTTTCATCAAAAGCATACTGCTATGTAAAGGCCTTTATTTGTTCCTCCTTTTCCCAACTCCCTGTACAGGTTCGCCCATTTTCAAAAATCCATAGTCTCAAAATGCGTCGCTTTTTGAAGCTTGCTAGGACTCAGTCACTCTCGCAGATCTCTCCATGGTCGCGATGAGGACGACCCTGACAGGTACAGCTTCCTACTTCGACACTCTTGTCCTCGCACCAGGATTGTATCAGCAGCAATCCCCGGACGAGGCTAACCGCAGCCAATTTCTACAAACTGGGTCATTAATCAGCGGATACGTCTTCCGGGTCGAGAATTCGGCTACTGTCAGATGCCTACAAAACATTGGATATACTGGAAATCTCGTCAGTATTCGGATATCCATAATCTATCTCGGTCATAATCTATCAAGATGTACTCAGTCGCCTAATCGAGCCCGTCAGAGTCGCTGGGATTCTCGCGACAATACCCTGTATCCTATGCTAGGTACTGACCATATCTGCTTGGCGCTATTAAAGGACTGGTGGGGATTTAGAGTGCTAGGGATGCTTGTGTTGGCTAGGCTGATTAATGTGGTCGTCATTAAGTGAAGAAGCCACATGAGATAGAAAGGCGCTCACGAATCGGTCAAGGTGACTTCCTCGTGTTGCTGACTCAGGATCGATGGTTTTGTACGGTCATGGAGTGTACCCACAGCCTCAAGGTGTCCTACCTCCGTTTAATGAAGTACAGGCGCCTGAACATTTTATCCGTCAGCTGTTGAATCTGTGATTGCACCTTTAATTCTTCCAATAGCCGCCATCCCCTTCAAGTTTCAGAGCAGCTGAAGACGCTAATATAAATGACGACGAAACGCGAGGAGGATCAGGCCGTGCTTGTTAGTGTCATTGCGTCATGTCAGTGATTTACTAACATGTCCGACAGGGCTGCTGGTGCACTATTCCTGTTCACGCTACCTGTGAAACCAGATCAATGTCATGACGCTCAGACAGGTCCTCTCTCACACACGTGGAAACGAGCGTCTAACCGATATTCTCTGTTTGCCAACGGCACCATCGAGGAACGAGTTTTTCGACGCTTAGGTACACAACTAGCAGAGGTCAATATCGCGGTCTCTTCCTTTCAACTTAACCCTCATATGCTCTGTCAATAACACCTGTACCAGTACGCGCCAAGGATGATCTGTGCCGATAAATATGCCGGGCGCCTAATTTTATCAGGAACCGGAGAAGCCGCGAGTCTGTAGCTGATTGAACGGCCGCCGATAGATGTGAAGTATTGCAACGTTGCAGGAACATCACGTACACTTAACGGCTAGCATGTTCCCCGGTCTGTTGCACCATGTTCCCTGCAGCCATCATCAAAAAACAATACAACTCCGTTGGGAGCTACGTCCTCGCTCGATACAAGTCTTTATCGTTTTCCCAGCGCTCGTCGAGACCTTTTCATGTTCAAGAAGTCCTCTATCTCCGGCATCACCCTCGAATCTGCTGGGCTCGTTGCCCTAGCAGATCTATCCACTGTGGCAGTCAGGACGGCCCTGACGGGAACAGCATCCTGGATTGATATCCTTGTCCTTGCCCCTGGGATGCATCAACAGCAATCCGCTGATGAGGTTAATCGTAGCGAATTTCCACAAACTGGTTCATTGACCACGGGATACGTCTTCCGCGTTGAAAACCCTGCCACGGTCAGCTACCTACAACGCATCGGCCGTACCGGATGCCTTGTCACTGCTGTAGTAGAGCCAAAACCACGCTCCAGGGCACTAGAAATCCCTTTTTTCAAGGGCGTCGATCTGTCCCCGCAAAATCAACCCTTCTACATCGCAGGAGTCGCCGTGGCTCTGTTATATCTATTATGTCCGATATTGACCATCGTCGTTTTCGCACTCGTAGGCTCCATCAGGGATTGGTGGGCGCTAGCGGTCTTGGGGATGCTTGTTCTGTCTAGAACAATCAACGTCATCGTCATCAAAAATAGAGTTTCGGACTCGAAGAATTGGAAGGGTGCGAACGAGGCGCCTGAAAAAGATGATCTCCTTGTGGTTTTGAGTCAGGATCGCTGGGTTCGTTTGCACGGAGATCTGTCTGACATCAAGCGGGTGACGGCAGGGCAGTGGTTGCGAGATGGGAATCGACGGGAGAGCCTTGCCGTGGGGTTTGCCACATTGTTGGTATACGCAGCTGCTGCCCTTGCTGGCAATGCTTCGACGGTGGGGAGTTTGCTTATTGCACTGTTGCTTCTTTTCTCCGTCGCTCTGTTGGCTCTTTGCAACTCCTTCACACATGGCATGCAAATGTACGATTGTGTCGTACGGAAGGAGAAGGGAAAGGCACAGTCTTACGAGCGAAGGAGGATGATGGTCGAGGAACTCATCAAGGAGACATACAGTAATGTAAGCGGAGAGGGAGAATGGGCTGTTAGCATGGGACTGCTCAAACCCGACGAGCTGAAGGGTATTCTCGAGCGCCTGTCATTGTCTGATCTGCCAAAGGAGTCGACGTCCTCCGGTCCTACCGATGCATAGACATGCTAGATTTTGACTTCTCAGCTCCAAATCCATGCTTTCACTCCATTTTATCCGTTAACAAGCAGAAATCGTACCCCATCGGTTTCTTAGTGTATGTTTATCAACATCTTGGAACTTACGACTGTCTACGGTTAAGAACATCGTGATGATCATAGCTGGAAACAAGTATGTTCTTCGTTGATTTTCCTGTCGCCGCTGACTGATTCATATTTATTGCTCCTTTGCAGAATTCTAGTTCGCACTTCTTCATGACAATCGGCTCACGAGTTTCAATTTGTTGATCGTCAAGTGCTCCTCTTTCCGCTATGAATCACGCCACAGATAAACCGTAGCGATATATTATGGGGTACGAAAATTCGGAACACTGATATTTCCAGTGTTCGAAATACTCCATCAAAGATCAATTGAACATATATATTATCGCCCATCTCCAGACTCGTACGCAGTTTAAACCCGTCTTTTTTTTGCCAGAGGCACCATCACCCATCGCATACATGTCTAAGGGGGTGGACGGTATCGGCAACTGCGGGACCGAGAATGATCATTCCATGTCACCAAGATTTCCTTCGAGTACTCAGCTCCAGTACGGAAGGATGCCATCTCAATTCATCTTCTTATACACGCTGTGAGGACTATTTAATTATCGTGGGATCTCCATTTGGCTGATTTATTGGACAGACTGCAACTGAAACCGTGAGAGGGTTACAGCATTGAAATAAAGTTTGATGCACTCCGTGTTTCAACGTAAGATTGGCGCTTTACTGGACCAGCTCGTCCCAGTAAATTCCCTACAATGAAAGAAGATATCAGGGAAGAGACTTCTCCATCACCGTTTGTCATCAACTGGAAGCCCTGTTGTGTCGCCGTCCAGCAAAAATAGAAATAGTCAGGCACCCACAAGATTGCCTACCTTTCCGTGATAGTCTACTACTGGATTGTGAGTACTGCTGCGCTGCGCAGTTGAATGATAGAAGCAACGATACCTAGCTGTTGTCTTTGTGCTATTTTTGCACTTTGATGCAAATTGCTGTCATACGCGAAATTTTCGGGCCGGGGTAGCCAGAGTCCCATTACCTACAGCTTTGTTTCCGCCTGTCATGCGTGCAGCCTCGTTCTCTTCCTTATATCTTCTAAACTACCTCAGATTTCCCCCATGTTCAGCAAATTCTCCATCTCCCGTCACCACATTACCCTCGAGGCTGCAGGCCTCGTCGCCCTCGCAGACCTTTCCATCGTCGCGGTGAGGACGGCTCTAACAGGGTCAGCCTCCCCCTTCGATGTCCTTGTACTTGCTCCTGGTATGCATCAGCAGCAGTCTGCTGAAGAAGTTAATCGTGGAGAGTTTCCAACCACTGGTTCGATAATCAACTGGATACGTCTTTCGTGTCGAGAACCCTGCCGCCGTCAGCTACCTGCAGCGCATCGGCCGCACCGGGCACCTTGTCGCAGCACAAGTATCCAGGCATCCTTCCCGCGACGCCTCTTTATCCCTATACGATCGCCTGATACAATCGTTCTTCGTCACTGGGGTCCCAGCGACACTGCTGTATCTCCTCAGCACAATGTTGACGGTGGTTGTACTCGCCTTACTCGCCGCTATACATGACTGGTGGGGATTCTGGGTGTTGGGGATGCTGATAGCAGCTCGAGCGATCAACGTGATCGTCATCAGGCGACGGAGCAAAGACTCGGAGGAATGGAAAGGCGCTCCAGAAAAAGGCCCCGGTGACCTCCTCATCATTCTGAGCAAGGATCGCTGGGTACGCCTCCGTGGCTCCTTGAATGATATCAAGACCGTGACAGCGGGAGAATGGCTCCGAGATCAGAGCACAACTGGAGAGTTTTTCGGTAGCCTTCGCTACACTGCTTGTCTACGCGGCGGCAGCTCTGGCCGGTAACGCGTCGACGATGGGGAGCTTGCTCATCGCGTGCCTCCTGCTCTGCACCGCAGCCCTTCTGGGCGTGTGTAACTCCTGGACAAGATGTTTGCAGATGTACGATTGTATCGTGCAGCAAGACGGGATATCGCCTAGATATAAGCGAAGGATGGATATGGTCGATGCTTTGATTCGTACCAGCGGGAAGAGTGACTGGGCCTATGAAATGGGTCTCAAGCCTAAGCACGAGAAGCGGGAGGCATCTCCTGTTTCTGACTCATCGTCTGATGAATCCAGCCTCTCCAGCCCCAGCCCTAGCAAAGTTGATAATTAGACGGTTGAAGTGTTAACGTGAATGCGTTAGGCTTGCCCATACCATCCAGTCTTTTGTATGAAGTAGTATTGAGTTCGGAAGGGGTTTAGATTGAAAATTAAGGTATATTGTATAACATAGATGAGTCTTCGCGCCGTATTCAAAGTTATTTAGAGTCACTGTCAATGTAATGACTCGGAGAATCTGAATTAGTGTTATAGATGAAGCGAAGTTCAAGCCTGAGGGAAATATATTACATTCGGGATAGCCCTTGTTCTTTGATGATGGCCCTTATGTCCAAGTCATGCACTGGTTTTCAGTTGCATCTTAATCCTCCGTTGCTGTGGAATTTGATTTTGAAAGCTTGCTAGCAATGTGCTGTAGAAATCTACAGTAAATATCGAAGTTTTCAAGTTCCAATTCTAGTAGTAATAGCGTTGATCGCCAAAAGTGTTGACTGAGATGTTTTTACTCTCGTTAGAATTGCCCATCAGGCTTCGGCCAGTTACTATTGTACTGCCATACATCGTTTCCGTGAAGAACACCCACAGATTTTAACATGGATAGGTATTTTTACTGAATGTAGATTTTGATATTCTGGAGAATCAGAATTGTGGTATTGCATATAGACTTAGTAGCTTAAGGAAAACAAACATCGGAAAAAAGCTCAATAAAAGCTATGGGTCGGTCACCGTTGGATTATGGAGGGGGATGAGGCATGGAGGTTCTTGCACTGGTGCTTCGATTTTGTTGCCGACTTGCAATTGTGCGATTTGGTTACAGGATAGTAGTCGACAAGGCCGATACTTAAATAAGATCAACTTGAGATTTAGTCCACAAGTGGCGGGACGAGACTTACAAAATGATACATAGAACTCCACCTTGACTCCACCTCATAGTTACAAAATCCATAGAGCCGAACATTAGATTAGCTAGATACAACGAGTAGCGGTATAGACGTACACAGCAAGTAGAGTACTATACCACCGCGTTTTCGCCCATCACGAGGCATGTTGTGGGTCAACAATCCAGATTATCATCATCATCATCCAACAAGTGGCGGGTGGCGGGCCGGAGTGTAGTGTGATTTCGTCCGGAAAACGCCGAGAACCTCTTAATGACGGACCACCACCACCACCACGGTCTCACACACCACGACGAAGACCTCCACGCCGACCTCGCCAGGATCTGCAGCCAGCACCACAGCTCATCATCGATACCCTGCGACTCCTGAGTGACGATGGCAACTCCTGCCGCCGCCTTCGGCGCTGCGACGCTGTTGCTTCTCGTTGCTTGTGTTTCGCTCGCTCGCTTTCGTTGCCTGAGACAAGGGCGACTCCTGCCGCCGCTCCGGCGCTGCGACGTTGTTGTTTCTTGTTCCTTGCAGAGTCTCGGTCCAGTTCCTGTGTCTTGTTGGTGGTAACGGGTGCGACTCCTGCCGCCACTCCGGTGCTGCGACGTTGTTGTGGACCATGTCAGGGCTGCGGGCCCGGCCGTTCCTTATTGGGACCTGGCGCCGGTACTACCACTACCACTACCACTACCACTACCATCACACGGTTATATTGACATCGAGCACGACAATAAGTCAACGCCTAGAACGCAGTCAGCTGTAGTGTCTCCTCGATTTACTATGACGCGGTTTCTCTTCATCATGCGGGGGATTCTCCAATGTATTCTAGTAGCGAAGTTTTCCAGGTATGTTTACTAATAAAATTTCGACGTTTCTGATCTTAATGCCCTGCGGTTGACAGTGCTGCCTTTACTTGATCTTCGGAGCGTCTTAGTCCGATCCTTGTTAATGGAAAATACTATCCAAGTCTGCTATTGACCGATTCAAAGCTTGCTGTTGTCTCATTGGCGGGTCATGTATACTGGTATGAACTGCCAGACACTAGAATAACAGACTCTGTGGATGGTTACTTGTGTTTTTTGCGTTCCAATTCTGTACGGTTCTCCAGAAAGTCTCCTTCGCTCAAAACTGTTCTTGAATGCTGTTCGCCGTGGTACAGCGGACAATTAAAGGACAAGTGTATATGCTAGGCAAGATCTCGGTACGTACACATATGGTCTTATCTGTTCGATATCCTAACTCTTCTCAGGCCATTCCTTCGGCTTCTATTCTATTCGAATACATGGTTCTGCAGGATGTTCCGCAGACCAGAACACACGTTCCCCCGAGCCAATGCTAGAGGACGACAACTAATTCGGAAGGCTTCTGTGTCTCAAAGAATGTTCAGCAAGAAGATTTTAGACATATGAAGGTAAGGTATAACTAACCTGTGTGAATGGCGAAGCTTATTGATTACTCGGCTATCCAATATCATACAGCTTCTAAACATGCATTTGTCCTGTTTACAGGCTTCTCAACTTAGCATGAATGTACAGGGCACCAGTTGCATTGATATCGATATACTCAGTTTCAATGCTATTGTGATGTTTCAAGGCTTTCCCGCTTCATCGGAAAATGGATTTCACGCACGTATCGTTGCTCTTCGCGGAAGTCTTGACCTGCTCTCCGATTTGATAGGTTAATAATTTCCCATGCCAGCGCTTGACAAACGATCTATGTGCCCTAACTGCTCTCCTGCAAGATAATATCTGACGCGAGCTCACCCCAAACATGAGCGATGGAGGCAGGTTTCTTACGTCCATCGTTCTTCTAACACTGCTAGCGTCTGTTTGACCCTCCTGTTAATGTCCTTGACGACTACCGTCGGTATGGAGGGTCAGCTTCGGGAACAATGAGCTATACTGTCTGGTCGGGTGCTTCGTCAGGACGAGGTCGCCATTCTTTTGTGATTCCGTTTCGTCTACGATTGATGGAAACATCGTGATGAATGGAAAGGGCAAGGGGGAAATCTTGCCGAATGACCCGGATTGACTCACACAGTCGGCATGGTATTCACACTACTCACGTTCCCATCATCATCCCTTGGTCTTGTTTCCGTTAGTTTCAGCCCGCGTTTAGAAATTCATCTATTTCAAAGCGTTTTACCTTCGAAACTGCGGTACTCATCGTCCCTCGCAGATCTCTCAATTGTCATGATGAAGATGGTCCTGATGGGCATGGCATCACGTCTTGCTACTCTTGTGCTTGCACCAGGAATGCATCAGTGGTGATCCGCCAACGAGGTCGACTGCGATGACTACTGAATACATCTTCCACGTAGGGAGTCCAGTTAAGATTGGATACCTGCAGATCATTGAGGGCTCGGGAAACCGTTTTACTTCCCAGGTATCTAATCCCGTGACGATAGACTCAATCTTCGAATCACGATCGCTTCGATTCTCTACTCAACCAATCGTGCTCGGAGGATTGGTGTCTTGTGGATACTCAAGGTTGATTGATGCGATCTTCACCAAGCTTTGGCTTCGAGGTTGGGGTGTTTGCTCTGTCGGGTCTCTACTGGGTGCTTACGAATGTGCGAACAGGTGGAAGGAGAGCCGAAGAATTATGAACAGAGGCCAGTTCGCGAGAAGGGCGGGGATTCCATGTCATTAGCACAGGATTCGTTCCACAAGACCCAGATTTGTCTTTGACATCGGTGGGTATCTCTTATCATATGAGTTTCAATTTCTTGATGCTATGATTTAGTAGCGACGACCGGAAGTGTCTATTCCGATTCGTTTGTACTCCCACCAGCTACAATGTTCTTCATGCGAGGAACATCTTCATGACGTATTGTTTATCTTGATGATACATTTTCGCGCCTCAATGTTTCATCCTTCTGATGACGGTCATCCAACGGGGTGTCGTCGTGATGATCATACAAGCGTTACAGCATATCGTTAGAAGTTCACTGGAGAGCAGATGGGATCAATACCCCTTCTTTTGCAGATCTTCGTGGCTGAACCAATATACGAAATGTATCGCGTCGTGATATAGCGTCGAGCAGTCCCTCGGACACGAAATCTCCGTGTGGACCTCAGAACTCGTTAGATCCCGACTTACCTGGCGCCATCAACATTTTGACTGGACGGCTTTGCGTCTGAGTACCACTACGGCCCATCAGCGCCAACCTGTGCGACAGCAGCGCGAACGCGCTATTGCTATTCACGTTCCTTGGTGATCAGTTTCGAAGTCATGGTCCTCGCCTGGATGCGCATACTGTGGGGATGCGTCACAGCCATTTCCCATCGTTCAGGAACCAAGTGAATATGCTTTTGACGCCCAAACGTCCTTTTTTTAAAAAAGTTCTTTGTTAGCGGTGCCCCTACCATAGGAAGCTACGCTAAGGACTCAGGAAGTGCCGATGAATGGATTGGGCGTCTGGTAGAAGATATGAGGCCTTCGTTTTTTGAGCCCGACAGGTCACAGAAGTTGATAGAAAAGGCGCCTAAATCAATGACCCGCATTGTGCGCTCGATAAAAATATCACCGAACCTGTCGGACTATACACTGTAGATGAGTATAATATCGTCAAGAGCTGCAGCTTTGCTCGGTCCAAGTCTTCCTGACGATCCGTCATGTTCAACAAATCATCTATCTCTGGCCTCACCCTCGAATCTGCGGGGCTCGTCGCTCTAGCAGATCTCCCCACCGTCACAGTGCGGACCGCTCTGATGGGGACGGCACCCTGGCTTGACATCCTTGTTCTTGCCCCAGGGATGCACCAGCAGCAGTCCGCCGACGAAGTTAATCGTGGCGAGTTTCCAAAAACGGGCTCATTGACCAACGGATACGTTTTTCGCGTCGAGAACCCGGCTACCGTTAGCTACCTCCAACGCATTGGCCGTACCGGACACCTCGTCACCGCTCTGGTTCATCCAAAACCAAAGCCCAAGAACCCACGAAGCAATTCTTATATTGATCTATCTCCCCCGCGATATCACACTTTCTACATTGCGGGAGGTTTCGTGGCTCTGTTATATCTATTATGTCCGATATTGACCATAGTCGTTTTCGCTCTCGTGGGCTCCATCAAGGATTGGTGGGCGCTAGCGGTATTGGGGATGCTCATTCTGTCTAGAATGATCAATGTGTTCGTCATAAAGCGGAGAGCTAAGGACTCGAATGATTGGAAGGGGGCGGAGGAAGAGGGTGAGGGTGATCTCCTCATAGTTTTAAGTCAGGATCGCTGGGTTCGCTTGCAGGGAACATTATCTGACGTCAAACGTGTGACGGCAGGCCAGTGGCTGCGGGATGAGGATCGAGTAGAGAGCCTTGCCGTGGGGTTTGCTACGCTGTTGGTCTACGCAGCTGCAGCCCTTGCTGGCAATGCATCGACGACGGGGAGCTTGCTCATTGCATTGCTGCTTCTTTGTTCTGTCGCTTTACTGGCACTCTGCAACTCCTTCACGCATCGACTACAAATGTACGATTATATCGTGCAGGAAGACGAATCGTTGAGGAGGCGTTATAATCGGAGGTTAGAAATGGTCAAAGCACTCGTCGAGGAAGTTGAACAGACTGGGACGCAAGAAGGCAAACGGGGCGCATGGGCTATAAACATGCAACTCATTCAAAGCTGTCGATGAACTTGATGGACATTTCCCTCTATGCGAGCACGTCGGCAACTAATCATTCAAAGGAACTGAAGCAGTCCGATAGTCTATCCTATTTCTACTGCTGCTAGCTATGTGTTGATTATGACTCTAACCCTTTAATTGTATTCCTACTAATCGATCCTTGTCTGAATCTTTAACGCTACTTGATACAGGCTATAACTACTTTCGACGCATAGTCCACTTCGAACTGGCATGAACATACAGATTTAAAATGGAGGTGAATGGGGACCATCCGGCACCGTATGGCCTATGCTCGTAATTCATGACGATGTAATTCCAATAGCAGAAGTATGAATAGATAGCTTCCTTGTTCTTGAGTCTTTATTTTGACTGAAAGCGAACTGGCACTCCCGGATTTATAACGGAGCTCAGGCTGGATTTTCCTCCGGCTTCGGTTAGTCTATATCATGTGCAGCGATCGTCATTGCCAAAGAACGTCCATCTTATCTTGAAAGCTGTATGACCAACAGTGCATCGTTATCCCTCAGATGTGCACTTTGGGACAATCTCACGAACTTTGTCAATGCCCTCTTCGAGTGGCGGATGTGCGACACCAATGATATATGTGTTGATAGGTATGTTATACATTTCCGTTTCGTTCAACGATCTCAACCCATTGCTGACAGCAACTTCCACCCGAAGCTCAGCAGTTCGTGCAGAATCCAACCTAGGTACTGGAGATCTCCCCATTTCCGTATTTGATCTTCCTTCTACGAGTACCCTTGTGTACGGAATCGTTTCAGATGTACATGCTGTGGAGGCTACCAAATATGATGGAGCAAGTGTCTGTCAAAATCAACGTTGTCCTTGACCTCGACTGAAGTTTTGAGAAGATGATCATCCTGTGTTGTATGCAATTCTCGACGCTCATCAACCTGTTCTGTCAGGAAAATGTATTTCTTCCAATGATGGCCATAAATCCACAAATACATTTTCTCCAGCAACAGTTGGGACCCAATAGTGTACAAAATACAAAATTATATCTGGAAAATTCATGTTTCATGTGCCCTGTTCAAACCCCGCATGCGTGAGGGTGTCATCCTGACACTTGCCTGATATGTTGCCATTCCATTGAGATCCATCTAACTATCTACTCAGGCAAGAACAACCACTGTCATAGTATGCAACTGACAGATGCATGCCTTTGACTATGAGTGATTATATAAGGACTTGTCCTGGATTTGAAAACACATGTGTTGAATTTGAGATCACCTTGAAAGTATGCAGAGGAGGAGGATTGCCTTCTTGTCCCACAGCCCAGGAAGTATTTGATTTGGAAAAGCATTGTTGTTAGCACCAAGAAAAGATGATCCATAAACTTCACAGAAGCATTGGCATATATCAGCTTGGCATCAGTCAGGCAAGTTTCAGCATGAAACAGTGGAAAGGGTGTGCCAAGCCATCTCAGCTGCCAAGTAGGCATCTATCAGAGTAGAATCAGCATCAGAAATGGAATGGTGTGCTGGACAGCCCTTGCTGTTTCAGCTAAGTTGGCATACATTTAAAGAGAAACATTGGGCATTAGGGACCACCCTCAAACTCCCCTTGAACCTTCACAGTGTCTGCCTAGACCATGCCAATCTCACCTTGTCCACTATGCCATCCTCTACTCAGTCTGAACCTGCCAACACTGCTGATGTCTGGTCCAACACTGTTGCTCATGTGGTGCTACCTGACTTTGACATGAAAACCAATTCTGACTCTCTAGTCTTGGGCATGACAAACTACTTCCATTAATCCCTTATGTCCATGATCCTTCAAGAGTGTTTGCATCATGTACATCAAGGATTGATGGAAGCACTTTGTCATGCCCAAGACTAGGAGAGTCAGAATTGGTTTCCATGTCAAAGTCAGGTAGCACCACATGAGCAACAGTGTTGGACTAGACATCAGCAGTGTTGGCAGGTTCAGACTGAGTAGAGGATGGCATAGTGGACAAGGTGAGATGGGTGTGGTCTAGGCAGACACTGTGAAGGTTCAAGGGGAGTTTGAGGGTGGCCCCCAATGCCCAGTAGGAATATGTATTGAAATCAGATCTCATTTAGTGATATAAATGAGGACACCAATGATACATTTGTTGATACATATGTTAGCCATCTCTGTTTGGTTCAACAATCTCAACCAATGGCTGACAGTGACTTCCACCCAAAACTCAGCACTTCATGCACTCCAACATAGTCACCAGAGCTCTACCCACTTTCCTTTCTTCTATGAGTACAGATATTGTAGCAGATGTACAGGCTGTGCCAGCTATCTAAGTGATGGAGCAAGCGTATTTTCAAAATTGACTCTGTCCCTGAGAGGCCACCCAGGTGATGAGATCTTATGGGAATTGGGCGATACCATCAAGGTATATCCCTCAGCCATCACCTAGTTTGTGTAGAAGACAAGTTGAGCACAGCCTCAGCAACAATTGTTACTCCGTAAACAGATAGAACTGATGGTACATTGCATGATTGCTATGGTTGTCAGACTGACAGGGAACTGTTGTGCAGGAGCACATGATAAGACAGAAACTGAAACAGATTCCATTATACAGCCTTCCAAGGAATACTTCACTAAATTCTGCATGGCCATCCAAAATTACTACCACAAATTTAAAATTCATGTCTTTATAATGACACGTGCTCGCGCATGTGCCGGATTTCGATCATCCGGTTGTCATCCGCAGTCATGTCGCTGTCCTCCTCTACTATCCTCTCTCTTTCGACCTCTAGGCATGGGTCGACGTCCAAGGATAACGCTGTGAGGAGCTCTTGTGCCGGTAGGGTGAACCTGAGACGTAAGTATTCTGGGTTCTTGCAGGGCGGGCCGCTGCGAAGCACCGATCTTCGCTTGGTGATCACAGCGTGCCGCATGTGTTGCCCTCGTGGAAATACCGGAGCGTGGTGCTTACTCAGGTGAGTTGTTCGACGTTTCGCTATCAAGGCTCCTACTCATGTGGTCTAATACTTCGGTTAAGGGTAGTACAGCGATCCTCAATGTGCTTCAAGGCTCTCGAAAACATTCCCTATTCTTCGATTCGATGCACCTGAAAGCTTCGGCGCCTCATAAAAGACGCATACATCCAAGAAAACCCACAGAAGTCGCGCATATATATACACTTACGCACTTCGCTGGATGGGTGTAGACTCAGAGCACTGCCTCAATATGGCCCCTTTCCACGCGAGACTTACGCCGGATTAAGATGTGCACACCTGTCGATCGAGCATCAACCTTCTCCCCTTGGTCGAACCATATATACACTCCACACACCAACTCTGCGTGTTTTCCTGGCCTTCACCGTTTCCCTGATTCCCATTTAGTTGCCTTCAGTCCCGCATTATGCGACTGGAAAAATTCGCAGCGACATCTATAGTTCTCTTTCGAAGCTTGCTGTCACACAGCGTTGTTGGCTACTGTTCTCAGCGCTTGACCGGGGTTTGTCTGGGCACTCGCATGCGATACGCGGAAGGCTGCTCCGGTGATAGGGAAGCGTCTAGCCGCGAAGCTGGACATTACTTCCGCTGTAGAAGTGATGTATCGCTACGCCGGCCATAGCACTGCTGACCTTGGCCTCTTCCGACGCTAGAAATGCTACTAGGAGACAGGTTTCTGTCACCCGGAACCCTCGAATGGAGATGCTCGTTGACGACACAGATATTTTTCGCGTCTGCTATGTTAAACGTTGCCACCGTGACTTTATTCTATTCGTGCATCAGAGAGATTATTCAGCCAATTTCGTTCCCACCGGTTGGGCGGCTCAGATTTTTGAGGCTATGGTGTACATTTCTTACTTCCTCTCCATCGGTACGGCTGATTCATCGATTGCCTGGAGAAAATGCGCAAAGATCCATAGATGTGGAGGACACGTGACACCAACAGCATCTACCTTTCCCCATGGCCAGCGCTTTTATCTTTGAACTCGGGCCGATTAACCTGGCCCTTCGAGCAAAAGCATTCATCTATTGTTCAATCGCGACTGATTACGGATACCCTTCCCGGGTAGGCAGTGAACGGGATGCCGCAATACTTTTAGCTCGGTCCAGAGATAGAGGTCCTCTAATTCAATCTTCGGAATGCTATGTGACTCCCGTTATACCGGCTTGAACTCGTGACAGTTCATTATGGACTCTGGGCGGGGTTTATTTTTGGAGCTGTTTGCTTTTGCACAGCAAAGGAAGGTTCGTCGCTATTTTTTATAAGCGCCCGCTGATAAATCGTATCGTTACTGACTTTATGCTTTGCCCTTTTCCGTGCTTAATGGGCAATTTACCTTAGCTAGGCAAGCGGGGTTAGTTTGTCAGGCAGAGCTGACTGCTACCACTAGAGATCAGAGATTACAGCTGAGTTGTCAGTCTTTAGCGCTTATTCTCAACCTTCCCCGTAGATTTGGCCAAAGGCCCAAGAATGATCTTCTCAGTCTCGGAGCCTTGATTTCAACGTGAAGGATGTCAATGATATTTGCTCTCGGAGATCAGCACTCTGCGATAAAAAATCTGTATCATTCCTATTACTTTTCCAATTACACTTTGACATACACTTCGAAAAATAGCGAGGAAAGATAGAAAGCAAGTGGGGTATCTGTAAGTAACAGGGACATCGAAGCATGAAAATACGAAGCAAGTCGCTCTGCCCACAGGAACACCTAAGGCCCGTTATAAGAATATTGAAATCAGATGGCACGCTTTCAGACAATGCATATCAAACATTAACTGGGCCCGTTGGATTTTTTGGAACAATGAGTCCCATCCCAATAGCCCAGTCACTCCTCCCACTCTTCTCAATCATCTCGTTCGCCATGTATAATCTCCGCTCATACTTTATCGGCTCTCCCTCCATCCGCACAATACAATCGAACATTTGTAGACACGACGTGAATGTATTGCAGAGGCCCAAAAGGGCAGACGAGCATAGCAGCAAGCAGGCAATCATTAGGCTCCCCACGGTTGAGGCATTGAATGCCAGGATGACAGCTGCGTAGACCAGCAGCGTGGCAAAGGAGATGGCGAAACCTTCTACCATCGTTCTATCCCGCAACCACTGCCCCGCCGTGACCGTCTTCAGGTCGTCTACTGATCCCTGCAGGCGTATCCACCGATCCTGGCTCAGGAGGATAAGCAGGTCTCCTTCTTCCCCCGGCTCGGGTATACCCTTCCACCCTTTCGAGCTTCTCCGCTTGATGATACCCACATTTATGAGCCTCGATAGCATAAACAACCCCAACACTCCGAGACCCCAGAAATCCCGTATAACCCCCATCAGCGCCACGACCACGCCTGTGAGCACCGGCCCGACGATGTAAAACAGCGTGGCAGGAACGCCCGCAACAAAGAACGACTGGAGATGTCGGTTCAGGTACGATAGCTGCTCGTCGCTTGACGGATTCGGATGGACGTGTGCTGTGACGAGGTGTCCGGTGCGCCCGATGGCTTGGAGGTAGCTCACCGTGGCGGGATTCTCGACGCGAAAAACATAACCCGTGGTCATGGCCCCTGTGGTCGGGAACTCGCCGTGGTTGATGTCGTCTACAGCCTGCTGCCTGTGCATACCAGGCGCGAGCAGGAAAATGTCGAGGAATGAGGCTGTGCCTGTCACGGCTGTTCTTGCGGCAACGGTAGGGAGGTCAGCCAGCGCGAAGAGCCCCGCCGCCTGTAGAAGGATACTATGCGAGGATATGGACGCCTTGTCGAACATGGTGGGGAGTTCAGAAGGATTGAGAAAGGCGAAAGGATTAAGCATAGTCTGATGATAAGTACCGAATGGATGAAAGCAGGAAGCAAAAGGCGGTTGAGCGTGGGATACCAATCCATTCTTAGACCAAGGCTGTGCACCTTGCCTTTGCCCCCCCATTTGACTGATTCCACTGGAATCTCCGCCTCGTTCGCAGTTGTTATGACTCGAACTGCTTCGCACGAAGGACGACTTCGTCGTGTTTAGTGGCAGGAGACCCCAGAACGCCAGGCAAACGTTCGGCCCCAGTCCCAGGCTGTGTTCATCTTCTGTCACACTGCTATTGATGCTTGATTTGCACAGCCCTTCGTACGTACAGAAAAAGGCAAGTTATTCATTTCAGCGCTTGAAGAGTTTTAGATTAGCACATTCCGTGCCGGGTGCCGGCGAGGCAGGTGATCATAGCGAGCATTCAATATCACACGAAAAGAACCGGCTTCTTATCGGTAGATCCGCTGAACGTTTATGGTAAGCCACGAGATATCACTGTGTCTTCCGCATGTCAACAAAGATCGTCTTCCCGTGACATCAAAATTAGGTACGTCCAGCAACAAGCGCAAAGAAAGCATAATTTTGGGGACGTTACGTTTGACTTGCGCTTGGCAGGCGCTTGACTCTCTGCGACGTCAATTGGAGTTCAAAGTTGTGATGTAATAGAAAAGTGGTACGAATCATGTATACACATTTTGGCAGACACGAGTGTGGACGCCTGTCCATAGAGGACAGAAAACACTTGGACAACTTGGAAAACACTAGGCCCTCCGCCCTCGGGATCATAGAGCTGAAAAGTAAAGTGGAGAATAACGAGGTCATTGGAGTTTGGAGCGAGGTGGGGATGCCTGTTTGACGGAGGAATGGAGAAAAGGCAAGTTCTATCATGATAAGCGAGTATTTATACCGAGCCGGAAGCAGAAATCGAGGAAAAACCGGAAGCAAAATTTCGTCCCGGAATGGCGTCATTTACATACGTCAGTGAATGGAATAGGCCCCTGAGATCGTCACGCGGGTCCGGACTCGATCACGAGCCTCCCCGATGCGCCATCCCGATGAGCTTTGGATTTCCCAACTCGCAATCTCAGCTACGTCGCGAAAGGTGCATTGTTCACCTTTGTTCCTGTCGTACCAGGTGAGTAGTTTGCGTGCGTAGTCATCGCCGCCGCCGCCGGGGGATGTTCACACCAGTCTGAAGTGAACTATTGGAATTTGGGGTTACAAGTAGCTATGCCTGCATCGAGGACCGTTAAATGTATGTACAAGAATTAATTAGTAGCAATACAATTATATGGAATAAAATCCTAATCAAACGATAGTAGCAGTAGTCATGGAAGACGTTAGAAATAGACCCATTGGAAGGGAATCCGTTCCTGAGAATCATTCACTCGCCGACGTGACTCGCAGAGAGGGAAATTGTCATCAAGTTCATCGATGCTGTGAATGAGCTGCATATTAATAGCCCATGCGCCAGACTTGCATTCCTGCTTCTCATCGTTTTTAAGTTCCTCAACGAGGGCTTTGACCATTGCCATCCTCCTCTCGTACGGCTCCTTCGGCGTTTGGGACTCCTGCACGATGCAATCGTACATTTGCAGACAGTGAGTGAAGGAATTACAGAGGGCCAAGAGCGCGACAGAGCAGAGAAGTAAACATGCGATGAGCAAGCTCCCAATGGTCGATGCGTTACCGGCAAGGGCAGCAGCTGCGTAGACCAATAGAGTAGCAAACCCTACTGCAAGGCTCTCTGCTCGATCCTCGTCCCGTAACCACTGGCCTGCCGTCACCCGTTTCACGTCAGATATCTCCCCCTGCAAACGAATCCAGCGATCCTGACTCAAAACAATGAGAAGATCTCCCGTGCCCTCCTCCTTGGCCCCCTTCCAAATTCTCGAGTCTGAAACTCTCCGTTTTATGATGGACACGTTGATTGTTCTAGACAGAACAAGCATCCCCAAGACCGCTAATGCCCACCAATCCTTGATGGAACCCACAAGTGCGAAAACGATGATGGTCAATATCGGACATAGTAAGATATAGCAGAGCCACGGGACGTCCTGCAACGTAGAAAGCAGTGATACTTCGGGGGGGATAGATCGATATAAGGATGTTTTAGGCCCTTGTAGTGCTTTTTTCGCTCTACGACAGCGGTGACGAGGTATCCCGTACGGCCAATACTCTGGAGGTAGCTGACCGTGGCCGGGTTCTCCACACGAAATACGTATCCGTTGGTGAGCGACCCAGGTTTGTGGAAATTCGCCAGCGGTTGACCTCGTCGGCGGACTGCTGCTGGTGCATCCCGGGGGCAAGGACAAGGATGTCCAGCCAGGATGCTGTCCCTATCAGGGCAGTCCTCACGGCGACGGTGGGGAGATCGGCTAAGGGCGACGAGCCCCGCGGATTCGAGAGTGAGGCCGGAGATGGAGGATTTCTTGAACATGACGAGGTCTCAGTGAAGCAGCTAGTACGGCAAGGAGGACTCGAAGGCAGCAAAGCTGAAGTCCTTGGCGAAGTTATATTGCTGGTGATGGCTACAGGGAACATGGTCCCTTGCAGATTGAATTCTGTGACTTTACCTACCCCGTTCACAAATGCCGCGACTGCTTCATTCATCAGTGTCGAATACTCATGCTGCACATTCATGACTTCGTAGCGCTTAGAGATGTTATGGAAGTCGCATGTTTGCTAGGCGCCCAACATATTCACTGGCACTCCGTAGTCCTAGTAGTCGTTCCGGTGGCTCAGGCTCCGTTAGCAAAAGGCCTGAGAAATATGGCGTCAGGAAGGTTATAAACCGAGTCTCCGTCGAGAAACTAGATGAAGTGGGGTCGTGAGGGATCCTCAATTAATGTCCCTGATTGAAGAGAATCATCTGCGAGGCTGCCTCGCGTTGATAGTGTGTATTGTCAGAGCGATGTGACTCCGAATCCGATCCACAGCAAGGATGAATAGCAAGTGCGTTCACGCTTCTGTAAAACAAGGTTGGCAAGGCGTCGCGAAACACAATGGCACTAACGAGCAAAGTGGTCCCGTCTAAATGACAATAGCGCCCTGAGGAAATGCAGCGAGTTCTGAGGTTTACACGGAGATTGCGTGTTCAAGAGGCTGCTCGTGGTATCACAGCACGGTAGGTTCGTATACCGGTCCATGCACACCTCACATCCGATCAGAGGTCGCGGTTTTCAAAAGCTGTTGTCACCATCCGCGTTCCGTAGGTTGTTAACAGCAAGCCTATGCGAGCAAGGGTGAAGGTTTGCGGTGGGTAGCTCAAGATAAATGCGGCGCAAAAATACATTTCATACAGTGGGAATTCTCGGCCGGTCGAAATCCAAGGGCTTCAGGATTGACACGTCAACTGAGCATCGTCGTGACTATATATAGCATCAAGAATTCAATCTCCTGAAGCCCAAATGATAACATAGACCTACGTATGTCAAAGATACACCTCTTGTTTAGAACTCTCTTCGGAACCATATACTTCGGAGAACTTTAGCCTTTCTTGCGAACTAGCACCCCTGTTGTCAGAAGCTGGTAATCATCCGAGTCGCACCGGTTGTCAGTTCTTCGTGGTTAACCGCGTCGGAGGGTCACTGCTGATGCATTCCTCGTGCGAGGACAAGAGTGTCGAGGTATGAAGCCGCACCCGTCAGGGCTACTGTCTTCTCCACAGTAGAGATCCGCGAGGGCGATGACGCCCGTGACTTCAAAGGTGAATAGACGGATTTCTAAACACCTGTTGAACCTGATTAAAAACAAAGAAGGAAGGAGGGATAAAGGGAATATGGGCAGTGCGAATACCGCGTCGACTGCACGAGCCCCCAATCTGGGGCCCTCGACAAGACCTTCACCTGCCTTTCCATTCATCATAACACTTCCATCAACCGTAGAACAAAACGGAATTACGAAAGAATGGCGACCTCGTCACTGCAGAGGCTGGTACATTTTAATGGCCTAAGAACGGGACCTTAAATGGTTTCGATTTCAGCTTCAGTTTTCACGCCTGTTTTTCCCGCTGTAAAACGAAAAGTACTAAGTCTATTGTTCTATAGGGGAAAAAGTTTTTCATACCGTTTTACTGATGGCCTTTTTAGGACCGACAAAGGCTTCGCTAAATCAAAACCTTTTAAAGGTTCGTTTTTTCACCAGCTAAAACGAACTGGCCTCTGCTGTGCGTGTCAAAGACACACCCGACCGGTTATTATCGTCTGTTGATTCAAAGGCTGACCTTCCATACTACTTGTGGCCATCACAGATATCACCGGGAGGAGGGTGAGAACAACCGCTAGTAGTGTCAGAAGAACGGTGGATGTAAGAAATCCTCCCCCGATCGCTCATGTTTGAGGTGAGCTTGCGTCAAATGTCATCCTGCAGGAGAACAGTTAGCGCACGGAGATCGTTCGTCAAACGCTAGCATGGGCGGGTATCAAGCCATCAAATCGAACAGCAGGTCAACGCTTTGGTGACGAGCAGCTATACGTCCGTGAAGTATCGTTTTCGATGAAGCTGCAAAGCCTTGAGACATCGCAATCGCGTTGACAACGAGGCTAATGCACATCGGTATCAATACAACTGGCGCCCCACACAATCATCCTACGCTCAGAAGCTTGTAAACGGGACGAATGCATGTTCAAGAAGCTGTATGATATTGAATAGCCGGGTAACCGATAAGCTTCGCCATTCACACTGGTTAGTTATACCTTACCTTCATGTCTAAAACCTCCTTGCTGAACATTCTCTGAGATACACGAGCCTTCCGAGTTAGTTGTCGTCCTACAATTTATCAAGGGCACACGCTTACAAGAGAGTTCCCCCTGTCCCCTCCCCCCCCTTCCCGAAGTGTTCTTCAGACTTCAGATTGTTCACATGTTCAGCGCTTCTTCTCTCAAAATCCCGATCGGCTTCGAACCTGCTGCATTCATTGCTGTTGCAGATTTCTCTACCGTAGCAGAGAGGACAGCACTAGTCGGAGGGGCCTCCTACCTCGAGGCTCTTGTCATAGTACCAGGCATGCATCAACAGCAGTCCGCTAACGACGTCAGCAATGGTGAATATCCGCCAGCTACCTCGTTAGCAAACGGATACATTTTCAATATCGAAAATCCTGCCACTGTCAGCTATCTACAACGCATCAGCTGCGCCGGATGCCTCGTCTCCGCCAAGGTGGAGCCCAAAACAGAAGCCGGCTTCAAACAGCAAATCCCTTATTTCAGGGACATTCATCTATCCCTACCAAACCACCACGGAGGTGTTCCCGGGGCGCTGTTATACCTATTGTGTCCGATATCGACCGTCATCGTCTTTGGGATCTTAGGCTCCCTCCGGGATTGGTGGGCACTAGGAATTCTGGGGATACTTGTTCTGTCTAGAACAATCAATGTCTTCGTCATAAAGCGGAGAGCGTCGGACTCGAGTCGTTGGAAAGGGGGGGAAGAGCCTGGCAATCCTGATGGAGATCTTCTCATTGTTTTGAGTCAGAATCGCTGGGTTCGTTTACGAGGAAAGTTATCTGATGTCAAGAAGGTGACGGCGGGCCAGTGGTTGAGAGAGATGACGGTATATGAGAACCTTGCCATCTCATCAGCCACTGTGTTGGTCTATGCATCTGCCGCATTTGTTGGTAATGCAACAAACGTGGATGGTTGGCTTATCGCATGTCTCATGCTTTGGTCGCTCGCCCTCTTGGGATGGTGCAACGCCAAGACGCAGTGCTTGCAGATGTACAATTGTATCGTGCGAGTGGATTTGGAGAAACCGATGAAGTATTATCCCCGGAGGTTGACAATGGTAAAGCACTTCATCGAGGAGAGTGGACGCAGTGACTGGGCTGTTCGCATGGGCCTTATCATGGAGGACGTTCTTGACCATAACGTTCGTCTCCCAGGCAACGGCCTAGGACAAAATTGATCACCTATAAGTACGACTCAATATGTAGACCTGTAGCATTTCCATCACCTCTTCGTATACTACATTTTTATTCCACAATGTTTTAAAATTTCTGTGGTTGCTGATAGGGATGCCAGTCTTTTGGCAGGGGTTAAACTTCAATGTAGCAGGGAAATGTAACCGTAACATATGTGGGAGCGACTCACGAAGCGCCGCGTTTCAGGTGGAAGTCACTGCTGAGCTGTGGATGAGAATGACGAACGAAACGGAAATAACTGACACACCTATAAACAAAAATATCATAGGTGTCATTCAACTTCCGTTCAAAGACGACGCTAAAGAAGGTCGTGAGATTGTCAGAAATGCGCAACAGGGAATAACGATATCCGTCTGCACCAGCTCGTCGACAGTCTTGTACTTCTTGCTCGTACGCAAAGAACGATATCGGCAGACCCCGGCCGGTGAGTGATTAGAGACGTGGTTTTTTCCAAGCACTGGCAAGATGAGAACAGTTTCGGCAATGTCCGGCTCGGTCCGATGTGGCCCGCTTTTTTGAACGCAGGTCCACCGCTTCCTCAATGCCATATCATCTTGGCAATCTTCTCCAACGCTTCTGCGTCCTGCTTGACACGAAAATGTTCTCAAAGAACGATATTGCATTTTACGTCGACTAGCGCAGACTTTGGAGCCGATGGAATGTAAAGCGACCATAGTATGTATTACATTGACTCTACCCTGTTTCTACACTAATAATTCTCGACAGTGTCGAATAAGGCTTCTCACGTCCCCGCTGCTGTCAATGGAGATCTCACCTAGCAGGTATCGTGGTGTATTCACATTGAAGCATCGGGATGCCCTTCTGTCCGCCACGAGCTTGTTTGCCGTTTCCATGTCGACACTACAATTACCCCAGCATGAGCGACATCCAGAACCATACATGTATCGACCTCTGCTGCCAAATATCAACGCGAGTTGCCATCCCAGAGGCACGCCGGCTATTGGACAGTATTCTTCAACTGCGATCTCCCTTCGTGCGGCCCGGCGCTATCCTGCTCTTTCCTTTCCAGCTTCCTGACGCTGCCCTGCTTTACACAAGGAAAGCAGCGCTTGAATGGCCCAAATTGAAGCTCGAAACGAGGGCCCTAGCTCATACATGACGTTCGTTCCTCCAATACCTGCACCGCCCTCCGTCAAGCGATACCAGTACTCCCACGGTACCTCACCCTTCCACGCTGGAGGACGTACATTTCAAGCCAGCGTGGAACGAACCGGAGCCATGTAGGAGGAGAATGAGAAGAAGAGCTACTAAATATCATATGCGGAGGCCAGCAATTGATGAGCAAGCATGGCGCGTTTGAGTCCCCGAGCTAGGACACGGTCGACATTGTCTACTATCACACACTCGAGCCCATGCACCCATGCATCTAACGCGTCCTACGCCCTCGTCCCTCTGAATAGAGTAGAGCGGCATCGTCCATCGAGAGGAGCTTGCTTCAAAGTTAGGTCAAGGTTAATGTCTATAGTGCGGTGATGGATGAGGTGCGCCTCTTCTGCTCCGTTCTTGCTATGAAATAAAAAGCCCTCATACCGCTTCGTAGATCTTTTTTTGTCTCCGTGGAGCTTTCCGATTTAGGTTCACTGGCATATTCCTATCGTTATTCACCCTTACCTCTCAAGTACCATCTGCACTGGAAGTCGACTACCTTTGTCGGATTCAAGAACTCATGCTACATGGATCCTAGGACAATAGAATACCATGAGTCCTAAGACGTCCCTTGAAATTGTCACCCTTCGACCCGACAGAAATACAAAGTGCTGCTCTATTGAAAGTCATTTGCGATGAAATGATGGAAGAACGATTGATCGAACTCAAGGGCCACACTCGGCGGTGGATGGCAACCCCTCTGGAAACAACCCTCAGCATCTCACCGCGTAAATATGCCTAAGCCAAGTATAGACAGGAGAAATACATTTTAAGTCAGCGATAATGATCCACATACGTGAGTCACACCTTCATGGAATTCCATTTCTAATTGTAGATACTTCAGTCTTCAACAGGTACCAAGCGGGGTACGTATGATTATCGAGTCGCTACAACAGTGTTCTATTTGTTTTCGAGGACTCATAACCTGGGACTAAACTTCATTCGCTTTTTGTACAAAGTTCATGCTCCAATTCTTATGTCAGAATAGGCTTATCGCTTTAAAACTTGTTTAAAACTGAACATTATCACAAGATAATCGATAAGCGCCTGATAAAGGCATTACTTCAGCTCGCTCACAACTTCATTTATCAAGAACCGAGCTTCTGACAAGCTGATCGCCGCACATGAGCGATCATGAACAAATAGAGCTGGCCAGCATTCAATCTTGCAAGGAACAACATCTACGGCAGCGTAGGGGTCTCATTCCAACATACTCCGTGGGTCGGGGCCAGTGCATACGCGCAGAATTTGGGACCTAGCTTGCGTGGTTTACTTCTCTTATTCGAAGTCAGAATCAAGTTTACCGTCACCCCATCATGCATGCCAAAAGCAATCACGCGACTTTGTACCCCATTCTCGCTGTGGACACCACCATGGTTCTTCCTTATGATTTGAGTAAGAAGGTGCATTGGTCAATAGCAACTAATGTGCGGTATACGGACGTATGGGTCCTGGCTACGATATCGAACACAGGTCCGCCGCTCCCTACGGTCGTGTCAACTCGAAAACTCGAAAACTTGAATTCTTCAGAGACATAACACGTGAGCCTATAGATCGAGTGGTGTTTGTAGGGCGTGCCAACCAATTCATTGTCGGCGTCAATCATGGCCCCGAATGATAACGGATTTGAAAAACGGTGTTTCTCCACCGGTTGTCTTCTTCCTAAGCTGGATTGCATTCAATATGAAGAACAATGGTTACACGCCAGCCTTACGTTGAGAAGATATCCATCAAACTCTATTGGCCACAGCGACAGGGCGGAGTTGTTCTGCCTGGCAATCAAGTCAGCATGGAATATTTCGAAAGGGTTGGAATCTGGATAGTCCTCACAATAAGTGTGTCCGATTTGGCATGTATTAACTGGAGCCGTTGGAACTCAACTTGAACGTTATAGTGGGCTATCCTAAGCCTATTGAGATCTCCTCGTTCGGTATTAGAAGCCAGGGTCAAGGTAGCTTTCATTCAGTATGTAAGAACAGTTTGTCACACGTCCGGGTGACCATGACCATCGACAGCGAGTCGTAAGGATACATATCACGAGGATGTCAAAACGCAGCGCTAGATCCCATTCTTCTTAGCTTGGTATCTCCAAGAGACAGATAAGAAATGGATGCACCGCGGTATAACTAACGGACTGCGTCTTCCTGGGCGTCTCATTTCACTGTCTATACATCTGAAATACAGCTTCTTCCTTTCCTCAGATCCACTGCGTGGTCGCCAGCGGTGTGATTTCCGACTGACATGTAGCTCAAATACTTACGAGAGATAACGCAAAACTTCATGGCTTGAAGGCGCTCGTGCTCAAGCCGATAATAGTACTAACCACTTGAAAAGGATTTTCGATGCTTCTGCCGGTCAATAAACTAGGAGTGGTCAGCAAGAGGGGACAATAAATATTATGATCGTCCAGCTTTGATCTTGATAACTGCCATGCCGTGGGAGTAACGGTCATTGCAGTCCTGGGTTTGGTGATGAAGAACATATAGTAGTCTAGGAGATAGAGGCTGTCCCCTGATGAAGAGTCTACTACTCCGCATAGCTGTGATGCCTTAGAACGTCCACTAGCAAAGTGGGGTGTGTAAATAAATCTCTCATATAGACCATGTGGGCCCGTGGAACGTTCGTCCCCTGTCTCCCATTGAGGGACTGTCCTTTGTGTTTTCCCTAACCACCGCTTAGCCGCCCTCTCTCCAGCCTTGCATTCTCAGAGCGCCCATGATCGTCATCTCAAGGGATCCATCGCCACCAATTGCAGTGGTGGTGATATCTGAGTTTTTTTTGAACCATAGCGGCCCTAAAGCTCAAATCCCGATCTGATTACTTATCTTCCCTTCACATGACGTACTAGCCATACTACGATCCGCACATTTCAATTATAGACTGCCATGTTCCTTGTACTTGTCTCCGCTCAGATCTCAGTTCGTGATCCCATACGAAATTTTACTACAGCGATCCCAATCAACGCATGGCACAGTTTCGATTGGTTGACTTCAACTTCTTCCTACCAAACCGCCGATCTCCCTTGAAGATCGCAGGTTTGAATGGTAATCAAGTGTCGTCCTCGTAGCTCAAGAGATGCTGCCGCCGTTTCTGTGTTAGGTATGACGCCGGCCCTCGGGGTGCACAAGGATATACATAGTCAGATTAGTGCCTAGATTCGAATACGCGGCACAATTTCAGTCTTCTTTGCTTTGATTCTCGTCTCGACTGCTTTGCTCGGAAAGGACATGCATAGCCCTCATGGTGTACATAAGCCATCCCTCATGGGACACCATTTAAATAGTAAAGGCTCATATTCTGCCGCTACCAAATTACTAGCGCATATTCTTAGCGATATGGCGACAACAAAAGTCCCAGACCTCCCCTCGGCAGATATCCAAATGATGTTCCAACTCGCCAATATCTATCTCAACGAAATCCTTTTGTGGGCTTTCTGTAGTGGTATGATATGTCCAACTTTGAGCGTAGTAATCCAAACTGACTCCCAACCTTGAAATTGCAGGAATATATACTGGAATCATCGCAGTCGCATTGTGGTCGGTTTGTCAGTGAGCCTCCACTGAAAATGTTGATCTACCGGTCGTTGAGCTAAACGACTCGGGTCATTGCAGTCTCCGCCAAAGACATAAATCGTGGGATAGCTAGCTACGCCATGGTCTTTGTTGTTATATGCCTTTATGGTCTGGATACACTGACCGTTGCATTCCTGTGGTTTATGGGGCACTATGTCTTCATAGGAAACGGATGGAGCTTCTGGACTGTTTTTGCTGCGCTTGGAACTTCCTCACCTCCATACACGAGGGCACAGTGGGCAGTGAGCATTGCCGGTGCGATTAGCACTCTCCTGGCAGATACATCCCTGGTTCGTCAATTCCTGACTCTCCACTCGTCGAGAGATTTGACAGTTTCTCCGGCAGATCTGGAGATGCTGGACTGTCTGGGGACGACGGTGGTTGGTCGTGCTCATACCCATCATATGTACTCTCACAGGAACAGGTACTCTAGTCTATTTAGAATCTGCGAGTCCACCCAGCACCACACTGATGGAAAATGCAGCGATCAAGATCGTAGAAATGTATCATCTCATGCATGATATACCGGATAACGTACAGGATCAAACGTCTTATGGAACAGATGCTATATGGTATATTCTATATATATCCTTCCTTATGGTCACGACTATCTTCTGCACCTTCCTGATCATATACCGTGTTGTCACCGTCAGTCGCGGCCTCGGAGGTATCACGGTGGGCATTCGCTCGTACAGAGGTGTCATCGAGATCCTCGTGGAATCCGCTCTGATATACTCCGTTTCCCTGCTCGTGTACGTCATTCTCGTCGCTCGGGAGAGCCCAGGAGGGCCGTATGCAGATGTCATAGCTTCTTCCGCACGAGTATGTCTTCCCTTTCTACTATTCAGCGTCCCGGGTCTCATACATGACGGTAGGGAATCGCGCCGACACTTATTGTTGGACGGGTCGCTGCAGGGCATGCACGGCCTGACGAGTCTTGGAACGGGAGTATCGTATCGACGGAGGAGTCGTCCCTTCGTTTCAGACGGGATTCCGAAGACGGGAGGGAAGGTACTATAGACGAGTCGGACGTGGAAGGTGGATCAGAAGAGAGGCGGTGAGAAGCTTACACCGTCCAATCCTGTTAAATCGGCAGCCTTGACGGTTACCGCGAGTGTGTTGAGAAATAAAATGACACATTTAGTTTGTATTGTTCTGAGCAGCAGCATGTTGTTATAACCGAGGGGAGGGGGGCCCAGGACAGAGGTGTAATACTCGAATCTCTTCTTTTCCTGCAAATGTGGGAGTGTATCTTAGCACCGTTATCAGTTCCAATTCATTATAGAAGTGCAGACCGACCCTTACCGGTACCGGAAACATTATACGGTATGAAAAATGATTGTGCTGTATGCAGCCTCGGAGACAATTAATTTCGTCAGTAGGAGTGTCGCAAGGAAAGTGTAGCACTAAGGCAGGCGTCGCCGTAGGCAATGTAGAAGGAGGTTGGCACATGCGATGATTTGCAATCCGGATAATCGGGTGAATGAAAGGATAATCGGCACTGGTTAGTACGCGTCGCACAAACTTGCCGAGATGAACTTGTACAGCAGATACTTGTATGGTGATTATGAGTTGAAATCGAATCAGCATCAGGAGTTTAGCACAGCACCATTCGGAACTTTCTTCAGATTAACGATGTATACTGTTATTTATCTGAACTTGATCTAAGAAAACGACCGCGATTGACGTACCATTTTCGAGTGTCGACGCTAGAAATTAGCGCATCCGATCCAGGACAAGTGGCCGAGGCCTGTCGATTTCGGCGCGCGGTGAACCCCACTTTTCAGTCGAGTAAATCGAGGAATGTCACCGTTGAGGATCAGTTATGAGCCGCCGCCCTAGACAATCGGCAGTGACACATGTTTTGAAAGTTGCAATTGCCAGGACTTGTCAATATTGTTTGTGTGGGATATTAGCGAGTTAACATCAAACCTGTCGTTTTTATGAATCTGTGTATCTCGCGCGCCCTTGCTGTCAAATAATGCACTACTGTTCGAAGGCATCAGCATCGTATAGAGGAGTTCCGTGCAAGTTCCGTGGGTGCAAGGGTGTCCGGATGTATAGATGACGTCGTGTACCCCAACTACGAACTCCGGCATAGACTTCGTCCCGTCCTTGCTATACTGACTCAAATGAGTCATCGGATGACAGCCTGAGAGTTGATAATTATGTGTATGTGATTGTCCTCCGAGTCCGTCTTATTGTCGCCCTCGACACCAGCATATGAGCTTAGAAACAAGCGGTGACATAGGAAGGGTCAAAATCTCCGTGCTCCTACATACACCTCAAGTTCAAGTTCCCCGTTTTGACTGTTCATCAGAAGAAAGTTCTCCCTGATCTTCCGTCCCGAGTGGAGCATAAGGCGTTCTATTATTCCGTCGTTATTTGAGAGCCTTTTACATTGAAGCAGAAACGGGTACATGATACAGACCATCAATGAAAAGCCTGAGGTAAAAGGACTGGTGAAAGACTGATATGAGATTGGTACAGTGGCAAGAGCCTGGAGGCAAAAACTTGCGCCTCGACTTACATAAGTAACGCGCCTAAATCGATCATGAAACAGAAACAAACAACGCGTTCCGCTCAACTGCCAACAGCCATCGTCACTGATTCCTCCATGAGTCAGGATGCTTGTGACCGTCTCAGCCATCCCACTCACATTCTAGTTTACCAAAAAACTGTTACATTGTTCCTTCCTTCACGTACCGATACCAGGCTGCTCAGCGTCGTTTTCCAACGGTCATCCGTTGCCTGCCATTCTTCCAAATGCGTTCCCCCTGCATAGTGTTCAATGGGGCAGCGTGGCTATTTCCCACACCTCAGAGCATTGCTCCTTTATGCTCAACTAGGTGGGTCCTCCGGCTTGGCGTTCCGTTGTTTTGGGTAGGGCCAGGTTGAGCGCTTTTGAACTTAATCGATGCGGAACTGTCGGACGCCTTTGATACCGAGTTCAGCTTCAGCGCAGGTCGAAATAGACTCCCCAACCCCTTTGAGACGGCTCTTCTCCTTTGAAACGCGTCTTTTTCCGTTTCAAGGACTCATATACTCTTCGTTGAATGACTTACAATTTTGAAACGCATTCCGTTGCTCACATTTAGCTGGTTCCCCTTTCTTGGCCTTGGAGCATTACAACAAGCTTTTGAAATACTCTCTCCGATAAAGCGATGGGCGCACCAAGTTCCAAGAACTTCAGTCGGTGAGCAGAAGCCTACATGTGAACTGACGCCCTGATAACAGACTTGGCCGTCTTTTGTCAGCGAAAATGCCAAGCAGGTCGGGTAGGCTTTATATTCTTGGACGCAATGCTGTTACTGACTCGACGCGTTTGTAACAGGTGACTTCCCGTATGGATTTACTTGCAGGAACCAATCATGTTCCTTCCGTATCAGACGTGACGGATAAGCACTGTCCCTACTAACAAGCCGTTCCAGCCTTTGGTCCACAGGGGGCATTTGATACTAGAATCGTATTTGCTTGGGAGACGAAGAAATTGCATAGCACCTTTCTTTGGTGGGAATCCAATCCCAGTTCCCCAAAAGGGTATTTCGGCACAATTAGTATGTTTGCCATCTACAATCTGCGAGACCTATTTGATACTGATCATCATCAGGGTATGTGAATACTCAATAACTTCTCCCTTACTGTACTTTCCTCCGACCGCGAAACAAGCGAGTCCAAGTGCAATCTAGGTCTTGATGAAATATCAAGCTCAAGTCTTGGACGTGATTTTCAATAGCGGTGTATGTTCTAAGATTGCTACGTGATACTGAGGGGTCTAATGTTAAATGTTCCTATGCGCCATATAGTCATCTTGTATTGATGGTCGCTCTCGCTTCTATGGAGGCATTGTAGGCGAGTCCTATCGTGCAACAAAACGGAGGTCTGGAGAAGCAGGGTCCGTTTTGTCATGTTTACCGGCGGATCACTAGCGCTAGCCTCATGTATGTCATGCCATAACGCGTCCTCCGGCAGAATTGGCTCGTACTAGTTTTCATGTGGTCATTTGACTCAGACCATGTCGACGGGTTATTTCTCATCAATGGACATTTCCCGTAAGGTCTTTCACTCTAACCTTGTATCCACGACTTATAGCTACAGTAAGCGGCGGTCTAGGTTCCAAGCAAACAACAAAATCGCAGATATCCCCTTCCATAACCTGAGACGTTCGAGCGTACCCGATGACCCGCTATCCATGTGGCATACAGCCATCCTGGAGCGCTGATGCTTCATTGCAATTCACTAGGCAGTGAGGGCTTTTTACCCGAACCATTTTGTCTACCGATATCGAGGCCTAGAGAAATACAGCTCCATTTTTCTCATGTTTAGTAACTGATTTCTGAATGTGCCTGGCCCTAGCATCACGGACATCACAATGAATACAACCTGTGGGAAGGCCTCATCCGAGTGTCGGCCCCCGCACACATTTGAGTACAGGTATAAAGTGAAGATAGATGCCCCTCTGTGTTTTTCAAGTCGAAATGGCTTTTCCCTTCGCCTCTCTGCTTACTGTTGCTCTCCTTCTCGCTAGCTCTCAAGGCCAACGACAAGGAACTATCGGTCCCGTAGGGGATCTCGTTGTTTCCAATGGAAACGTCAATCCCGATGGCTTCGAGCGCCTCGGTGCATTGGCGAATTCCCAGATAGATGGCGCGCTCGTCACAGGAAACAAGGTTAGCCTCTCAGTCGCCCATCCAGAACGCGATTTGTCAATGCTCTTTTCAGGGTGATATTTTCCAAATCAACGTCGTCAACCAGCTCGACAACAATACAATTCTGCAGAGCACGTCTATTGTACGTTCTTTCTCTGCACGATGAATTCCACGTCTCATGCCTTTCTCCAGCACTGGCACGGTCTCTTCCAGAAAGGAACTAACTGGGCCGATGGACCTGCTTTTGTGAACCAGGTAATCCGGAGTCGTCAATGCCTCTTGCTGTTGGTGCTGATCTTAACTAGTGCCCTATCGTGAAAGGAGATTCATTTCTGTACACCTTTGATTCCACCGACCAAGCAGGAACGTTTTGGTATCACTCCCATCTGTGTACGAATTTTCTAACAATTTCGTTACATGTTCTCGAGAAGATAACAACAATTCCTCTAGCTACTCAATACTGCGATGGACTTCGTGGACCATTTATTATCTACGACCCCGATGATCCACATGCTGACCTGTATGATGTCGATGATGGTACGTGAACATACCTTTTTGTTTGTACTGAAGCGTAACCCTGTCGCAGACAGTACTAGCATATTGACTCTGTCGGACTGGTATCATACACCCGCTAAGCAATTGGGCTTCCCGTAAGTCTCTTTCTCGCTTAGCATCAGGCAGACGTGACAACTGACGGATATCATAGTACTCCGGACGCAACACTCTTTAACGGTGTGGGTCGGTACGTTGATTTCATGTCTTGGACTGGGAAGAGAGTATTAATCTGGCGGATTAGATGGAGCGAGGACCCCAGCCACGATTTGGCAATTGTAAACGTCGTGAAGGGAACACGGTAGGCGTTCTGTAACTGCCTGAAGTTTTCCTCTTAATGGTGGAATGCAGATACCGCATTCGAATGCTCAATGTTGGCTGCGACGCGGCATTCACATTCTCTATCGAGAGTCACTTGATGTAAGGATACAGTTTTTCCTCCCCTTATTCTTTATTAACTTGCCATTCACAGGACAATTATCGAAGTCGACGGTGTAAACCATGTCCCGTACACCGTAGATGAAATCCAGATATTTGCTGGTTCGTTCTCCGCGTCATTTTGTTCACATAGCTGCCAGCTTACACATGTTTGTTCTCCCCCTCTTCAGGCCAACGGTATTCGTTTGTTGTCTGTTTCAACCTCATTTCGGGAGTAAAGTATGTGCACTGACGTATGAACCAGTTGAACGCGAACCAGGACGTTGACAACTACTGTACGTCAATCCGTCTTGTCGTGATAAAGCACTCTAACATCGCCACTTCAAGGGATCCGCGCCAACCCAAGTGTTGGTACGCTGGGATTTGAAGGCGGTATCAATTCTGCCATCCTCCGATACGCTGGTGCCGATAGCGTGGAGCCCGACACTGCAGCTTTCACGAGTGTGCTGTCAATGAATGAGACCGACTTAGTAGTGCGTACCTCTAACTTTGCCTTCAACTCTCGCTGAGACTGATAAATATCCTGTGAAAGCCTCTCGAGAATCCAGGAGCCGTAAGTTAAAGAGCATTCATCGTTACCCTTGATCTAAATGTGCAATAGCCCGGGTCCCCCGAAGTTGGAGGTGTTGACGTCGCACTTAACCTAGCCTTCGCTTTCGTGCGTCTCCCTTTCTTACATCATCTCTTACCCTTGTGTTAACCTAGGAGCATATACAGTCAACCGCCGGAGTGTTCACTGTCAATGGCGCAACATTCACTGCTCCGACAACACCCGTTCTTTTGCAGATTTTGAGCGGTGCACGGGATGCTAACGATCTCCTTCCCGAGGGCTCTGTGTACTCGCTTCCTGTGAACTCTACAATCGAAATTTCTATGCCCGCCGGTGTCGTTGGTGGACCGGTAAATCTCGTCGTGCTTTAACATGCTATGTCGTCTGATTTTGTTAACTTTAGCATCCGTTCCATTTGCACGGTGTAAGCTCCCGTTCAAATCTTACTCTCTGCTTGCGCTCAAAAATTAATTGGGATTAGCACACCTTTGATGTCGTCCGAAGTGCTGGTAGTACCGTCTACAACTACGCGAACCCCCCGAGACGAGACGTCGTCAGCCTAGGTAACGCGGGAGACAATGTTACGATTCGGTTCACGACTGATAATCCTGGACCATGGTTCCTTCACTGGTCGGTTGCCTTTCACCACTTTTAATCAGGATGCGCTAACTGGTTCTAATTCGATGTAGCCACATTGATTGGCATCTGGAAGCGTGCGTGGTTTCAATAAGCTGTTTGGTTAATTTGCTAATGACTCCTCGGGTAGCGGACTCGCCGTGGTTTTCGCAGAAGCTGTAGCAGACTGGAACTCCACTATCAACCCGACTGGTATGTCGATTTCTTCCTGTGGGTGGACGTTCTCCTAATTTCCCGATCTAGAACAATGGGATCAACTCTGCACAATATATGATGCTACGCCAGCAGAAGATCTCTAAGAGGTTCTTACTGCTCCGACAAAGTTCTTTATTCGAACAATTGATGTTATAGATTTTTATTCCATAGCTCTGGTCTTTATTTTATAACTATAACTTCAATGTGATCATATTTCTCTTGCTTCTTCCCGTGCTTTATTTTGTTCTCATTGCAGCAATGTGTAAATCTCGACTGAAAGGAAGTTTCAAAAAAAGTCATTTCTGGGATCATTCCGAGCACTATGATTATCGGAGACAACAGCACGATAGGTAGGAACAAGAGGAGGAACAGATAACAGACAGAAGTACCAACGAAACCTGCTTTCCTAGTACCAAGTATATGTGATCCTCATTCTTAGACGAAGGTCATCCAGGCGACTTATGTATTGCGGATCAAGCTGCACCTCGGATAGATAAATGTCCTCAAGAAACACTCGTTGGGACTGGCTAGCGTCGCGACGCTTTTCGTTGCCTGCTCCAAGCCCGCTGATGTCATAATTTGTTCGACATCGCGACTCAAGGAAGTCAAGGAAGACGGGATCAGGGAATCGTCGACGGTGTCCTCGTAATTGAAGAACACGGAGATTCGGCAAGATGGCATCCTTCCCTAGCTGCACTGTGAGGCCCTGGAAGAACTCGTCACAAGATCGCCCGCCAATTACCAACTTCTCTACATGTGGCACCTTTTCAAGAAACTGGAGAACTGGGCCAGCGTTGCCGGCGCGATACGTAGCGTACCAGATTTTGAGTGTAGTCAGAGATTTCAGCAGATGGGGTGGTGGAAAAGTGGGAGTGCAGTCATGCTGAAAACAAATATCCAAAGTGGACAACGAGGGTAGGACGAGCGAATTATTTTGAAAGAGTTTTGCAGTAATTCCGGCGTCTAGATTGTGTTCACAAACGCGGAGAGATGTGACAGTAGGAAGAGTGGTCTGAGGGAGTTCTGATAAATTCAAGGCGGCCCTCTGACTGTGACTCCTCAGAAACTCTAATGATTTCAAACCTGTGAGCCTCTTCAGGCAGTCCCAACCAGTTCTCGAAAATGAACTGTGAAGGCATGTTGTTTCGACGGTGGACCAGGGGAGGGTGAGAGCATCGGCCGCTTTATCATTGATCACGAGCGTCCGAAGAGAATTTGTTGTCCGAAACGTAGTAACCGGCGCGACAATAGCTTCTCCACGAGGTATAATGACTACCAGTTCTTGAAGGCGGTTGAAGGAAGAGCCAGATAGTGCTTGGAGACATGAATGCGGTATAAAAACAGCGAGGCTTCTCCACCGCCGTGCACTGAGGTCTAGTAGCACGAAAGCTGGATGATCAGATATAGTTCTCTTCGACGACAAAATCACAAACAGATCCATGTTCATAGATCTTTCGAGAATGAGTGCGACTCGCGTCACGATTGTCCTCGTGCTAAGTGCTTCATACTCACGGAAGTCGACTGTGAGGGTTGTCCACAATCGTGGACGTGAAAGAGAAATATCTCGCCACCTTCTGGAGACATATGACAACGTCCATGGACAATCGCGAATATCAAGGGAGTCGGGCGATTCAAAGCCTTTTGCTACGCAATGCTGGAAGATCTCGCTGAGGACATCATCAGGGATAGAACGAATGGGATGAAGAAGTTTTTTGGCATCTTCCACCTCAGATTGGGCAGTTTGTCGTTTTTGAATGAGGGATTCGAGAGCCTGGCGCGCTTCAATGATCTGCTTGTCCAAGGCTGCTGCAGAAGAGTGCGATTCATCAACCAATTCACGTAAATCATTCTTCTCGACCTCCAATAGGGGATCATTAGAGTGTAGAAGGGCCTTGATACGAGAGGAAGATACTTCGAATAGGTCCCAGATTAGTATGATACTTGTACTGTACAGAACCACGATTACACGCACGAGATTTTAGTGGCATCCTTGGTTATATGACCGAGTCAAAGCACCAATGCAAGTGGGGCCCTAAATTCAGCTCAGCTGTGAGAGCTTCTGACTACTGCAGCGTCAGATTGAAGAGTTGCTGAAGGTGGTGGTGGTGGTGGTGGTAGTGGGTGGTGTGAATGGTACCCGATCAAAAGGACATGAAGTTCGTCCCAATTTCAAATCAGAATACAAATAAAGGCACGTGCGCGCCACTGACGCGACGCGCGATAGACAAAAGCGATGGAACCCTTCAACAAACATCGCCGAACTGTCCAGACTCCATCCCCTTGAGTACTCATCTATTTTACAATCTATATACCATGCCCAGAGTGCTCAAGACTGCGTTTTCACCCTCGCCTCAGTCTCCCATGCATCAACTACAGATCTCAAAATCGCGTCGTCTATGCCCAAACAAGAATCGCGATGATCTGGCCAAGCAGAAGAATCGTGTCCACAACCACACCCCAGACAAATAAGCTTTTCATCATCTTGGCTCTCCACCCAAGGTCCTGTGCCACCCTCAAGGGTTGGGGACGAATAAGAAGACGTTTTGATGATAGCAAATGTAGGATCTTCATTCGTGCGTGAAGGGGTCACAAAGAATGTCCTCTTTTGTGAGTCCGTGAGAGTGTTGGGTTTCGGTTTCGGAGGTGGAGTAGGGGCGCCGCTGCTCGTCGCAAGTTCGTAAATATCGACGAATGAAGAATAGCATTACTTACTGCGACCGTTCAACGATGTCCTGAGCCGGTAAGATTTCGTGTATGGCAATGATCATTTGGTACGGGTACAAGAATTGCCACTTGCATCTCCCCGCACCGTAAACTCCGCAGAGACAAGGACGCGACCGGTGTCTGGTAATTTCATTTGCGGTTTCCCATGTGTCCGTGTAAGGAATATTTTGTGATGAAGTAAGTCGAGGAATGGGTGATGGAGCCTCGTGCACGGCTGCGGGCTTTCCTCGAAGTCTCCTTGCGGGATTCCTCGTTCTATCCATGGTGGCTGAAGAAGAGTGAGATGCAGAGTGAAAGGAACCCCAGCTTTAACGAAAGAAGCATTTCATCTCCCAACACGTTGCGACCTGTCATCGAGCATTGTTTCTGAAGAACAACAATCCAAACAAAGGAAGACCCCTTTTCATGGCGTTAAGGCGCTCCGAAGCAAAGAAGACTAAATCCGTACGACTTATATCGGGAGCTGTCCAAAGGATATGGGGTAACAGTGATATATTCATAAAACACAAAAAGTCCGTTTAGCAGGCTAAAACTATGACAATCCTGAAAAGATTCTCTTCGTCAGGACAACTTCGAAAAGCTCAACACAAACGTACCAATAACGCCACACGAAACCCTCGCTCCAGAGTTGCCATTGACAAGGGACAGAGGGGTTCCACCTTTGCCCAAGTCGTCCGTACCAGCGTGGACAACAATAGCGCGTCTGCGAAATTTCGTCAACTTACTTCTTCTCTTGACCTCGCGGAGAGAGACATACCCAACAATACTCAACGGCCCGTTGAGCGTCATGATATCATCGGTTATATCCAAAGTCGCTACACCGTTCGCATCGGTCTTGACATTTCCGAGATCACCTACGTGCCTTTGGTCCTTGGGATCCTGAAGACCGCCATGGTTGGTATTGAAGGGGTTCCAATGTTCTCCTGTAGAGTCACAGCCGCCGGTGAGGTTCCCGGAGGTGCTACGAAATGATTAGAATTGCAAATAGGGAACGAGACGTTGAGCATACTGGACATGGAAACCCCGTAGGGAGGAAGGATCGAGTCCTTCGATGCGCCCCGTTATGTGAACGGGCCCATCAACACTGGATTGTTGGAATATTACGGTTCCCTTGACCTGACCTGGCCCAGTCATGACGGAGACAGCCTGTATATGTGTGGTCAGAACATAAAGAAGAGTAGTCGGTTGGACTGTGTACCTGGGAGACGAAGGGATCCGAGGATAGGACGGGGAGGGCGACTGCGAGTGCGAATAGCAGCGACTTGAACATCATGAAAAGGTAATGGTAAAGAATGAGTACATAGAATGTTCGGTCTATACTTATATGCCTCATACGTGAGAAATGACATACATATGAGTCGTGATCGACACCGATTACATCTAACGTGTCAGACTCTCGGCGGAATGTTTCGACAACGTATAGCCATCTACTTCAACACAGGACCGGAAAGAGTTATCGGTTTCGTCGGGTAGGCACCTGCCGCCCACCGCTTTGCGTCGACGCCAATCATGGCGGTATCCCCTGTACAAAACAGCTTTCCCGTTTTGAAACTCGAGAGACTGTCCGTTTATTTATAGGTGGAGACATTTTTAGACTTTGGCCGCACAGATATAGAACTGGATGAAGCGCGACCTTTATCGCGAGTGTTGTTTCAGCTTTCTAATCCGTTGCAGTCATCTGGTACGAAAATGCTCATGGGCGCGTCTTTACATCATGACTGAAACGTACCACTCCATACGGTTCCAGTCATCTTCGCAATACCTGTCAGTGTCTTATACATCGGACATGTATAGCGGACACCACTTGGCGTAAGCCCCAACAATCGATACCACACCATCAAGTGACGCACTGGTCGCACCATCAGAAAAAAGTAATCATGAAATCGCAAACATACTGAGTTTTGTGCGGCTTCACTGGTACTGCAAAAGAAGAGACATGAACGTCATCGACGGCTGAATTTATCCGGAAAGCGTTAGGTTCACTGTGTCAATGTTGGACGTTTAGCCGCCATTGTAAGTCACTGTAGGAACAAATTACAGAGACCATTGCGAAAAGATGTCGATGAATTTGTGTCCGGATTTCTGTGGTATGTCGGAAGCCGGCAAGAGTCTAACAAAATAAAGGAATCGGCGTAAACGTGGTATATACTACCAACCATATGTTTTACACCCACTTGGGTGGTTGGCAGGCGCGAGTATGTTTGGCTCGGAATGTGAAAAGACAGGGATCGGCAACCGCAGTACTGTGGGATTGCTGTGGGATCGTCAGGGAAAAGCTTTTTGCTACATAATAACTCTCACTTGTATCCGTTTCCTTAGAAATTTTTGTGATTATCTTCCTGACTGTGTTCCTATGTTAAGGTAACTGCTCTTTGGCAGTTCGTCGAGTAGAGCAGGTGTCGGACAGTGGCCGAGAAAAATGCCGTCACCGTAAGTGTCACGCCAGGATTAGAAGCCCGCTCTGCCAGTCTTTCGGCCTCGCTACCATAACGGACTCGGAACGGAGCGGCACAACTGTACAATGCTTCTGCCAAACAAACAAAGGATTAATTCCCCTATTCCAAACTTAATCTTCTTTCTACCACCATCCTTCTTTTGTAACAGCGGTTACATCTTTTCTTACCTGCCTTGGCAGATAATCCGTTCTATTGACGCGTTCATTGTCCTCGAGGATATTGACTGAAGGGCTGCCAATGGAGGAGGCCACACAACGCGAAGCCTGGAGCCGGATTGCTGTTGAACGTCGCACTGCTTTGTGATCCTTTGGAATTTTGAGTCTATCGACTGTCGTACGCCTATTTATGGAGACTCAAATCCTGTAAGAGGAGGTTAATACCTGAGCTGCAGAAGCTGCTAGCATGCTGCAAAGGATGCTCACTCGAGTTTAAGGAATTACTTCGTGGTCTACATTGCTAGCACCATCGGCTCCATCGATACACGCTGGCATGCGAGCTTTCGAGTCTGCAATCTCTAGTCGCTGGACTGTTGGTTTCGCCAGTGTTCGCCGCCTCAGCTATGCTGCGTTTGTGATGAGTATCTCCTATGTGTGTGCCCGGGACAATGTAGATTCAACGCTCATGGGATAGCCGAGCAGAAAATCTCTCTGCGGTACTCAGTAGGCGTACGATGATGGCGAACTCCTTTTTTTTGGTGTGATGGCCAATTTTTTCCAACCGGGCTCTTCGCGAATCCTTGCTGCCCCATTAGATGGTGATGTGTACGTCTCTTTTTCCAGTAGCTTCGCTGAAGCTCATCACGGTAAGCTCTTCTTGATTAGCCGACCACGAACATTTTTTCTCCCAAGATATATCCGAATATCTCCACAATTCACAGGTTCGTGTTTATGCCGTACCTCTTCCATGGACCCGTTTAACGGTATTGCTACAAAATGCTCTCATTGGTGTCATTGAATTTAGACCTCTTTCTCTATCGACGCCATCAAGATACCTTAGCACCTTGGAGTGCTGCATCGTAATTTGAGGGTGTATGGAGGGTGCGCAAAATGTCTCCAAATACACCCGGGAAAAATGCGTACATTGAACTTTGGCCTCATCCGATGAGCTTCGCCGTGTCGTATTTCGTACGGGGATCATGGGGGTTACAAAGTTAGCATCTCAACCCGCCTCCTTGTACCTGGTGAACTGTTTGTCTTCACAATCGACATAGTTCGTCAGCAGCGAGTCCCCATTAAAAGGATGGATTGATTGTGACCTGCCTTGTGAATTTGACGCTCAATTTCAATCAGCGCTATAGAATCATTAGACGGGCTTACTTTCTTTAGACTGGATACTGTATCCTTCGATGAATGCGGGGTCACCGAGGTTGGGCAAGAGTTAGGCTCAGCGGTTGTGCTGCCTTCGGTGTTGTACACGTAATTATCCTATCTCTGTGTTTCTTTATCGTTATATTCCGTTCTGAGTCCTGTGTATACAGGATGCGGTCTACGCTGTCTTAGGTTTTTCGGTGGCGGTGCATGCGGTGCTCCAGTTGTCTCACGTCACGCTTGTTAGCCGTTCTTTTTCGAGCATTGATTGCTCAGCTTCAAGCTTTATGGCTGTAAACCATGGTGTCCTCCACCCGGGTCCTCGATACGAACGGTTCGTTGAATTGATAAGCGCTGAAGCAAAGGCTCAAAGTGTCATAGCAGAAGGCTAAGCAGCCGCACTGCCGATGAACCGTGGCAAGCGGCTATCGATTTTCGCACCGGACCGACGACTATCATGATGTCAAAACATTGAAGAAACAAATGGAAGCTACCTACGTCATCCACACGGCATGGAAGTGCGGAAACCATAGCTATCTATGGACTAGCAAAGCTATTAGAAAGGAGCTTACAGATACATCTGAGCCCTAGGTAGTCATGCAATAGGGCACACGGAAGACTTGCGCAAGGCGGCAACAGCCGAGTAGTATCTCTTATTGGCTGACAGTCCCATTTTGTCTAGGCACGCGTCGCCCTCACCTCCATGGACACACCGTTTCTGCGATGGAAGCCATTGAATCCTCAATTAGACTCTATTGTAATGACAACCTCATGTTTAGACATGACGGTCCTGAAAGAAGTTAAGATATCAAAGCAACGCTGAGATGCCGCATCTTCTTTCAGTACCGTCATGTCTGTCATGTCTCCTAGAGCAGCAGGCTCCGATACTCGACCTTCTCCGATTCTCTTTGTGAAGACCCCGCCGTTATCATCTGATATAGAAGTAGTAGCCGAAGGCGAGCACATCGATGTGTCGTTTGAACACAAAACTATGTATGTCGCTTTGGGCCTCCGGCTTGTTCGCTATGTTTAAATTCTTACAGGCGTCGCGTCGATTGGAGGCTCTTACCCCTACTTGGAGCTCTCTACGCGTTAGCTCTCATTGATAGGACCAACATGGGCGTGGCGCGTCTAACGGGTATGGGTGAAGCTCTCGTACGTATATGTTTATGTTTTGAATAAATATATTGGTGGTAACTGGTGATATACAGGGCTTGGATGTAGGCTCACGCTACAGCATCGTGTCATGCATCTATTTCGTTCCATACATCCTTCTGTTCGTCCTCGCTCATTCATTTGATTTGTCGATAATAACCATTCAAATGCAAATTTTGATAGTGAACTCCCCAGCAACATGTGTCTGCGTGCAGTTGGAGTACGTAATCTTCTTACAGGCACTGTTCTCGCTTGGGGAGCTGTACAGCTTGGAATGGGCTTCGTTCCGACATGGGGGTACTTGGTACTCTGCAGGACACTTCTAGGCGTTTTCGAGGTAAGCCGATTGTCATTGAATGTTGTATTTTATTCGATTAACGTGTGATTGTTTTAGGCGGGCTTTTTCCCAGCATTGATATTCATCGTGACGACTTGGTGAGCACAGCAAACACGCTTGACCCGTTTCAATTTGTACTCATAGGTCATACTAGGTACAAACGCCATGAAGTCCAGAAGAAGTATGAACAACCTACGATTTGGATGCTATTACCCCTTCCGCTGACTTCATGATATAGGTTGGCTATGTTGTATATGACATCCATCGTTGCTGGTGGATTCAGCTCTATATTGGCATACGCTCTGAGTCTCCTGGACGGCAAAGGCGGCCTTGGCGGGTGGTCCTGGATATTTGTGAGGACTCCATGCCGTAGACCGTTCTCGTTTATTGATCCTCGCCCGCGGGCATAGATCGTCGAAGGAATAGCCACTATGATTTTCGGGATCGCATCTTGGATATTTATCCCTGACTTTCCCGACAAGAACACGTTCCTTACAGCAGAACAGACTGCCCTGGTGTTGCGCCGCGTTGAGGAAGACCGTGGTGATGCATTGCCCGATTCGATAAGGGGAAAGGTACTGCTCCATCTCAGTGATTGGAAGGTTTGGATATTTGGTCAGCATCTCGACTCTCATCTCGGGTGCTTATTGTTCATAGGAGCGTAGCCGTGATGTACCTGTGTGTGACAGTCCCAGCGTACGCAGTCGGGTTCGTCTTCCATCACTCTTCATAATCCCATGGCTGATGTACATACTTTTTTCGCAGATTCTTCGTCAACCTGGTTTTGAGTGGGATGGGATGGAATTTGCAGATGTCCCTGTTGCTAGTACGTCTCTACTAGATCGACTCGTTGCGTTGTTATTGATCGAACATTTAACAGACTGCCCCTCCGTACATTTTCGCCGCTGTTTGTGTCGTATTGTTTGCGTGGTTGTCCGATAGATATCGCTTGAGAGCAGTGTTCATCGCCATCCAAACACTGATGACTATCATCGGACTGGCGTTGACGGGCTACGCTGGTCCTCCTGGCTGGCGTTATACTGGTAAGTCCGACGATAAGGCTACTATGAGCCATAGCATGTGGACCTTTTACTTACTTCGCCACAGGAATATTTTTAGCCAACGCAGGCTCTTCGGCAAGTATTCCAGGGATTTTGGCATATGTATGGCTTTATCCTTCCTCTACACTAACGCTCATTTAAATGTCCAGTCTTCGAACAATATCATATCGCACTCTAAACGGGCTGTCACGACGGCAATCACAGTCAGTTTCGGCGGAATAGGCGGGATCGTTGCGACCACTATATATCGTCAGCAGGACTTCCCTCGATACATACCGGGGATCGTCACAACAATCGCCCTCCAAGTATTGTTACTGATTCTGCTTGGAATTACGACGGTATATTTCTGGTATGAGAATAAGAAGGTGAAGTCTAAGGGAGATGTTGGAGGGTTTATATACATGCTATAATTCAATGCTTTGGACAGCCATACAAGATCTTACTTGGTAGATCGAACTTATGTATCGGCCTCCGTCGTATACAAAGTTAGAGTCCACGCGTCCACGGCTGGCCACCAAACTGAAGAAATAAAGCAATGGATTATGATTACATATAGGGAGCTGTCCCCAAAACATAACCGTAAAATATACGAAAATATCCTGACATAACGACTCCTCTTTGACTGCAAGCTCATCTTCTTGTTCTTTATTGTTTGAATCATGTTAGCCTGCCGTCAGTGCCAATGTGTCGGGTCTATCAAAATACGGGAAAGTCATTTGAGCTGGGTGAGGTCATTATGCTTTCGGATTGAAGGCGGTACAGCACAAGTGTATGCAGTACGCATGAGCCTACTTACAGGCCAATACTTTGATGTTGCGTGGCTAGCAGTCTAGGAGGAAGTTCTTCCTGAGCAGGGTGGTGAGATTGAGGAAATTGTTAAATGGTACTTTTCCTAATTGTTAAGGCCTGAGTTTGTTGTTTCCAATGAACCCTTTTGGGGCTCTTCCTCTCCACCACATATACGCAACGTTAACTGCCCGAGATGCTACGAAGTGGCAAAGGGAGAACGTACTTTTACCTAGAGTTACTAACTCTTTTTCCATCGCAATCAAAAATTGATCAGAAAAAGTATGGTTATTGCAGGTTGACATTCGCCCTCGGTTGTAGTACATATAAATTACAGTAATATAAGTCTGCCTGTCCGCCCGAAAGTCCTGTATGATCAGCTCTAGCTTCCCTTCAAACATTCTGATTGTCTTCGTTTGTTCGTTTGCCTCATCTGATAGCGAATAGAAGTCAGCATGAGAGAGATTAGTAGTTCAGTAACATACCTTCATTTGGCAACACAATATGCTTGAAAGCTTCATAGCAGCGAACGAGGAGCTCGCGACTTGGTAGAGGGCGCATGCCCTCGCTCCTGCCCCTTGGTACACGAGGCGTATGACGATAAACAACGGTCTGAGTAGCTGGATATTGACCGTGTCGGATACATTGATCGAGTTCGGATGTTACAGTGATCTTATAGAAGGTCGGGAAGGTGCCGACCATGGTGATACCTGGGATGATCTGGGCTGCCAACGGTTCGAGAAACAACCGAGTGCTTGGGCAATCAGCTGAGGTTCTGGATCCATGGAATTGATATGGTTTTTGTCCTCTTGCACAAGCAGCAATACCAATGACTCAGCGTCCAGAAGACAGACATCGAACGTTGCCGTAGCGTCGACTGGTGTGAGGCTACAAATATAGTAAATCTCAGTTTATACTACCTTTTACTAAGAACAACATCGTTCACCATGTCTCTCAGATAATATGGAGTGTCTGGTGATCATAGAGCAAATTTGGATAGATGACCTGCGGGCGGTGACCTTGGCACTATTGATAGGGATTCTTTTCCGCAGTGGGCACTACCCCAAGGCTTAAATGGGTCGCACTCGCACGACACAGGAAATGAGTTTTAGAACTAGTAATAGAAATTTGATAGGTAGTTAACGGCTCATTTAAGTGATATCGCTGAAGAGACCCTACTGATGGCTTTTCCAAGTGTCATAACGCCTGGATGAGCAGCCGCACTACCGTTGAACCGTGGCTAGCAGTATCGGTATCTCACCGGGCCGACGTTCATGTCAGGTATCGAAACATCGACGAAACAAATGGAACGTTCACACAGCATGGAAGTACGGAAATCATAGCTATCTATGGCTCGCCAAGCTCTCAAAAGGGAGCGTACAGATACAGCCGGGCCCTAAGTAGCTATACAATAATGCAAACGGGAGTGTAAAAAGATTGCGATAACTTAAACGAGTCGTGCTTGTTGTGCGGACGACAACAGTCGGGTATCTCTTTCCGTCTGACACGATGCGAAGAGTATGAAGTCGCATCTTGTGTGGGCACACGTCGCCCCTCACCTCCATGGATACATATTTTCTGCGATGGAAGTCTTGTATCTTCAGTCGGACTTTGTTGTAATGACAGGTCAGTCCCTTTGAGTATTAAAGCAATGCAGAAATCCCACATCTTCTTTCAGTACCGATGATGCGTTGCCTGATTCAATGAGGGGAAAGGTATTGCTTCATCTCAGCGATTGGAAGGTCTGGATATTTGGTCAGTATCTCGATTCTCATTTCCAGTGCTTATTATTCATAGAATTGTAGCCGTGATATATCTATGTGCGACAGTCCCAGCATACGCATTAGGGACCGTCTTCCATCTTTTGCCATAGTCCCATAGCCGATGCAGCGCTTGCGCAGATTCTTCGCGAACTTGATTCTCAGTGGTATGGGATGAGATTTGCCGATGTCCATATTTCGACCTGGATCAGCCCACTTTCGCTAATCGTCAAATATTTAACAGACCGCTCCTCCGTACATTTTCGCGGCTGTTTGTGTCATATTATTTACGTGGCTGTCTAACAGATACCACATGAGTGCTTTGTTCATCGCCATCCAAGCTCTGATATCCATCATCAGACTCGCGATGACGGCATTTGCAATACCTCCTGGCGTGCGTTATACTTGTGAGTATGACCATGAGTCTATCAATGAGCCATGACTCACTGAGTCTGTCGTGACAGGAATACTTGTGTCTGGCGCAGGCTGTGCGGCAAGTACGCCAGGGATTTTAGCATACGCATGCGTTTAGTATTCCTTGCCTATCGCAGCTCATCTCAACGGTCAGGCTTCTAATAACATCGTCTCGCACTCTAAACGGGCGATCACGACGGCGATCACAGTCAGTTTCGGTGGAATAAGTGAGATTGTTGTGACCACCATATACCGTCAGCAGGACTTTCCTCGATACATCCTGGGGATCATCACAACGATCGCTCTCCAGGTACTCTTATTAGTTCTGCTTGGCGTCACGATCTTACATTTCTGGAACGAAAACAAGAAGGTGAAGTCCAAGGGAGACGTTGGAGGATTTGTGTACATGCTATAATTACAGGAATCGGAAAGCAGTGTTGAACTTGATACCACTAGCCATTCGATTGAACTTTTCGCCGGCGTGCCTCAGATGTATGATAAATTGGCCTGAAGTAAGCATATATAGCCCAGAGATATCAAACGCCAGCAGCACTCGTATGCTGCACACGCTCCGCCGTGAAACGACTGCGAGCTCTGTTCGGTCAACCTGCTACCGCTGTTACCTGCAGGTGCTCCTCGTATACAACTACCTCCGCAGACCTTAACTGGAACAAGGGAGGTTATTCCAAATGGAGAGCTACTTCAGATTGACCAGCTGAAGGCACCGCAAGAGCCTCTTTAATAGATCGAACTTATGTATCGACCACCGTTATATAAAGGTTGTGCATCCAAGACTGGCTACCGACCCGGAAAAACAAAGAAATGAATCTGATTAGATGGTATAGGGTGTTATCTATTCCTACCAAAACATAATCATAAAATATATAAAAATACCCCGACCTGATCAGTCACACCTCCCTTTGACCTCAACTTCTTGTTCTCATACCAGAAGTATACCGTCATGATACCAAGCAGAACCAATAACAGTACCTGGAGGGAGAGCGTCGCAACGAACCCTGGGATGTATCGAGGGAAGTCTTGTTGACGATATATGGTTGTCGCAACGATCCCACCTATTCCGCCAAAACTGACTGTGATCGCCGTCGTGACAGCTCGTTTAGAGTGCGAGGTGATGTTGTTGGAAGCCTGGCGATGGAAATAAGCGGAGAAGAGGGAGGAATACTAAACTCATACGTATGCTAGAATCCCTGGAATACTTGCCGAACAGCCTGCGTTGGCCAAAAATATTCCTGTTATTCGAGATGAGTGAAATGGCGTGTTCACCGGCTTGTCAATAACCTCATTGTTAGACTCACCGGTATAACGCCAGCCGGGTGGATTAGCGAATGCTGTCAAGGTCAGTCCAGTAATGGTGATCAGTGCTTGGATCGCGAGGAACAAGGCTCGCATGCGGTATCGGTCGGATAACCACCCAAACGTTATGACACAAACAGCCTACAGGACGAAACCTATAAGGGGCCAGCCCGTTTGAAACGGATCTCCGATGACTTACCGCGAAAACGTACGGAGGAGCAGTCTATTGAGTATTTAGTCGTTAGGAAAGTAATAAACTTATCCAATCAGAACTTACAAGCAATAAAGACAACTCCACATTCCAACCCATCCCGGCCAAAATCAAGTTCGCAAAGAATCTACTCCAAGCGTTGTCAGTCAATAAATTATACGTAAAACTTGGAAGTCGAACCCAATTGCGTACGCCGGGACTGTTACACATAGATACATCAAGGCTACATTGCTACTTATGAACAACAATGTATCTGCGATGAAAGTTAAGCTGCTGACCAAATACCCAGACCTTCCAATCACTGAGGTGAAGTAGTACCTTTCCCCTCAATGAATCAGGCAATGCATCACTTCGGTCTTCTTCGATACGTCGCAGCACCAGGGCAGTCTGTTCTGCGGTAAGGAAGGTATTCCTGTCAGGAAAGTCGGCGATGAATATCCAAGATGCGATCCCAAAAATCATTGTAGCGGCTCCTTCGATGATCTACGAAAAGATGCTTAAAATGAATAAAGATACATGGTTCTTAAATTTAAGCGCTCACGAAAATCCAGGACCACCCGCTGAGACCACCCTTGCCGTCGAGAAGGTTCAGAGCATACGCCAAGATGGCACTGAATCCACCAGCAAGAATAGATGTCATATACAACACAGCCAATCTAGCATCAAAAAGGTCAGGCAGGAATATAATGGAGCACATGACATCAATCATCCTCACTTTTTTTGAACTTCGGCGCGTTTGTACCTAGTGCCGCAGATGAGCATGAAGCTAATGCACATACCCGATTGGCTCACCAGGTAGTCGCAATGAAGACCAATGCCGGGAAAAAGCCCGCCTAAATTACCGAGATGAGCGAGACACAATTTGATAATGATTTTTTTAACCTCGAAAACGCCAAGAAGGGTCCTGCAGAGTACCAAGTATCCCCAAGTCGGAACGAAGCCCATTGCGAGTTGTACAGCGCCCCAAGCTATGCAGGTGCCGGTGAGAAGATTGCGGGCTCCGATCGCACGCAAGCACATGTTGCTTGGGAGTTCACTATGAAGATAATCAGTATAACACGTCAAAGGGATTTGAAGAGGCAAAGACGAACAGAAGGATGTATGGGACAAAATAGATGCACGACACAATATTGTAGCCCGCGCCAACATCCAATCCCTGCCAGCAGAAATCGTGAGTAGCAAGTGCAATGGTGTGCACGTACACGTACGAGATCAGCATTCAGACTCGTAAGACCTGCCGCACCAACGTTCGTCCTATCAATGAGAGATAACGCGTATAGGGCCCCAAGTAAAGGCAAGAGTTGCCAGTCGACTCGGCGCCTGTAAGAAGATGAGCATGGAGGTTGGAAGCTCTAGAGAAAGCAACAACATTGTTCGGCGTTCAAAAGACGCGTCTAAGTGCTTGCTGTCAGCGGCAATTTCGACATCAGACGGCAATGTTGGGGGCATCACGGAGAGTATCGTGTTGTCAGAGCCGGCTATAGACGACGAGTTGGACATGACGGTAATGCAAAAGATAGAGGTCCTCAGCGTCCTTTCTTGGTGCTTTAGTATTTCGACGAGAATTCCGACTGACCAAGCATGCGGAGACCAGAAGCCAGAAGCCAGAAAGACAATTCAGTCAAGATGTTTGAAAGGACATAGCTTTGGTACCTCCAACTTCGAGATCCCTCCACATGGAGAATCCGACCCCACCATCGACATTTTTTGTGCCGTCGGTCATATCGGAATGCGGTGGACGGAGTCAGAAGCCCGACGGCATGTAGCAATCACCAACGGTAAGGGTGCAATACAAGCTATCCACAGCTAGAAAGCTAAAGAAAAGTATAAAAAAGCGGTCCCGAGTGACACAATGCAGCTTGAACCACGTAATTGTACGGATAGCAGTGTTCGTCCGTCTGCGGCGGTAGGCAATGAACACCTCTTGAGTCTTCGTTGGGGGACAAGTGCACCCAACGTGGTTCTTTTGCTGCGAACTACCTAGCGGTCATGATTTGACATGCGAGGGGACAAAGGTGTCGATAGTCGCCAGCATGCTACTCCGGCATGAACTTTTGTGCAAGAAAAGAAAAATTTGTCCAGATGCTCGACCTAAATATAGAAATAGTTAGTAATCACGGGACCTGGCCTCCGGTGGAGGGGAACTCGGAGTCGGAAATGCCAGGCCGAACAGCGAAAATGATTTTGTATTTGGGCCTGTCACTTATGCTTCTTGCCACCATCTTCCTTGCGAGAATTCATGATGTTGACTGTAAGGCAGTCGACGGAGATGATTTCGTATCCTGAAGTCATCTGTGCCTTGATAACTTGTATTCTTGTGGCGTTATGCGTCGTTCGTTGTCTCGAAAAAAATATGCAGCTGCGCGTGGGTGGTTTCTAGAGTCGTTTATTGCCCCGTGTAGACGGCGCAGATATCCTCTCGCTACTTCGTCAGTGTCCAGCACGGCGTCTCACTAGTCTGCCTCTACTAGCCACGGGATCAATTAATCATGCAGAGGTGTGCACGTTACTGTCGCTATGTCTGGCATGTTGACTACGGTCGGGGCTCAAGTGCTTTTTGAGCCCACAGTTGTGCCTGATGAACTGTCTTAAGCGTATGAGCCCGGCAGTCGATATTTGGGACCATGGTCTTCGATATCAGTGAGCTTATAGTCGTGGATCATGGCATTTGTGCTTGGGACTGGTGTGTCGGCGTACGCCGATGACAGGCTTCGTTGTTACCCAAAGTAGTGGATCTTGGACCCTCCGGCTCTTCGTAAGTTATCCTTGCGGAGGCACATCAGTGTTTATGGTGTGTTTCCAACATCTGGAATCCTTCTTTAGCGCATTGCTGACAATCCTTTTTGTAGTCAAGTCCTATGATAATTTTCAGCTTGCTGTATTGCATCGTCGACCCTCAACATGGATATAGTGTTCTTAGCAATCTTCGCTGAGGTTCGTAACTTTAGATCGAATACCTTTTATGTTCTCATTCTTCGCAGAGGACCGATTAAGCTGTTACAGTTAGCTGCAAAGTAACGTATGACTTGATTTTCTTTTCTTGCCGATAAGCTTACGAGCTTGTTTCGCGGTTTGAGTGGAACTTTCTCATGACAGTATACCTTTCCTGTCACGAGTTTTGTTTTCAGCTTTACGGTCGGGGTACTTTCGTGATACAAAGTTCTGATCCGCAGAGAATCGTTCTGATTTGTGCCCTTCGATTCGGAGGTTGTCATGATGGCAGTCTTTTCTCTTATTTTGCTGGGAAACTTATCCTGAGGGTAGGCGCCTCGCATTCGCATCAGAAAATTTCGCACGTTGTATTGATGGTGGCGGCCGTCTCTGTTGCAAGGCTTGGTGATATTCTTGCGGGTGTATACTTTTTGCTGACCTTTTGGCCCGCTGGTGAGATCAATCCGTGATTCAAATATCAGTACGTCCACGATTCCCCGGCAAGTTCATCTTCATCAAATGGCCTTTCCCATTGTCCGCCATCTCTCCAAATGCTGATGAAGTGTATTTAACACAGCACCAAGTAAAGGAAAACCATCCCAGTGACTTTCGAAGGGTCGACTCGGCAGGAACCTGACTGCCAAGCCACCAAAAATTGATCTCATGATGTGGGTCGTGCCTGTTTCTCTGCTATATAAGTAAAGGGTCTTGCGAGGCCTTTCCTCTGAGCCGCCTGTTCGTTTATACCGTCATGCTTCAGTTCTTGAGCGAATGCCTCCTGATCATCTTCATTGCCTATCCGATCCTTTTCTTCCTCATTGAGGCGCACCCTCACTTAGTACATCTAACGCCAATTCTTCTCCTTGGGCTCACGGTCGCCTCCACCGTGGTCATCTCGGCGATCTTGAACTTGATTCTTTGGTTGTGGGGCGAGGCAGAGGGGGAAGAAGAAGAGTTATGTTGTCGAGAGAAGGGGGAGACGCTAAACTCAGAGGACAAGCCGATGTGAGTATCGCAGTTGTGTGCAAGTGCTTCCTTTACTGAACATTTTGCAGACCCGAAGGCCTTGTGTGAGGGCGCTGCATTGTTGGAGTCGACTGATCTTTTTCTGGGTGTTGGATGCTACATTATATGTCGGTCTTTTTTCGTAATGGGGATAATTAATTCCGAAAATCTGGCGGTCCTTTAGTCCGAGTTATCTCCGGACCTGGAGTTCGCTTCGCGGTGTATTTGTTCATGGCAAGAACTGCAGTAGCAAAAAGTGGGTGGCATACAGTTAATGATAACGCTAGGATTCATCGCAACATCTACAGGTTGATATATGGAAAATTCTCGCAAAGCAAAGGCAAACATACGGAAAGACTGAACCGTACTTAGGAGATGTCAAGCTCGTCATTTCCCAGAGATTTGATTCTTGCGGGCGTGTTCATTTAACTTTCGGTCAATGCCATTTCTGTTATTCTCGGGATTCAGTTCTTCGGAACTCAGATACTCAGAAAAGTATACTCTGGCATAACGTGAACGTCGGTTGTTCTTCTCCTCGAGCTTGTTGCCCGAGTTCCTTCCGGAGGCTCTTAGGACATATTCTTTGGTCACTCAGCGGGCTTCTCGGACATAGAGAGCTCACCATGACGCATTTCCATCAGCATTCTTGCGCTGGGTCCAACCTTCTGCCATAGTTCCGTCCGCGAGATGTGGGTCTATGGACTGCATTAGGGATCGCAGTACCCTAGCCGGGATTTCTTGGCTATGCCTATTCCCGGAACTCAAAAAGAGGTCAGTCCACTCCGGTGTTGGATTCCTCTCTATAAGATCAGAGGTATAGTGGGACACTGTGCTTGCGTTTCGTTCGATCCTGACCCACCTTGGGGAGTTGACACTGTTTGTATTCCGGTTCGAAACGCGTTCATCCGGCAAGAGTGCTTTCTTCTTTGGGAGGGTTGGAAACTGCGGCTCGGACTAAGCTGTGGGTGAGAGATTGGTTAGTCTAAGGAATCATATCATGTTTGCTAAAGTAAGCAAAAGTGACCCTTCTTTTCCTCGTCATCCGACCATTGTCTGCCTGTATGGCCCTGTGTGGTGTCGCTGTGGAAGGTTGTTGCTTACGCCGCTGGCCGGCGCCCAGGCAGAAGAGCCGACTCATTCCCGAGCGTTTAGGTAGTAGTAAATTTCCTGTTAGCTCTGTACCAAGACCACACCATTGACATGTGTCGCTGCGTACGAACAAGAATTTCTAAACGACTACCATCCAAAGAGCTCTTGCATGAACATCCCCCTTTCGGAGGACATATAGAGATATACTGGTCGATCATGTTCGTGCGTCATCCTCTCCGATAATATCTTCTTCACCTGCGGACGTAAAAGACAATCTATTCCGAGCAGAGAAAGCAGCTCCAGCTTAGAATAGTTCTTCTGCCTCAAAATCTCGCCTATCGATTCCAAATCGAGGGAATCCAGGTCATCGGGATCCTTTATCGTCGAATCTCCGGGGGCGGGGGCTAGGCTTAAGACAACTTCTCTGATAGATGAGGTAGAAATTTTTCGGAGGATTACAGGGATGTGACGGTTTTTCATCCGCCCATCCATTTCATCCTGCCTAGTACCCAAGGAAAGGGAATCGAAGGCGATGACCTCGAGATTTGGATGGCAGTCAAAATCGAGGCCGCTATAGAACTCCTCCACTAGAGAGAAGATTAGCTTAGAGTTAATTCGGACTAATTTGATACATACTAGTTCCGTCCCACGTAACCACCATGGGCCGCATTTTTATGTTCAAACGTTTGAGCGATGCGCCAGTCACGGATACAATCTTTGCCATCCAACCGACATCCGCATCAATGTCAATGTTGATTATTAACGAAGAAACTGATGCAGGGAGTGCAGGGAGTGGGTATTGAGTCTTATCATCACACTGCGGGATTCTCCTGAAGATGGTGTACGACAGGTTTACGGCGTATAACGATTTGATTGACGGTAATGCTTGGATAAAGTGATCCTGTGTCCAGAACACGCAATACGCGATAGACAAATGCGTGATAGTGGTGGGGCTGGACAGACGCTCAAGCGTCTTCATGAAATCATCCTCCGACATATGGTCAAATCTGGCCGCATAGATGGTCAGGTACTGGACGTCTGCGAATAAGGAGAAATCGAGGTTGGGTAGAACTTTGTGTATCCAATAATAATCCCCCTCCGGGTCTTCGTTTTCAGAATATATAGTCTCGTCTTGGTAGTGATCGGAGAGGACTACTTCGAAGACGGAGTTTAGGAAGGAACATAATGGGCTGGCGATCAGAGGCAAGAAAGATGCATAATTATAGAGTCGAAGAGTGACGGATACGAAGAGATGAAATCGGCTGCGTGGCAGCCAGGCTCTGCAGACCAATGAGCAGGAAGCCAGAGTGGTGACGCGCCCACTGTTGTATCCTCGCGATGGGTGGCGAAGAATTCCTTGAATGTCTTTGTCAGGAAGACAATTGACGTAGTCAAGAATTTCCTCGATGAGTTCGATAGGAAGGCTTCTTGGGATGGGACTAGTAGAAGACATGGAAGATAAAACGGGAATCCGGTCGATAGGTGTGCTGTCGTTGTTGAAAGGAAACCTTTGCAAGTGTTAAATACTTTGAGAACAAAGGACGTGTCACTGCACGTGATTTTGAAACGTCCTCGACGGCTCTTTGCAATAAGCGCGTTATTGTGCTTTCTCTGTTTCCTAGTAGAAACCTCCACGAATACAACAATGGTTGTGCTAAATGCTGTTCTTGTTCAATCACAATCATTGGGTATTAATATGTAATACTGCAATGGTCTTCTAAATATGTAACCCTTCTTGTAATTCCGTTTGAACTGTATGTTTTCTACCATTACCAAGCAGCGGGTCCTAACACTGAGCACTTGTACCTCGAAGCCCTCTCCCATCCTTGAACTTCACAATATGTCTATCTTCCACCATGTCAATCACCAGTCACTTCAGCCGGGCCCTCGAAGAGACCGACACCCAAACATTTAATTCTTGTGAGATGTTGAGGGAGGGAAAAAGTTTCTTCAATCTACCATAGCAGAGCTTCTTCGATCAAGCAGAAGAAAGAAGCGTCTATTATCCGATTGTTGAGGAGAAATGTCGAAAATGAGAGAAGGATGGATTCACATGAGTCCAGCAAGTTCAAGACATTGCCTCTCCGTTCAAATTAAGATTTTACTAGAAGGGCCAGTTTCAATGTTACAGAACGGGTCCATTTCCGATAAACAAGTTACCTTCTTACTTCGTTCCATATGGTATGTCGTAGCGGATATTCACCAGTTACCGGCTTCAAGGGACAAGCCACCAATGTGGTGCCAAGAAGGATATTCAAATTAACATCTGTTAGCTTGAATATCTATGGCTTCAGCGAGGGACATAGTACGGTCCTAGCAATTTAATCGACGACAATACTTTGATGAAGTGATTTTGACACAAGAACACGCAATGTCTGAGAGCTAAATGTAAATATGTGATAGTGGTGGGGCCGGACAGATGCTTGAGCGCTTTGGCAAAATTCTCCTCCGACATATAGTCAAATCTTGCAGCAGTGATCGTTAACAGTCGGATGTGAGGAAATATGGAGAGAGCAAATCTGCAAGGTCCCCGCTATCAAGCAGTTCAGCCTCGTCTCGTGGACCTTCCGCCCTATTTTCTTCCCCGCTATCTTCCAAAAGATATCCTTCTCTGCCTCCAAGACTCCTCGGGATTTCCTGACTGACATGCGCCTTCACTGGCCACATACATGCGTACAAAAGCTTTCCTTTACCGTCATTGACATAAATCTCAAACCACATGCGCGGTTGGAGTGGTGCACCCCAGCACGGGAGTTCGAGATGCGTTCGATATCCAATCCGACCCTATACGCGCCACTTTTATCTGGACTTTCGGAGCTCAAAGTCATTAAACTTGATCGGATTACCTTCCAGCGTTTGGAACACCTTTTCGAACTCCTGCAAAGTCTGTCCACCAAGGTCGAAGACCTAATGATTGGGGAGGACGTGAAGTTCGTGTCCATGTTAGAAGATGATCCAGTTCTCTGGACTGGCAAGAGGATAAAAATAGAGAGCCTTAGAGTCAGTGCCACTCTGGTATTGGAGCTCTTGCTAAGGGACGATTCTCGGGTCGATCTTTCGTATCTAAAGGTAGTAGAGACGAGACATGCAGGGTCTCGTGCCATCAACAAATTTGTTCGTCTCAGCCCTCGTCTCGTCAACTTGAACATTGAGGATCCTCTCTTGGAATCCAACAATGGTGCGCACCTTTAGCTTCTTTCCGTACAGTCTCGTTTCAACACCTTACAACAGAATCTCTCAAAGTAGCGGCTGTAAAATGTGACTCTCTCGTTCCGCACCTTGGGTCCAGGATCCACGCCCCTCAGCGACCTTCTAGAACCCTCGGAGGCTGAATTAGAAGAGCTAACCATAAGACTCCCATCGGATTTCGTCATGGAAGGGAGAGGCGAGTGGGGATGGTTGGCATTCGCGCTGTCACGGCGATTGAAGCTGAAGAGAGTGAAAGTTGTGGCATGGACAACTTGGCCGTATAAGAAACGCTGCTATGCAGAGCTCATGCTCAACGACCTTCGTCGAAAGCTCGAGCCACAACGCCGTAGAATATCGGGGATTCTGGCTAACGTTACGAGGTTACGGTGGATGTTGCCCACTGGGTTTGAGGGCACCAGTAGATTCTTTTCAACCATAGATATGTTTATTGTCGGCGCAAGTGAAAACTTTCGAGGCCTACACTATTGTAGTCAAGTTCCAGGCAAACGCAAATGCAAGAGACGTCGTAATGGAAAGGAGCTGTATTATCCATCCAATGCTAACTTTAATGGCGAGGAAGCAGTCCTGGTATCTACGATGCAAATGACCAACTGAGATATATGATGAAACAAGGAAGAGCGATAAAAAGTAGTTCGTGCGTTATGAGTAGAAATATTAGTGGCTATTAAATAGAAGATAACCGAAACAATACGAAGAACGGTATAGTATATTTTTGGCAGGCTATCACAAATCATCAGTCTCGATGGTACTCATAACAGGAAGCGACTCACCCTCAAGCAATGTCAAGGACTAGAACATAATGGACTGCGTCTCGGTTAGAGTCGCATACTGCTACTACAAGGACGATGATCTAGACAATAATGCATGAATATAGCCGTCGCTGAAGACTGGCAGAAACACATACGGCATATCAACGGCGAGGCTACCCAAAACGACTGAAGAGGCATATGCGACGACGAAGGGCCAGTAGACAATTTTTGGCATCTTTCTTTTAAGAGAGAGAGGGTGTGAGGAGTTATAAAGACGAGAGATAACAGGCAGGAGGGGCTGATGAATACTATGTAGCAAGTAAAGGACACGCTTTTAAAGACTGTGGATTCCGTAAGGTGGAGGAACCAAGGGAAAACGTGGAACATTTGAAGAAGCAGTTTCCATGACTGCCAGGTCCCCTTAACATGTCCGTGTCACCGGCAATGCAAAATCGTCTGACCCTGTCGTTGAAGTCAAAGGGTCTGACGAAGACGACATTGAAGCTTACCATGAGCGTAGTTCATTAACCAGGCTAACTGACTGACGGCGGCGGAAAAGCAATGGTCAGTTCTTTTGATAGGCATGATCATTCCTTTACCTGAGGATAAGACACCTTTCTTCGCCTCTGGCTCTCCATTTCACAGTCTGATTCGTATCAAAGTCAGAGAAAAGCGCCGAGAAAAAAAAATCAACAAGGTTACGAAAGAACTTTGTACTTTCCGAGCAAGGGCCGAGCTCCGTTTGTGCTCTCTTAAGCTCCTACATTCCATTCTCGTTTGGGCGAAACCGCTTTTGGCGGAGTAAGGGAGTTCAACAATATACTCGTACGCAACCCATAGGAATACGTGTATCGGCAAATCGGTAACAAGGTAGATGAGAAAACTATTAAGCTGCCGGCGGATGCAATCACCTAGATAGTGATAACAAGGAGGTATCTTCTCTTGCCCGGGTATCATTAGTGCGAAGAAACGTGGCTACGAACGCTTCGGCTCCGAAAAGCACATGTACAGGGTGCCGGCAGCAGTCAGTCAACCGCACGCATAACGACATCACATTTCATCAAGAACTGCTGCGTCTACATATATGGTCAGCGTGATAGACTCTCGGTTATTGGATAAAACACACTGTGTAGTGGGCGTTTACGCGGTAGTGGCGGTAGGCACACGAGCAAGAAATTTTATTGCGATCGGTGGTGAAAGCCTAGAAGAGAGGAATCAAACTGGCGACCATCTCACGGCGACAAGGCACAACGCGTACGGTGTTTTCATGGAATACTTTGACTCTCAAGCTGGGTCGATTTGTACCGAGCCTTCATCTCTTATTATGTTCTGCAGCGCGGTCAGACTGTATGATCACCGAAAGGACAAATTAAAAACCAAGTTGCGCCTCTTATGCTTGTTCCTAGAAAGGAAGCTGTCCGACGTTTCGAAACAAAACGGGATATCCGTTGATGGCGGCTCGCCGCCCACTAATATTTGATCGTATTACGAGAAAGCTTCTCGAGGGAATGGCAAGACTATTTCAACAATCGGTTAGAGATAACAAAGAGCGCGACTCACCCAGATGTACTTGTTATTGTCGGACAATCTACACATGCCGTACAACAATTGTCCCATACGATGCGTGGACGCAGAGCGGAATGAGCATACGGTCAGCCCTCTTCAACCCATCCCTGACCGCTATTTCTCTGTCAGTACCACATGGAATGGTCTTCGTGGTGGCGAGGCTGCTCTTTTTGTCTTTCGAGTTCAGTAAATTGATTTTGATAGATCAACGCCACATACGGAGCTGTTCGAGAAGCGAACCATCTGTGATATATCTAGGAAAGGATATTCCCCCACTAGGCCCATTGAAATTTGAGAAAACGGTCTCATACGCGTATGAGATCGACCACGACATCACATAAAAGCGCTGGATTTCCACCAACGTCTAAGAGGGCCAATGGCTGTGTTCGGAAATATTCAAAATCGAACTCGTTCACTTACCCCCAGTGCTTATACTCGCTTGGATATCGTCGCCGCACTAACAAGATCCACAAATTCATTAAAGGACCTATATACACAAGTCAAAATGTGGGGTAACCATATGAAAAACATAAAACTACATTGTGTCCACCTGTTATAGCTTATACAACACAAAGATAGAGTCAATCAATTAAGAGGAACAATATTGTACGCATCACTTCGCCATCCTTCGCCCTGAGAAACCATCTGCTCACGCTCAGCTGTCTTGTGTATCCATCCGGAAGGATTGCCCTGCGTCGCCAACATAGAGTCACGCTTATTCGCAACAACCTTGAACTGCGACGAAGACGCGCTCGAAACTGACTTGGCTTCATCCTTCCTCTTCTTAAAGACCTAAAGCATCCGGTCAATACCACACGTATAGGCGAAATAGCCGACATACCTCTTGAATCGCGTCGATCTTCCCTTTACCATCCTCTTCCTGCTCTTGCCTGACACTAACCAATACTCCATCAACATACTCAAAGCCCGTTCGAATGGCATCTCCGACAACTTTCTCGATCTGCTTTTTCACTATTCCCATGACAAGCGGCTTGAGCGTCTTGTACAGGAAGTCGTGCTTGGAATCGCGCACGGAGAATTTGAGAGAATCCACCTTCACGATGACCTTCTTGATGGTGAACACCGACGTTAAATCCGATTAGGTGAAGACGCAAGATGAACAGTGGCCTGGGAATCATTAGTTTTAGTACTGGACATGTGGATGAAACGTACAGTCAAACCCTGGCCACCTAGTACAATGTCGGCAAGCCCAGAATCCTTGGCCTTGGGTATCCCTGATTTTTTATTGAAGTAAAAAGCCACGTCTCGTAGATCTGCCTGTATTTGACCAAGGGTCAACTTGATCTCGTGCCTACAGAATAAATTGAGCCACTGAAGCACGAACGTATCATGATAATAGACAGACCGGCTTTCCTCGGTACCCTCTTGAATGGCGCCATACGGAGAAAAGGACATGTAATTGTGCGCCTCGACAGACACGATATTGGGGAATAGATTGCGACCGCTGAGGGTAAGGTTCTCGATTTACGAATATCAACAGTAATCGTCTGTGTACTCTATTCTCGGAATGGGAACGTAGCCGACCTAGAATAAAGTACTCAGAAGAAAAGATCAAAAGCAATAGGAAGACCGTACCTTCTCTAACCAACATCGGTATCACTACCTTACGAATATCGCCCCAAAGTTCAGTTTTGAACGTCAACGCGCCATCCTCGCAAAAAGGGTCTTTCATGAGTCGAGTCCAGCCACCAGCAAATTTCCGGTTGATAGGGTCGTCTCCAATGCCATTCAGCCAAGTTCCCGCGCCATTAAAAAGCCTGTCGAAGTGCTCCGTGTACTTGCCATCTGATCCGATAAACTTTGCCACGATCCGTCCATTTTGTCCATCAGACCCGGCCTGAGGTTCGAGAATATATCTGGGCTTCAGAAGTACGCTCCGCAGCCACTCAGTACCTTCTCTGAACCACGCACGCAATTCAGGATCGCGTTGGGCATCGTCGGCGAGCGCGTAGAAGGGTCGAGAATAAGATCCATCGATTGTCCATTGGCAAAGCGCTCCAGTATAGTGCGCAGTTGGGAGTGACGACTGAAGCTGGCTCTGATAAGGCATAAGGAACGAGATAGGATAAGAGAAAACAGGGGAATAATTACATTCTTCACGGCCCCTGGCTTCGCTCTTGGCACCGTTTATGGCATCTCGCCCATGGCTAGCATACTCTTCCACGTAGTCTAGTAACCAGCCCAAAGATTCTTGATAATCCTTGTGCTTTTGACACTCGACTACGACCTGCGCGAAGGATGTCAAATCGCAAGTGAAATGACGACCGAGGTAGGTTTACCTTCTTCGCCCTCCAAATCCATTGTTCCCGCCTCTCCTTAGGGAAATACTCCTCAGTCAAAAATTGTTTACTGCTCGACAGCTTATTGTTCATGCAATCTTTGTGCTGTTGGGGTATCGCATTGGATAGACCGCTCTGGACGTCTCGTGAGTATACGACGATGCACCAAGCCGGCGGACACGAACCTTAACTTTTCCCATGATTCCTGAAACCTTCTTCCCTTCCTCATCGCTCGTGCTGACCTCTGCGTCCACTGACCTTTTGACCTCGCCAGGGTCGATGCATCTTGCTGGCCGTTGACCCCGGGAAGTCGAGTTTCGAGCCTTTCCTCGTCGGGGACAAATTGGCCTTCAGGAGCACCTCGTCGACGCCTTTGAGCTGTTCAGCGCTGGGAGTAATTACTTTGGCTGCGAGATCTCGCAACGACGCTAAAATCTTTGATAAGTTTCCGGAACTCGGCGTTAGTCAAGACGAGGTTGACGAGCGTGCGGACGTGACGCGTAGCTGTAAGGTCATGTCAAGGTCAGCTCGCAACGCTCAATGCATACCAGTATCGGCATCCGCCTTTCCTTTCTCCTTGTCAACACTTTTGACATTCTCAGGACTCACATCCGAGACGTCCACTTCCCTCGTCTGCCATATCCAGTCTTGAATGAGTTCGTCGCCGTTCTTCTCCTGTATCATACTGCGCAGCGTTCGGAGGATCCTTGGATATCTGACGAGTTTCTGACCATCCTTTGAGAGCGTCGACGTGTCCACGGGTGGGTTGTCAAGCGCATAGTCGCTCCATGAGTCGACCTGCTTGTTCGTTGGCAGTCGTGACTTTCGCAGCCTGAATGGTAGCATATAGTCTGATCTATGCATAATGTCAGCGTATTGAGTGTCACGCCTGGAGACAACCGTACCTTGCTGTCGACGTCGGCGTCCTTGGCAGCCTTGTCGACGGGGTCGACGACACTGCCCTTCTGCGGGTGGGCGCTAATATCCTTCGGGGCGGGAGGTAGAGACATAGTTGGGATCTTAAACACGATGACCGCCTTTATATACGTCGATCTGGAGTGTGATGACGAGATCGACATCATCGGCCTCTGTCCCAAGTGGTAAGGTTAGGAGCGTGGCGCTGGTTCGTCATATTTGACAGCACAGTAGTCTTTTCACGAAATCTACACAGCGTCACCACATGTATACGGTGAAATCAAAGGAGAGCTTACTGCAGGCACATCATTGGAAAATTCGAACATGCACCAATTCGCATGACGAATGTTGCGCTAGGATAGCGGTTATTCAAATAGAGCATAATACCAGATGAGGCACGTGGTCAAGAAAGGAAAATGAGGACATAGGTCGAAGGAGATGGAGGTAAAGAATAAGGCGAAATTTGGCTTGCCTAACTCCGGCAATTGCCGAAGGTCCGAATTTCCCGATCCGAGAGCGTTCATTGCCTGTTCTGGATGACCCCAAATGTCGCCTCCCATTTATCTTGCCTTGAAGATGGCCCTCAACAATTCACGAGTTCCTGCCTGCTTATAGTACCTTCAACAAACTGCTTTGACTATCCACATCTTGACAGAATACCCGCGCTCGAGGACCCTGGAGACTTTGGCGCTAACAGTCTAAGCCTACGGTGATGCCATGCTTCCCAACAATAGGTGATTCACCCCTACCTGTAACATTGATTTCTCCGCCCTGAACGACCACTTCAATTAGTAGTTTAACCCTAATTTCCGAAACTCAGATAAAGTTCCAGATTTTGGTTTCATCAAAATACGACACAGTTCTTTT